>OX104065.1:23778557-23959395 GCA_944474145.2 Dicrocoelium dendriticum | reverse complement strand
AGTTTGGTTGCCCGCGTGAGTTTGTAAGTTTAATTGAATGTCTGCACGGCGGCATGCAAGCGACGGTGCAGCTGAGTTGAGAGAACTCAGATGACTTTGCATTTTTCTCTGGTGTGCAGCAAGTCTGTGTCATAGCTCGTGCCCTGTTTAATGTATATCTTCATGCCATAATGTCCTTTGCTTTTTATGCGGCTTGTGCTTACGGTGTTTGTTTGGAGCACCGTATTGATGGTGGGTTGCTGAACACCCCTCGTTTCGGTGCGAGAACCCTAGTTTGTGAGATAGCTCGCCGTATGTTTCCGTTTGTTGAGGACTGCGCGTTGTTCGCACACAGCGCATATGCGTTGCAGCATATGACTAGTGCTCTAGCTTTGACAGCGGCCAAATTCAGGCTCACCAACAACGCAAGCAAAACTGCCTATCTCTTGTTCAGCCTTCTCCGGAGGTGCAATCTTCAGTATTGCCGCGAATCAGCATTGGTGCTGATGTATTGGAATCCACCTCCCGCTTTCGCTACCTTGGGAGTGTGATGTTGACTGAACAACAACAACACAGTGAGCTGCGTATCCGCGTGTCGAAGGCAGCGACGGCATTCGGGAAGCTAGAGTATCGAGTGTGGAACAGTCATCAGCTTAGCATTGGCACGAAGCTGATGGTGTACAAATCGACGGTGCTGTCCGTTCTTCTATACGGCAGTGAAACGTGGACGATGTACCGTCGGGATGTGCGATATCTCGAGTGGTTCCATCAACATTTTTTGCGACGGATCTTGCAAATCGGTTGGGGCGACAGAGTTGCCGACACGGAAGTGTTGCGACAAATTGGAATGTATGCAGTGGATTGCATACTACTGCTGAGACACCTGAGGTTGCTTGGTCATGTGAGCCGCATGAATTCGACGCGGATACCGAAACAACTATTTTAGGCTCATCTGAGTATTGGGTAGTGGCATGTGGGAAAAATAGTTCGTTACCACAACATGAGCAAATTGAAGCTCTCACGTTCTACTCTTGATTGCAGATCATGGGAATCGAAGGTGGTTGATCGGCGTGCATGGCGCGATCTAATCACGAAGGCAGTTGCCGAAGTGCGGGAGAAACACCTCATACATGCAGAGAAGGAGCGGCAATTGCGGAAGCGGCAAGCACCGATGGTTTGTACTCCATCGGCATCGAGCGCATGGTGCTGTAGCACATGCGGTCGCGAATGCCTGAGTCAGGCAGGTCAAGTGAGCCATGAGCGAGGCAACTCGGGACCAACACCGAAACGACGTGTCCTGCAGAGAACCTAGACAGAACCGGCGCAGCGTTTATAGGTACGCTGCATTCGATTAACTAACCACTTGCTTGCATGCTAGTCTATTTATTTCAGGTGGTGGGTTTTCAGTTTTGTCCTAATGCTTTTCTTATATAAATGTCTACCTCTACTCTCTTTTATAAACTTGCACACGTCGTTTAAGCCAATTGTTGTTAATTTCGATAACATTTTCGTGTTTATGGCATTTCCTTAAAATGTACTTTCTGACCTCATAAACTTACCTTGGATTCTTTTGTAAACAATTTATTTCATATGCTCATTAATTTGTGATTTATGTCGCCGTTTCCTTATGCATTACTCGATTTATTTTCTATGTTATCGTCCTCTGAAGTGATTGGCTGTTGCTTTATATCCCCGGTGTGGCTGCGCTTGATGTGCATGTTGACATGGTGCGTACCTGTCTAGTACCCACCACCTCATCCATCTGGCTCCAGGAGACAATTGGTCGTTGCTGGACGGGACGGGGTGCACGGTTATTGTGGTCATGCTACGCTCGAAGAATGGTTCCATGCACTCAGTGTGTAGCGGACTACGGTCCAGCCACCGCCTTGTGTGCGCTTGATTCCCAACTACAGCGTGCTTGTGTTTGCCTGTGTAGGAGTGTGCGCCGGCTCCGTTGATGAAACTTGGATCCCATTCGCATGCCTCCCGGTCTTATTCCTTCGGGTTTACATTGGAAATGGCGTGTGATTGGAGCTGTGGGTGTTGCAGCGCAAGCCATCCATGGTGCATCTGTAGGCGCAGGCGTCCTATGGTTGGGCACAGTGACAGGCGAATCCGAAACCGGATGCCGCCAAGCATATTGTTGTCAAGTCAATTATCAAAACACGTCATAAACACATGTCGAACTTTGAAACTCTTTTGTTTCATCATATGTAGCATGGATATTTTGAGGATTATTTTCAAGTATTCGTTATATGGATGGATTGATTGGTACTCGCGATCTCAATCTTGACCGCTTTTTCCATTGAAGTGAAGCTTGGTCTTTCGATCAATATGACCGTAGCTGAAGCAGACAGGAATTGGGTATTGCCCGCCCGAATAAGCCTCCTAGGAGTGAAGTGTTTTCAGGTATGCAACACCCAATTTCTATCTGCTGTAGCATGGATATTGGTTTCTATCTTGGTGTGCTTCGCCACATTAACAGAAAATTAATTGTGTAACTAAAATAGAACTGATTTGCTTTGCAAGATTTCTGCTTCTGTTTTCTCTTTAGTTACAGTAGAAGGTTTATCGAATTTATGCGATCAATCTAGTGTTTAATCCTAGCTAGGTGCACCGATGCGGAAACACGAAATTCGTTCGGTTTAGAGTACCGCTTAGTACGCACCAGTTCCCGTATGCATCAATTAGCATCTGGTCGCGTACCACTGGATGTGCTACCGAGCGGAAGCAGTTTGTGAGCACACGGTCTATCCCAAACCTGAAATACAGACCAATGGAGCTACTTCCGCGCGATTCCTGCCAATTGGGAATATACCAGTTTTTACTGGCATTAAACACAAGCCATTTCATGCAGAGCAGGTTGCCCTGAACAAAGGTACAGCATACGAATAAAAGATGCCCAATGTCTCTGTGCACACCATAAAATTTGTTAGCGGATTAGCCACTGTGATCGGTTATACTGATTAGTGGACAGAATAAGTGACGCACTGTTATATCTAATTTCAAGCACACCAAATTGCATCCTCTGGGCCAACTTCTTTTCATAAATAAACGCGTTACTACTGATCAGCTCGCTTAGTAATTTTCAAGCACTGCTCCCAATGGACGGTAGGTTGTTACCAAAAGTATTGAAGTTTCTGACATTTAACTTTTCGAAACTGTACTTTGAATGCATTTTGACCAGTTGCTTTGATATTCTGTATAACTCTAAAACATATTTTTCACTCTATCTTTCAGTAGGTATGAGTTTGCATAAAGATGGTGTTTACGCCTTAAAAATAGTTCATACAGCATGGATAAGAGATACATGCGTAAACTTTTTATATTCCAATTTAAACAGTTGAGCAGTAGTAGTAGAAATATCTCGCGAGATATCAGAACCACTAATCATCGTAGTGCACAATGACATTTTTAAAATTTTCAAATGGTGAAGAACAATTCGAATACGAACTGTTGTGGAAGGCCATCGGAGATGGACAACGATCACTTAAGGTCCATAGTTGTAGCCAATCCAAGTACAATTTCCGAAGATCTTGCTTCTGACGTAGCAATATAGTATGTGACAGTTTGCAATCATTTACGGAAGATTTGCTTATCAGCAGGATCGATAAGTGGGTGCCGCAAGCATTAAGTGAAAAGCAAAGAAAGCCTCATTCACTCTGCCCTTGTCTAAGCAAAACGCGACCCGTTTCTCCACTAGATTTTGACGTGTGACAAAAAGTACATTCTTCACGACAGTCCACGACAACCGACACACTAATTGGATCACGAGCAAGCTCTAGTTACTATCCAAAACCAGAACTGCACCCAGAAAACTGTTCGCCTCCGGTTAGTCAGATACTTCAAAACTTCCTAACTCAGACTTAACCATTACAATGGGGATAGCTTTCAACAAGCTACCCAACTGTACCAAAAAGTGTGACATATGTGTCTAGCAATGGGCAAAAGAAAGACACTACTTCTCCACGATGACGTATAGTTGCAATTTTAACCAACATCTCTGCAGCAGCTGCATGAGCCGGGTAACTGAACTTTGCCTCACGCACCATATTTCCATGATCTTACTTATTGTTGCATGTTAAGCAGTTGGATTACTTCCTCTGAGGTAAATTTTTAAGAAACAAGTAGCTACTGAAACTGCAATCGAAGGATTTATCACTTCAGAACTCGGGAATTTTATTCATCCGTTATATATTAACAAGTTAATGTTTTGGTCAAAATTGCTATACTTGAGCAAAGATATGCGCACTTAAACTTGATAATAAAAACCGCAATAACCTTAGCGGCAACCCGATGCCTTGTTAACCTTTGACAATCGAGTGCACTTCCTAGCTGAATGCGGTCGTCGAACACCGATGAATCCGGTTTCTTTCCTGTTCCCCCTAGGGGTTGAATGAAACATTCTACTCTTTTCAGTTTCAAAGTCATGGGTAAACAGGGACGGAACTGGATTTATCGGTGTTTGATGACCATCTGCGGCTAGGAAGTGCTGTCCATCACCCATGATTAACAACATATAAGGTTATTACTAAAGTTATCGCGGTTTTTATTAATAACAGTTAAACACACCTAACTCATATTTTCCGCAGTGATAGTCGAAAATTCTTGAATGATTGGTCACAAACATGAGTATAACATTGAAGTACTTTTGTTCTGTAACTGGCCTTTGCCTTTATCGATTCGGCAAAATTCTGCAGCGATTTCGGACAACTGGTTCCATAACACACCGGCCTAACGAAGAACAGAATAATTCGGTGGTTATTGACATTGAGCAATAAACGATGAAAAATGTTGTATCACAGGATAAATGCAAGTGCTTGGCACGTACCATAGGATGGTTGGGGTGAATACGATGAACTCAAATATATGAGTCATCCAACAAACGTCTGCCGAAATGAATACGTTAATAAATTACATCAGTGTAAAATTAAAAAGGCGAGCGTAAACGTTCAGAAATACACTGGGGTGCAATAATCGTTGATGTAAGGAGTGAGAAAAGTAAAATATGGTCGCTCACTTGGGTCCATGTGATACAAAAATCCTGTAGAATATTATGCTTGGCGTAATCCACAATAGAGGAGCTTAGGTAACAAACTGCTGGGAACTAAGAGCAACTTCTAATCGTGTTATGGAATTGTCCAATATAGGAGAGGATACAACTGAGTCTGGGAGTGCTTTCCAAGGTTGGCATACCCGAGGGAAAAAGTAATTCCGCCGACACTCTAGACAGCTATATGCTTCCCTCAATTTTAAGCAGTTACCCCCGAGCTGCGCGTTGTGGCTGTTTCAGCAAATGGCGGCATACCTGGTTGGTGTCACTCAGTATCTGGTACGCTAATATGCAATCGCCGCGCAGCCTTCGATAGCGTTCGCTGAAAATTCCTAACAACTTCAGCCTCCGGTGGTAAGAGTGAGAGCGCAGGCCCATTACCTTATTTGTTGCTCTTCGTTGTGGTGCATCTAACGCCTCTAGGTAGCGCTTCAACCAAGGTCGCCACGCTTGGATAGCGTATTCAAGATGCGGGCACATGTAGGAATTGTGTATCACTGGCAAGACTGATGGGTCAAATCTCCCGAATGCCCTTCGCAGCATGCCGACGTGCTGGTTGCCTCAGTTCGCGACTATTTCAGCCTGTTTTGAACAGCTGAGGTCGCTCTGTACGAGCACACCGAGATCACACTCCTGTGAGCTGGTCCGCAATCCGTCTATGCCAAGTAAATATGTGTAGTTATGCCTATGGCGTAATTGTACAACGCGACAGTTGTCTACGTTGAATGGTAGGGCGTATTGAACTGACCAATTCGACACCCTGTTAAGATCGCACTGGAGACGTTCGTGGTCCTCCGGTCCTCTGATCCTTCGCCATATCTTGATATCATCAGCGAAAATTAGGAACTCGGAAGCAATTGGTCTCCCCAAATCGTTAATAAACACCAAGAATAGACGAGGACCAAGAACTGAGCCTTGTGGTATACCGATCACCACATCGATTGCTTCAGACGATGAATCTCGGACTCTAACCACTAGCCGTCGTTCTTGTAGAAAATTACCAATCCAACTTAGGATTGGATCGGCAGGGCTGTAGTGCCGAAGCTTCTGAAGAAGAATTCGATGGTCTAAGAGATCAAACGCTTATAAGAAGTCCAGGTAGATGACATCGACTCCAACTCCATCATCATCTGCTTCAGTCCAGCTATGAAGTTCACTTAATAGGTTAGTATTACACGAATGCTTTTGACGAAAGCCATGTTGCTCTGGAGTTATTTGTTGTGGCTTTCCAGGTATTACATCAACGCAGCTGCGCTGATTGATTCCATCAATTTGGATAGTACAGGAAGTAGTGTTATTGAACGGTAGTTGGCAGCATCAGTGCGGCTACCTCCTTTATAGATAGTAGTGATGACGCATCGCTTCCATACTGGTGGAATAAGGTTTTCCTCTAGACATCGCTGATAGAAAACAGCCAGTGATTCTACTAGATCACTAGCTACCGCCTGCAGAGCCTTTGGCCGGAGGTTGTCAGCTCCGGGAGAACTGTGGATACGCAAGGATAACAACTTCTTCAACACAGCTTCCGCAGTGAAGGTGATGTTTTCTAAACCAGTTGGTGGAGCATTAGAAATGAGGATAATGTTTGGGCTCGTTACCTGCTAGAAACTTTGGGAGTAATGAAGCCGCAGGAGATCAGCTGCTTCCATTGCTGATCGCGTGCACCCATCAGCCGTGACTAGACCTTGAACCCCCCGCTTCACCTTTCGAATGCCGTTAACGTGCCTACACAGGAATTTGCGGTTCGTGCAGAATCGCTTCATTAACTACTGCTGATGAGTGAATTTGTCTTCGCGGATCAGTTTCACACAGAAGTTACGATGTGTCACGTATGCAGTCCAGGTTTCGGCATTCGAGCATTCCTGGTAATCTCGCTATGCCAAATCCTTCCGAGACATATATTTAAGTGTTCTGCTCCACAGAAATGACTTGTGCTTGTTTATGGGTTGGAAGGACTTCTGTTCCGATGCGTGCGCCACCGTTGGGCTAAACGTCCTTGTAAAGGTTTTCCAAGGCAACATCTGGGGGGCATTCGGTTGAGAAAGTCCAAGCTGTATCCTTAACAACGGTAGATAACACATTGCAGTGTGTGACAATTTGCACTTTATCATCCTAATTTTCAGGATGTTCCGCATAGCATATATAGTCAAATAGTAGAGTAGCATGGTCACTACGACCCAGTGGTGTGCTTGTCACTAGTCCGTCAACCATAAGTTCTTCGTTAGTGAGCACATGATCCAGTATCGAAGGCCTGTTAGCAGCTTGAAATCTGGTGGGAGAGGTTACGTGGTTGTATAGAGGGTGGCTCGCAATTGGCTCTTGCAAGCAGACTTTAAACTGCGTACCGTCGGTGGCTGGCGTTTCTATGTCGTGCAAGTTAAAATCTCCATCGATAAGAATGTGGGTGTAGTAGTTGTTCAAATCAAACTGAAAGACGTGGTTCAGTTTGGAGTCCATTTCCGAACTTGTGTTTGGTGGGCGGTAAATCATGTCTAGTAGACATGCCTCATTGTTCCGCAACCATATGCCGCACCAAAGCAAATCAGGAGCGCGGATTTCCGGGTGCTCGATAACTTCCCATCGGAGGTTTATATTATGGTAAAGAATCACACCACCACCCCCTCCGGTTCTATCGTTCCGAAACAGCGACATACCGGGTGAATTGCTATTTAGAATCGATTATCTCAAGGTATAACATTGTCTCTGTAATCATGACGATGTCCCGCGGTTGTGAGGCATGAAGTACTCTAAGTTCGGCCAACTTGTTTAGAGGGCCTTGGCCGTGTGTGTACATACAAGATGGGGTTTTTGGTTGTTAGGAGTGCGTTGGTGGATGTCAAATTTATGTTAGTTTTTAAGCCGGCCGTTTGGTGGCCGGACATTGTTGCGTCTTAATCTCGGTAAGTAAACCCTGGTTGGCGTATGCTCTACGGAGCCCATGAATCCGGCGTAGGAAAACACGTGTGTACCTACTGTTTAATCAAGAGAACTTTTCCATCGCATTTCAGTGCCGAGACGGTGAGCGTGGTGTGTGCGTGTGCGTGTGCGTGTGCGTGTGCGTGCGTGCGTGCGTGTGCGTGCGTGCGTGCGTGCGTGCGTGCGTGCGTGCGTGCGTGCGTGCGTGCGTGCGTGCGTGCGCGCATGTACATGTGGAGTGGACTGGAGCTTTGTGGTATATTGGTAGAAAACATTAGTACTTCCACCATCTGGTGGTGAAATTCAGCCACTGACATGTGATGACTGAGAATTCTCTTCTGACATGAATCCAGGTAAACGACTCTAATATGGAACCAATTGCACGGTTTCATTGTTTTTCTGTTCATAACAGCTGTGTGATTTTCATCATATCAATCTCCAAACGACTGATTTCAATCTAACAATATGTTATTTATTGGCGTCAAAGCCATCACTGCTTTGGTAAACACCTGACCTTTATTAATTGTACATTGCACTCTATGAGTGTGTAGCATGATGAGAAGGTGAAGGCATGGTAGGGTACTAAAGTCTGAAAACTGATGCGTTATGGGTCTATCTACCGTATTTTAATGTAGGCTGATGAGCATATGAAACTTGTGTGACCTAGAACACACAATTATGCGGACTTAAACCATGTTCATGTCGCCTTAGCTGATACCTGACGGGACCGTTTGTTCTTTATTGTTGTGAGCGGCCTGTCGATTGGACGATTACTGTGCAGAGGGAGCCAACTGCTGGTTGGCCTAGTAGGCACATTCTAATGTCACATCGGATGACGAATTTAGGGGCTCACTTCGTTCCCATTGTGGTGTTCTTTACCATCCGGCACGTAAATAAAAGCTGCCGCTATTACCTTTGGACAATTATCGCGAACAGATTTGGTCGGTTTAGCTTAATGTATGTGAATACTGCGATACGAACCTTGCCTCTAAACACAGGTAATCAAAATTAAATCAATACTGATACTAGATGACTCAATAAAATGAGAGCTTCATCGTAATGTGACTGTTCATGTGGAGAAATAGCAGTTCAATTAAAGGGAGCCAACATCCATGAATCAAAGTATACTTACGGCAAATTTTAAAGGTTTACCTTGAACCATACGCAACGTTTGGGATTAGTACCGTGATTATTCAATAATTCTGTTGCGTACCAAAAATGATGGGCAGCGTTGACGCAGTTGAAGGCCTAATAGCGTTTTGAAGTAACCCTTGGTGAAACCACCTCGTTTTCCGTAGTTAGCTCAACCGTCACCAGTGATAATAGTGACGAATCGGACTCAATCATCGCAAATGCTGACGGGTGACGGCCACATGCTGTAACCGAGGAAATATTTTGAACTTTTCAATGATGTATCATAAATGTAATCGATACTGAAACCACAACCTCAACTAGCATAGCCCAGCGATAGTATGATAGGTATTCTTACCATAATATTTGCCTTGATGGTCAAACTCCACGCAGCAATTACCGGGTTAAGGAGATAGGTAAAACGTGCATGGACCTCACCGATCATTTGGTACTCAGATTCTTTGTCCATCTGTATTCAATAGTAAACAACACGAGTAATGTAGGCTCGAGATGTATTGACATCATGGTTCAGGCGCAACTCAAACTTCTGCATCTTTTGCACGAGGCTAAGTTGTCCTTGACCTGAGCCAATGTTTCATACGTACGCGTGTCTATGCGAAGATATAACTGGTCCTTATTTGGCCGTCTCCATGGTTTCAATCCGGATGAATCCATACATCAACTGCGCTGAAGTTTACTATAACAGCAGTGTACTTTCTTGATTACACAACACTTTGGCTTAGGCAAACTTTTGTTTCTGGTTCATAATTTATGTTATACGGGTTAGTCGGACAAGTGTGTTTGCCGGAAGCAAAACAGCATCATTAAATTTCAAGAATTCTGCCCTATTACCCACTTTAGGTTATCGACCAAGTTGAATTAAGCTGGGGTCTCAAAGCCACTTTACCTTTAGGCGTTTGCACAAACGGGACGGCTACCGGCTTCTGGAGTGCATGCACCTAGCCACTTTACGCTTGACTAAATATTCCTGTTTTTCCTGTCGATTCCATGCTTATACTTCTATAGATATGGTAGGGAAATTTTTAAAATGCCAGGAGCGGTAGGTAAATGGTCATAAATGTTTGACCACGACGTACTTTCCCACAATTTGGCATGCTGCGAAATGATATATTGAAAAAGTGAAATCGTTCAAGGCAAAGCGGGTTGGTATTTACCACGTGTCTTTTGTATATACACCGTGGCAGTTTGGTGGATTTGGTGGAGGGACGCTAGTACTTGCCAAGTAAGACGATTAAGTGTGTAGAACCGCATTGCTGTCGTTATCATCCTCCATGGATACAAGACAGCGTGAGCAAGCGGAAATTAATATTTGACTCTTAATTCATACCATGACTATAAGATTAGTAGTCCTAGTGTACAATACTAGCAGACTTGATCAGTACTCCACAGACTGTTGCAATTACGTGGTCATGGTGTCTAATGAATTTCTCCTCATTAACAATTGACTTCCACAACCGTCACTAGCTTCTCATTGGCAGCAAACACCACATGGGGCTTCGTTAGCTCCGTCCAATGATCTTTTGCAATCATCCGAAACAGTTTAAAATTGTATATGAAAATGCCCTGCCTCCTTAAACTGATTCAGGTGTCATGTTGGTCCTAGGATAGCGGAAAATCCGGTGTACACTCTGGTTTGGTGAAACACGATATGCACAACAGATTTCAGTCCTCAGTTAGGTACATCGGAAATTGTTTAACAAACTCTGCGAACGCAACCAAAAAGCCACCTCAGGCATACCCTGGATTTACTATTCATATGAATTCAAGAAACTGGGCTTTCCAATCGCCAGTTAAAAGCTGCCGAATAGAATCAGACGAATAACAGAAGCAGAGCAACCACGCTTAACTTAATTTAATGTGCAAGTCATCTAACTACGGATATTAAAGATATTTTAACAAAAACCCTGCATTTTATCAAGTAAGCTCTGTTGGAACAGCCAAGTGTATCTGAGCCCGGCATTGTAAGACTAACAATTCAACCCGAGGGGACTTTGCGTGTCTGTGTGCTATTAGTTAATTTACTAATATCGCAGCCGATAAATTGTTCACTAAAACATCCACCTCCACTTTTGAAAAAAAAACAAAATCGCTTTCTATTTATTTCCCTTGTTCCCGCTGAATACAATTCTGATTTATCTACAGCGGCTTAACAAGGTTATCAGGTAAACGCTCGCTGTTCCAGCTGTCTCCTATGTGCCGCGAAGTCCTGTCGTATGGCTCTACTGCAGATGCATTCGACTTCAGATTCCGTTATGACGCGTTTTCCAATTTCCCATCACAATGAGGCTGGACCTTACCGTGGTGCGATTGTTTGTGTGCCTCAGCGATCCATTGAGCTATGCTGGGTGATGCTTTCGCACCTTCAGAGCCACTCATACCAGATTGGTTAATGGCTGGAGGCTAGATAAACTCAGCCTCCTGGTCCTCCAGGTTGGGGGTTGGAATGAGGGTGGCTCCTTATTCCTTAAAACGGACTCCTTGTAGCCAAACGCCAAACCCGCTGCCTTGCGGTCAGGTTTTTGAATCAAAGGCTTTGGTTGAGAACCCTAATCATTCTCCTGTCTAGGCCTGGGCAACCTGACAGTATCCTGCCCATGCAATACAATGAATTTCGCTTCAAACAGTTTCTTGATGCTCTGGCCATTGCAGAGAATAATCAACCGTGCCCAATCTGTTGCTTCCAGCAGGGTGGATAGGGTTTGGATGCTACTGTTCAAGACTTCCCATCGTCTTATTCCCCCACTTACGCTTTTTCACTCTTACCATCCAGTTCCCGCTTCAATTTATCCCAGGTGTTTTCAAGCCACCAATTCTTGGCCCGCCCCCACCTTGCTTTGCTTGGCTTTTACCTTCTAGTTTCAACTCACATGTGAACGCGGAGCGTCGCTTCTCTCCTGTCGACAAGCCCATGTCCAACCAAGCGCGCAACCCCAGTTCATTGACTTCCGTTTGGAGCCCTCGATCATCCTTCAGATTGGCATGCCTCAATGTACGCACATTGCTACATATCGGTCAACAGTCAGCGCTTACTCGAAAATTAGAGACCCTCTCGATTGATATCTGCTGCTTATCGGAGACCCGCCTGCAAGACTCGAGCTCTGTGCTCACTATGCGATCCCCTTCAGGTGACACCAGCAGCACCATTTTATTGCACCTATCCGGTGACGATGCAGCTTCGAGCACCGGCCAAGTCGGTGTTGGTATTGCCCTGAGTCCCCGGGCTGAAGCTACTCTGGTTGATTGGATTCCAATCAGTAGCCGGATGTGCGCGGTCCGATTGGCTGGCTCGTTCAAAGCTTCGAAGTCACGTGGGACTAACAGGTGTCTATTCATTATCGCTGCCTATGCTCCCAAAAACTGTAGCGATGACTCGGTAAAAGACGACTTCTAGCGTCAACTGAACTAGCTCCTTCGGCACAGAAAAAGCTCGGACACTGTTGTGCTGGCTGGGGAGATGAACGCTCAAGTTTGAAAACTATCCACTGATGAACTGCATCTGGGCGGCCAACATGGTGTAGGCTCCGGTAATCATAACGATGAGCGGTTACTTCATTTGTGTGAGGATGCTCGCTTATTTCTTGCGAGTACTAATTTACGACACAGCAGTCGCCGGAGGGTGACTTGGCGCCCACCAGCCTCGAACCAGCTATGGACACAAATCGATCACATTGCTATCAGTTACCGATGTAGCGGCTGCGTCCAGAACTGTCGCTCGATTTGGAACACATGTGTAGACACCGACCATGCACTTGTATGTGCTGACCTGCGGATGCGTTTTGCCGGATTCCCAAGACGAAGTTGTGAGCGCATTGACACCAGCCAACTGGCGAAACCAGCTGTTCAAAATGCCTATCAAATTACGTTGTCATGGGTGTGGTGTAAGCGCTCACTGGATGCAGTTGAAGCTCACTAGTCTCATATTCACCAGTCCTTACTATCGGCAGGAAAATGCTCATGTGATAAGTCTAATCGCTAACATGGACATTGGGTCTCTTCGCAGTCTCTGAAACTTATCGATGCTCGCCGGCATATTCCGGCCGAAAGCGAACAAAATGAAACTCACAAAAACTCCGGGAAAAAACTCCGTGCTAACCTGAAGAGAGACCGCGAATCCTGGTGGTCTCATCGTGCATCAGAGATGGAAATGTCCGCTGCCCTTGGCAACCACCGTAAGATATTCCGGCTGATACGGGAAACGGGTAGCAGGAGACCTGACGTTAGTGAAACCATACGTAAAGGGAGTGGACAGCCTATCTACAACTTGTCAAAACGCATGGAGATCTGGACTGAGCAGTTTGAAAGTCAATCTAATCGGTAGGAATTGTTAGATTTCTCGCCGACCAATGATCGCCACGCTCCAAGGGCTGTCCCTTTGGATCCACCCTCTCGCTCAGAAGTCGAACGTGAGATCGCACCATTGAAGTTAACTAAAGCCGTGGGACCAGATGATCTACTTCCAACCCTCTTCAAATTCGGGGGACCTGCTCTTGTGGATGAGCTGTACGAGTTACTAGTGAAACTGTGGGAGCCGGAAACTGTCCCAACCGACTGGAGCCGCTCCGTCATGGACCCGATTTTCAAGCGATGCTCTGACTCGGAGTGAGGCAACCATAGAGGAATCAGTCTGATGTTTATCGTCTCTAAATTGCTTGCCTCTGTCATTCTTCACAGACTGACTGACACTCGTGAAAGCCATATTCGTGAAGAGCAAGCCGGGTTTCGTCGAGATCATGGCTGCATTGTCCATATCTTCACTTTGCGTCAGTTGTTTGAGCACCATCACATATATTGTAGGTCCATTGTTGTCATGTTCCTCTATATCAAATGTGCACTAGATTCGGTTGATAGACTTGCACTTTGGGACTGTCTACTCAGGAAAGGTGTACCTGAGAAGTATGTAAATATTATCTGCTCATTATACGCGTGTAGCTCAGGCAGAGTGAGGGCTTATGGCAAGCTGTCGTTGCCCTTTAATATCTCCAGCGGTGTGAAACAAGGATGCGACTGTCACCTTTCCTCTTCAACTTCACTATTGAAGAATTCAAGGAAATGGCATTCACAGGACACGACATAGAAAGTGTGGATCTGCTCTCAGGAGAACGACTTCCTGACTTGAAGTATGCTGACGATATTGCTCTAATCTGTGCCAGCTCCAAGACCTGTGAAGCGGCACTTGACAGATTAGCATGGTCTGTCCTCCGCTTCGCTCTTTGCTTTGCACCCTCGGACTGCAAAGCGTTTCTCCGCTCCTTCGCTGACCCTTGGTGGGGATCAGCTAGAAGTCGTTCAAAAATTCAAATGCCTGCGAAATTTTAACAGCGCCCGTGGGATTGAAGATGAGATCACTAGCCGTATGTCGAAAACTCCAGGTGCTTTTCTAACATTTGCCACTTATGGCGCCGGAGCGACATCACTCTCGCCCTGAAGGGTAGAGTGAACAATGCAGCGGCACGTTCGACCCTAATGTACGATTGTGAAATCTGGCCATTCAATCAGCGTACCTGAAGAGGCTAGTTACGTTCAACCACCGGTGACTTCGCAATTTAGCTTACATCTGGTGGGAACACCGCTTGAGCAACGAGCATGTTCGACGCCTCGTTAACGGCACAGGAAAAGCAAATGAACCGCGCAGCACCATTATTTCCCGCACCAGGCCCCGATGGCTGGGCCACGTGTTACGCATGCCAGCCCACCGATTCCGGCGAGGCACGTTGTTTGCGCGCAGTGGGTGTGGTTGGAAGAAGAGAAGAGATGGCCAAGCGATGACTTGGTCGAGAGGAATGAAGGCCCTCACTTTCAAACTGGCCTCAGTTGGTGCATCTCGGCCCTCTGGTTGGGGTCCGAATGATGATAAACTGGTTTGGCTGAATACACTTGTTGATATAGCTGGGAGCCGACCTCATTGGCGTTCATGCTGTGTGTTTCTTTGTCCCACCCCATCCATCTTTGTCTCCGTCTCTAACCACGATCTCATTATGTAACATTTTATAATTTCGCATAGTAAGTTTTTTTCTTCTGCATAGTAGCCGTCAGATGGCTTACCGTAACGATGCCCATCCGTTATCGGTAGCTCATCTGGCTTGCCCTTGTTGCATTTTATTCCCTTTTTCTTTGATGTATTGTGGCACAGTAGCTGAGGTGTTTCCCACCTCTAGGGTTTTTGAATTTCCAATTAGTATTGTTAAGAGCATCCGTAATCGAATAAGACCAATAAAAGACCATCCTGGAATCGGCCCTAAATGGAATGCATTTTTCGAGATGCATATAACACCACTTATTGAGTTATAACCATTGAGATTGTTATTCGATAAAACGCTTGTCTGCAGTATTTTTCGATATGTGGGTGATTAAGGACTATGGTGTAATTGCATATACTAGGGAAAAGAACATAAGTTTAATCGATCGCGTAGGTAAGTAAGTGAAGGAAATGCAACTTTGAATACTACACAAGTAAAATATATAAAATACATGTTAGTAAAGTGACAGCTTGCTAGTTTTTAGGGGTAAGGTTTTATGAGTGAGGTGGTACCATGCAAAACCGGATAACATATTCCTATGGTTAATGCTCATTGCAAAATACTATCAAATTGCTCAGTCAGCTGCAGAGATTTACTTGCGACAAGATGGGTTATAATTCCAAAAACTAGTTAGCTTGAATTTATCTCAGAATATCCATTCAGGTTGCAAGGCGTAGAGAGGTCATTTCAGTATCAAAGTGATTTCTGAAAATGCTTCTGGTGAATACACAGACAGCTGAGTTTGGATGGGCGTTCCAGAGTTGGCAGACCCGAAGGGAGAATTATTTTGGTTGTCAATCTAGACGATTGTGTTGTTGAATCAGTTTCAGGCTATTGCATCTGAGGTTGGTGTTCGGGCAGAGTTTTAGTAGGTGGCGGTATACGTGAGTGGAGTCGCTCAGTATTTGGTAATCTAATATATGAAGTCTTCATGTATCCGCGCAGGGTGTCCTCTGAACTCTCAAAGTTGCTCCACTTTGCGGGTAGTCGAGCACGTCTAGGTCACTATTTTGCCCAGGTTGCCAAGTCTGGATTGCTTGTTCGACATGGGAACGCACTTAGGCATTGATCATCAGAGAGATGAGCCCAGGATTTTTGCTACTGCTTTTGAAACTGACTGGGAATATCTGCAACAACCGGGCTCGCCTTGTACGAACACACAGAACTCACTTTCCTGAAAGGTGGTCTTTATATCTTTCCACCCCCAAACATGTAGGTGTAGGTATGTCGATAGTGGATTTGAAAAATGTGGTAGTTTTCCACATTATATGACTATTCATTAGTCACCGACCAATTACTTGCCTCATGGAAGTCATGCAGGAGGACCACGTGGTCGTCTAATTCCGTGATCGTCCGAAAAATCTTAACTTTGCCAGCGAAGCATAAAGCTTCTGAGGTGGTAATCCTTGCTAAGTCTGCATTAAAGACTAGGATAAGGTGAATTCCAAGTACCCAACCCTGCGGCACGCCGCAATGAACTCCACTCCGTTCCGACCGAGATGTTTGGATTGGTGCCACCAGTTGCAGTTTGCGGAGAATGATACCGATCCTACCTAATACTAGATCCCATATGCCATAATTCTAAATTTTATAAATCAGTAGGTGGTAAGCCATGAGATCAAAATCTTTTGAAAGGTTAGTTGTAACTTCCATCCTTTTCCATTCTTCCGTTGCTTTAATTCAGTTTTTGTGGGCTGTCAACAGATTATTGGTACATAATCGATGTTTACGAAACCCATGTTGCTCCAGTGCAATACCGCCGTAGCTCTCCAAATATCCTTCTGTAACGAACGGTTACAAGACATTGGCGAGCACAGGAAGAAGCGTTACCGGCGATAACTGACAGCATTATGTATACATCCTGTTTTTGTATAGTGGTGTTGATACACCGTTCTTTTTCTGGGTGAATTATCGTGTCTTTGGACAGCGCTGAAACAATCCTGAAAGTAGTTTTGTTAGGTGCATCGCCGCTATCTGCGGTGCTTTCGTGGGAATGTCATCCGCCTTAGGAGATCTGTGTGGATGCAAGGAAAGCAGCTTTTTCGGCACCGTTTAACCGATAAAAAAAGATTTAGGTGTTATTAAACTAAAGTGCTCCTTTTCATTAAATGCTAATGGCAAAATTAAATTCGTGGAATGCATTACTCGTAGGGTGCTTAGAGGATATGCATGCACACAATCGTGTGTAACAAAACAAGTCTATTTGCTGTGTTCAGATACCAGGAATTAGTAGATTACAGCCAGAGACAATAAGCAACCCTTTACACACAAAACCTAGGAAAACTTCCAGTAAAGCAAGTCCAACATGATCATTCGAATTGACGGTAACTGTTCAAGGCAAACAGAGGCAGCTGCGAAGAGAGCCAACCAGCACGTCGGCTTGCTGCGCAGAGCTTTGGGAAGATTCGACCCATTATTTTCCCTATGATGCACAATGCTTACGTGCAACCTCATATAGAATACGCCATTCAAGCTTGGCAACCTTCGTGGAACGGCGACTTAGAAGTGCTAGAGAAATCACAACGCAGGGACACAAACACTGTCAAGGATCTACGAAATCTGTCTACCATAAAATAATGAAGTAATTGGGAGTTTTGAGTGGTTGCTCCTGAAGTATGCGCGTCGATCATATATTGGTCTAGCAAATATTGGATGACCCTAATCACGTATGCTGTCACCTGCTGAAACTCAGCGATAACATCAATCTCGGAGATAACCCTCTGAAAATGTGTGCACAGTTTAGCCGCCTGAAATGCATGCGGAAATGTTTTTTTCGGATTTGCCAAATCTGGAACTTTCTCCTAGACCTAACTGTTTCCTCCCCACCTTGGATCTTTTCAGAAAACAATCGGAGTTTCCCTCTGGCCCCATCACTTCGTTGCCCAAGCTTCGCTACCGTGGAATATATTAATTATTCCTTCAAGCCGGATTAATATGTCACATAAACCTGAGGATGCGATCTAGAAGTGAGTATCCTTGTTTTACTTTTCGCACAGAGTACATCTATAATTGTCCTAATTTGCTTCATCATTTGCATTCAATTCCCACGTATACCACCAGTATTCAACAGCATATCGGTTAGATAAACGCCCAAACAGACAACCCACCTATTGTTTGATAATTGTAGTTTTACCCCACCATCTTACTGGACTTGTAATGTAACTGCTTTTTTACCCTGCATGCTGCACTTTTCATTGTTCATAACTCTGAATACGAATAATCAGAGCAAAACGTTAATGCGATAAATCGAAGTGTCATCCCAAGAGTCGTCAAAGAGCGTTTACACGTCGGAGACATCAGTAAATGTATCCCATATTCAGTCATTTATTTAACATGCAAATTCAGTCTTTCGTGCACTCTACTTAGTTGCGCATCTATAAATGACAACAGCTTACGGCGTGCACTACAGTTTCACAGAAATAGCTTATACTCAGGTATAAACGCTTCCAAGCATTGAAGATTGCACGTTTTTCGATAAATCACTATGCAGCTTTCTTAATGAATCACATGGATGCTTGCTTGCACAGGACTTTACGAATACTGTTTACGATACTGCTTTCTAGCAAGCGCATTTTCCCCCATTCCGTTTCGAATACTTATACTTCTTTCATAATGTTAGCAACATAAGTGTTTTTGGTGCAGACCGATTTTCGACATACAACAGCCCCACACAGTGCATTAGTCCAGGCGCAACAAAAACGTGTTGGTTGTTTGCTTAGGATTGCGCGTTTCATCAAGATTTGGAGAAACGCAGAGATGAACAATAATTTGGCGCTCCTGAGACTCCAGCTCGAAGCAAGTGCTGCGAGATGGTCAGAGTGAGAATTGTAACAAGACGGGCACGCAAACCACCAGGATAAATGGCAGTGCAACGACGGTGTAGTATGGGAAATGGATGGATGAGTTAATTTATTGGTGTAACATGAAAATAGGCATTTGGCAGTCGAACATCGATCTGCATACATTTGTTGATATGTTTGGCGTTTCCAGTGCGTACAGAAGACACATTGGTCGAGTAACGATGGGTCACAGGAAAGTAGTTCAGGCTATCACAAATGTAAAGAAAGTTTCAATGCCCAATCATTTTCTAGAATTTGTCAAGTTATCAGTGAACACAATTAAGTTCAGGGTCGGTACTTCACGTTTAATCTACAACGGAATAAGTCTACTTCTGTAGTAAGGTCAGAATTCAGGGTAAGCGAACGTACGTTATTGACAATTCCTCTCCAGGCTTACACAATTATTCGCAACTCAAACTGTGAAGACAGCCATTACAGCTTGTTACTCCTAAAGTGAGTTAATCCGATGCTGACAGTGCTACCTGTTAACTTATGGCAACCGACTCTCTACAACCATGCCGTTCAGAGTTCACCAGCCGTTTGATACAGGGTAGCTGTAGCCCTCTAGTTAGCCTCCTCTGAACACAGCACTGCTTCATACAGTCGAATCACAGTTGTCGCCGCGGCTTCTAGTAGTATCTTTCGGACTTAGTAGGATCCGATCATCAAGGCCTGGGAGACAATTTTGAATCCTACGCTTTTAAGCACACCTTATCTCGTTGTCTTTCGCTTGCATTCAGGCGCACCCATCCAATAACACAGAGAGAAATACAATTCACCAGCACTCTGGTGGTGGTCCTGAACACAAAGGATAGGAGGCCTGTCCACGCAAACTCAAGGCGTTTTACTCATTTGCATGCTCCTGTGGAGCGCAATATAATAATCGTACGACCAGCGCCCTTCTGAGAGAGTGAAACAATACTACTCGGTCGCGCTTAGAACTGGAAACACACAAACAACTAACTCTTCAATGGCCGCACATCCAGCCGATATACGGCAGGCTACAATGCAGGCCGATTATTACAAAGTTATCTATCAGGCCTCGACGAACCGATCCAACTAAGTCCGCAAGAGACTACTCGATGCTCCTGAGGCAAATGCCATCCGGCTGTATGAAGCAGTGTTATGTGTACAGAAATAGCTAACTGCGGGATGGGGTATACCTTGGCACAAACTGCTGGTGAATCCTGACCTGCAAAGTCATAGGAAGTCGGTTGCCGTAATTTAAGAGGCAGCAATGTCAACATCCAATTAACTCGCTCTATGAGTAAAAAATTTTAATGTCCATCTTCACATTTTGATTTGCATCTTACACTGTTCAAATAAGCATTTTTATTTTCTATAACAGAAATGCTAATGTCTCTAGCTTATAGAATGGACTTCAATGATCGCAGAGAGATATTCCGATGTTAACTAGGACGTCAGGTTATATTGCTATGATCTAATGATTGTCTTCAGTACTGTCTAGATCGTACGAATTTCATGTAAATGTACTGGATCACAACATATACAGTATATCTTTCAAGCAAAATCCTCTAATTATGATGTTACTGCTGCTTTGCAGTAAAGAGCGACATACATGTTTCGGATTGTGTAAAACCAAGTAAACCATAATCAAGTCGCCTGGTATTTGACGATACCGCCCACTGAATACTCACAGACGCTTAAACCTCTGGTGGCATGAAAGGTGGCGCATCCCAATGACGTATTTAGAAGCCCGGCATTGAGGTTGGTCCAGTGCAGTAACGTCATGCTTCAGCCATGGCTGCCAGGCTTGGATTGCGTATTCGACATGCGGCGAACATACGCATTACGCATCAATCCGGAAATCGTGGTGACTAGTTTTCCGAACGCCCATCGTATCAAGCCGACATGCTGGTTAACAGTTTTCTCTGCTTTCGCCGATTGTTTGGAACATCTCAGGTTATCCTGAACAAGCACGCTAAGCTCGCGTTCGACGGATGAATGCTGGAGTACTTGCGTTTCTAGCCTGTATGAATAGATACTCTGGTATCGTATGGAGAGTACCTTGCACTCGTCCGCCTTGAATTGTAACGGATGTCAAGTTGATCGCCCATATACCATATCTAGGTTAAACTGAATTAATTTATGATCGGTATGCGCCTGAATTCGGCGCTATATCTTGATATCATTAGCAAACAGCAGGAAATTTGAAACAAGTTTCCATGCAACTTCTTTGATGAATACCGAAAACAGTCGTGGACCTAGAACGGAGCCTTAGGCCCACCAAACTCGAATGGTATGGGGTCAGCTAAGAAACTCCAGACTCTGACCACTACTTGTCGTCACAAGAGAAATTTGGTGATCCAACTGTAGAGAGAGTTACCGAACCCGTAATATTAGAGCTTGAAAAGTGGAATCCGATGAAATAAACGATCGAATGACTTGGATAAATACAAGTAGATCACGTCAACGTCTCCTCCAGTCTCAGCTGGCTCAGTCCAGTTACTCCATGCGATTAATAAATTCGCTGTGCATGATAGTTGTCGACGTAGGCCTTGTTCCTCGGGAGCAACCCTGTAACAATTTTCTAGCTAACACACTAAAATATCGCCAACGACGTATTCCAGCAGCTTGGATAATACAGGGAGAATAGACACTGGGCAGTAGTTTGGGGGTTTGGTCCTACGTCCGTCGTTGTTGATCGGAGATATTATTCCAAGCTTTCACCTCGCAGGAATCTGGTTCAGGTCTAAGAAGTTCTGAAGGAACTGCACCAAACGTATTGTCACTTGCCTTGCTGCTGTTCCCATTGCCTCTTGGCGAATGGTGTCGATTCCTAGGGAGTTATGTTTACGTAGATACCTCAGCTTCTGCAATCCAGCTTCGACGGTAAATGAGATGTTTGTGACCCTTGGAGGCGGAAAAACAAAAGCTGCAAGATCATGTGACGGTAGGACCATCTGAAATGTGGGAGCACTTTGCGTTCGCGACTCGTTTTCTCTTTATATATCTATGTTGAACAATCAACCGTCCGGAGCGGAGGAATTCCGTGCCTCCCCTTACGACGGACATTGATATAGTTGTACAGCAGTCTGTGGTTAGTGTTGAAACATTTCGTCTAACTCTGCTGATATGCGACTTGGTTCTTTCTGAGCAGATGAGTTCAGTAGCAAAGATGGGCTTCGTAGTTGTCCCACTTATCTAACCTTGGTGATAATCTGTACTGTCGCCAAGCTGTGTTGCGTACGGGCATCCATTTTCTAGTTTTGCACCTCAGGAATAAAACGGTCTCAGGCCCATTGCAAACACTTGTCGCTGAGGCACCCATCACCAGTTGATTGAATTTACAGAAGAATTCAAGCAAACCGTTTCCTGGTTGGCCTCCGGCGAGGAACCAACAGGTTGTGGCACTGACCAGCTGTGTTAAACGATCCTGCAGCCTAATGGTTCCCACCATCTCAGTGTTCTGGTCGTGATATTCTGCATGGCAAATGAAGTCGAAACTGATGACTACATGATCACTGCGACCCAATGGGCATTCTACCATTCTACATCAATCATATGTTGCTCGTTTGTGAACAACACCCAGTAAATATTGTCTAATACCTGTTCTGTGCGCATAATGACATGATTGTAAAGTGGAAAACCGGTTATAAATTCATGCAGATCTGCTTTGAATGGTTCTCCGATTGTAGAAGGGGTTGCTAAACGGTGTATGTAGAAATCGCTCATGAGGAGGATGTGAGTGCGCTTTCGCTTTGGACGGAATCCTAAAACTGTCGAAAGGTGGCAGTCCATTACCCGTGTAGAGTTTGGGGGCAGTACACCATAGCTATAAGGCAGGTGTCTATGCCATGTAATTTCAAGGGACACCAAAAAGAACTGTTGAACTATGGGTCTGAATTCGCAACGGCGTCCCACTGTAAGTCGTTCGGTAATGAAGAATGACCACTCCTCCTTTCGGATGCTTGTCGTCTCATGTGAGTGACATGCTCGGCAGCCAGAAAGTAGCGTCTGTCATTCCAGTGTTCAACCATGACTCCGCGAAACCAATGATATCGAATGGTTTTGAAATTTGACGATTGATAAGGTCTTGGGCATTCGTATAAAGGTAGGAAAGTTTTTCGGTCCATAGGAGCCCACAGGAAGCTAGGGGATTCAAGTGGTTTAGAATGCTGACCAATACAAAGTCGGCCGTTATTCGTGTTGTTTTTGGGATGATAATGATGACATGTGGTTCATAAACTAAGCTGTCGAAGCGACGTCCGATTCCTCGTCTGGACATACTGCAGAATCGCGTGACCGAGCGGTAAGGTGATGCTGCTGCTTAATTGCTGGTAGGTTTACTTATCAGTTCCTTATTATTATTCCCCTTTTACATATGTCGTCCTCTGAAATCAACGGCTAGCCACAATCGAGTCATGCGAGAATGAAGTGTCATTTGCAGTAAATTTGGAAATAACTATGACCTTGTGAGCTATTGATCGGATGCTTATAAGGAAATTCACACAAGGAATTGTTCCGAAAATAGCAAAGGTATCTAGTGGTTGGAATTAGATATTCACACCAATTAAAATCCCCAGGCTGTTTGAGGAACTTCCGAAAATGGGAAAAACAAGTTAATCTGTGGTGATGAAAAAGGATAGTGTCACAAAATTCGGCAATATCAATACATGCGCTAGAAACGGGGTACAAAATTGACTTCGAAAATGTGGTTATCAGTAAGGGGTTTACGATCAACCAAACAAAGGCTGATTGCTGAGGCTATAGAAATAAGCAAGGCTAACAACTGCGTGAATCGAATAGACGGAGTAGGACTGTCTAGTGCTTTGCGTCCAGTCTTACTCCGACCAGCTTGATAAGTATCGGTGGATGGATCCCAAATCGAAATGAACTATCGACCCACTCTCCAACGAATTCCAAATTCCCGACAACGGTTCAGTTAAGATTGCTAGCCACATATGTAACTCTCCGCGGACCGGCAATTTCTTTCCCCACTTGACCCTGACTGAAAAAAATCTACAACGTACCCACAAACCTAGTGACCTTTGACCGCTGTAATCGTTCATTGATGAACCGCAAATTGATTCGTCGTTGCATGTAGCTTTGTCATGATCGCTTTAAAATGCCAATGTTAAGAAAATTCACTTCGCCTGATGAAGCTTTGGTGTTAAAAGCGAAACGTTTTCTATTACCATAAATACATTAACCGGTCGTCCACCAAGTTTTCTGAAATCATGACTTCCCGATCGGTTCCAAATATGTTCCAAGATATTGAAGGATAGTGTCATTTTGATAGTGCAATCTTTTATTAATAAGCATCCATTCAAAGACGGGATTCAAGCAAAAATCAAGGCGAAATGTTTCCCTGCCAACTACTAGTAGGTACACAGCACGTACCACAGAATCATCGTAACTTAATACACCAATTGTACATACAGAATATACAAAAGACCCATATTTCTAACTAGGGTTCCTCCCTAGCATTATTTAGTTAAAACACAAGCTGGTGAACCAAGTGTCGTGCCAGAAACATTCTAAGACGAAGATACACCTCCACATCTGTGCTGCGTATTCAAGAGCATGACCAGACGTGAGCGAAATGCTCTGTGCTAATTAACTACAAAAATTTCTCACATCGAGATTTATGGCTCATTATTGTTGTTGATGTTGTTGTTGTTGCTGTTGTTGTTGTTATAGGTTTATTCTATCTCTGAGATGAACTGGTTCGGAAATAAGGAAAGTACGTACACAAAAGCGATTATCATCAAAATGAACTACTAGATGTTGTAATGTCTGTTTTGTATATTCCCTTTACAAAATGTCTGTTTAATAATCGTTTGGATACCATAACTTAGACGTCGCGGCCATTCAGTCAAAATTTAACACGTTTGGGAGCAGCGACCTCAAGGTAGCTGATGACAGACGTTCTCTGCACAGCTGTCCAACTCTCGAAAAGCAATAGCAAGGGAGGCAATGCGACTCTAGAATAGATAAACACTAACGCTGGGAGATTTGGTACTACTATCTGGGTTGACCATCTACCGTTTGTCAGATGCCTGCAATATTACGAATTTGCACATAGTTGGAGCAGATTTTCGGAGTATAATCACGTGTCTAACTTGTACAGATTACCCATACACGTGCAAAACAACCACACAATAAGTATTCGCTTTTAATTTATTCGGAATATATATATATATATATATATATATTGATGGCATTCGCTGCTGGAACTGAAACACAAGGTCAACCTATGTAGTCATCATTTAGAGCTGACAGTATATAATACCTGACTGGAATGCCGTCTCAGTTTCTCCTCACTTCGAGTGTGTTATCTCTAGAAAACTCTCCTAACTTATGATGTTTCTGTTATCAAACTGACGATATTCATTAAGGACTTGACAAAGCATTGCCGCATCCGCATTTCATTTTATGATTTACGTTAATCGGAGACTATATAAGGCAAACAAGCCGTGTGTTACCAAAATTTGAACCACCTGGATTTATAAGTGTTATCACGTGAATACCACGTTTATTTTATGTACCTCAAAATGAAGACACTATGGTAGATCCACCCAAAACGTCTTACATTTTATCATCACGTTTCATTTTCCAAATTCGTTCTATCCCACCTAGTTTGTTTGTCATACCACTTTACTGTTAATACACCGTATATCCAGGATAGACAGAGGCTGACGCACAGAAAGGGCTTCATTCGGCTTATTGCTACGACGTCGGCAGACCGAGCGAAGTGGGGATTAGAGTGATGCACCACAATTTCCAACATTGAGCTGAACTCTATCCGGTGGCCCGAGACCAGTAAGTGTTTGCCTATTGAGTTCCTCGGCAGTCTACCCAAACATGGATGTTGAGCACACATGTTCCCTCCTTCGGGAAGCCAGAAATCTATTGGCTCTACCTATATGACTGCATCCACAGCTACTCACAAATTATACTGTGCAACAACAACAATTTTTTCAGTAAATTAATGCCAATGTCTCTACATTTTAGAATACATTCCACTGTTAGTGGAAATGCATTCCGATGTACACAGAAAGTCAGACTACATTGAAATAACCAGATGGTTAGTTCCAGTAATGTCAAGGCTAAGTCGTACGAATTATATGTAAATGTAATGAAACAAAACATATACAGACAAATATGTGACAAATATGTCTAAAACATCACTACAACATTCGCCCCCAACTACTGACTGCTGCTTGTTACTGGGAAATTACACTACGGCGAAGTCGTCGCTAGATGATCCAGTGCTCTCAAGCTGCAGATCCATGACTGAAATGTCTTGGAGAAAGCGCTCAACAAGTTCATTGCTAACAGATAACAAGTTCTTATTTAGAATGCGAATTGGGAGTGACATTCTAGCGTCAACATCCAGATAGTTCGCAATACGTCTATTTATAACATCTTTGTAGCTCTCTGCCTTTCTTCTACCCAAAAAATTGTCTACACTCTGCCTTAGTTGATCTCCAAGCTTCTGACTCAAATAAGTTTAGTTGGCATTCGAAAGCACTGTCTGCCATTATTCAGCGAATATCTGGCCCAGTAAGTGTCACTTCTTAGAGCTTCGCATCACTCATCTTCGGAAGCATTTCTTTCAGCTACTGATACGCAACATCATCTCGCATGTTGACTTTGACGGTGTTTTTAATCAAACCAAGCTTGATGCGTATGGATGGTAGATAGATAGGACCAGGTTGCACAAGCGGTGTATGCTTCACACTCATTTTCCCTGCAGCATCCTCCGTCATCTCTCGTCCTTTTTCGTTTGTGTAGTGCTGTTGAGTTGTTCTACTGTCTCATAAGCACAAGAAACAGCAATATTTTGTGAAGCCTCCTTGCATACACATTAGAGGTCCAGTGACTTTGAAGTCAGCGTAGTTGTTCTAACAGTACTTATGGTAGTTCAGCGGAGTGAGTAGCACTTTCACCCTTACATATGTCTTCTCCATATTGGTGGCATGCAACAGAGGCACAGTTGAGTACACATTTCCACTGGGGAGCAGTATGGCCTTAAGACAACGCTTGGACGAGTAAATGAACAAACACTATTCATCACTGATATGTCTGACGCCAAGATGCTTCCTTCCACGTCTGAAAAGTAACAAAATATTTCTCCCGTGTCATATAAACCGGAAAGATAAACACTCCGCTTTATTTGAACAACCAACAATGAACAGTGCTTTAGCATGGGTAAAAATGCATGTGCTTGACAAGTGCCGTAGGATGGTGGAAGTAAAAATTAAAATTAAAATGATCATCGAATTAGTAAATCGTTATTTCACGCGTCCACCGAGTTAAATGCGCTACTGCGTAACGCTACTTTTAAGTGGGAATGAGATGTGCACACGCAAAATAGTATAGAGAGCTGGTATACAGTAAGTACTTGAGAAAGAAAATCCATTACGACAACGCGCACTCGTTTGTTTCTTCATTTGACAGACGGGGTATGTTAATCCACTTTAGATACATTCAGGCTACTCACGTGGGCACTTCAGCAGGTATCCTCACTGCCAAGTTGCGGAGAATGCCGTTAAGCACATGGATAGGTTTGTATTGTTTCGTCCTCCATGTGAAACGGACTATATCAAGTAATGCACGTTGGAAAGCGTTTCATCAAGGCGTTTATTGAAAAGCGTTAATGTAGGGGAAAGGACAAGGTGAGTCGGAAGGGCATTCCACGAATTTGACACACGGAGGGAGAAAACTTTGCGTCGACAATCAATTCGACTGTAGTGCGTAGCCAGTTTGAGCTGATGATCTCCCAGGTTAGTATTTTCGCTCAGCTGCTACCGATTGCGACATCGGTGAGCTGGGTGTGATTAGGTGTCCTAGCTGACGTAATTATTCACCACTGTTCAATCTCAGAGACTGCAGTCTGCGTCGGTAGGAGCGATGAAACAATCATCTAATGAGTTTGGTCGCTCTACTTTGTGGAGCTTTAAGTGAATCGAGGTCGCGATTGCGTCAGGGACGCCAAACCTGCATCGTATATTCCACGTGAAGTCCCATGTAGGTGTTAAGCATTTGCGAAAAGATTAATGGCTTAAAATTCCCCGAAAGCTCAACGTGAGAGTCAAACCTTTTGACTGCTTCATTTTGATGCATTTTCAGCCTGTCTGGAGCCATCAAGATCGTACTGCACTGTCACCCCGTGGTCTTTTTCTTGCGATGCACATTGTAACTGCTTGTCTCCAACTCGATATTCATAGATAAGCTGATGGAGTATACTTACGACATTGCACTTGGTCACGTTGAACTGGAGCCCGTTGTCGGATGATCACGCATAAGCCCTGTCAAGATCGCTCTGTAACGCTGTGTGATCATCCGATGCCCTGATATCACGCCAACTTTCGACAGTGTGTGCAAATTGTAAGAAATTCGACTGCAGTACACTGGCAAGATCGGCAATGAACGTTGGGAAGGAACGTGGCCCCAGTACCGATCCTTGGGGCACGCCACACTGGAGGTCAATTGGTTCGCAAACGGAGCGGCGGACTCGCTCATGCAGCCAAGGTTGTGCGAGGAAGTTGCTGATCTAACCGAGTACAGAATCACCGATTCCATATGTTCCAAGCTTGTGAAGAAGAATGTGGTGGTCCAAACGATAGAACCCTCTCGAGAAGTCCAGGTGCAGAAGTGGTTGGCGGCATCCGGTTTCGGATTTGCCTCTCAATGTGGCAAGCCACAGGACGCCTGCGCCTACAGAGGGACCATGGATGGCTTGCGCTGCACCAACCACAGCTCCAACCACACCCCCCATATCCAGTGTAAACCCGAAGGAATAAGACCGAGAGGCATGCGGATGGGAACCACGTTTCATCAACGGAGCCGGCCCACACTCCTTCACAGGCAAACACAAGCACGCTGTATTTGGGGAATCAAGCGCACACAAGGCGGTGGCTGGACCGTAGTCCGCTACACACTGAGTGCATGGAACCGCTCTTTGAGCCTAGCACGGCCACAAGAACCGTGCACTCCGTCCCCTCCATCAAGGACCAACTGTCTCCTGGAGCCAGTATGGACGAGGTAGTGGGTAATAGACAGGTAGGCACCTTGTCAACATACACATGAAGCGCAGCCACACCGGGGATATCAAACAACAGCCATTCACATTAAACGACAAGCTGAAATAAAATAAATCCAACAATGCGCACAGCTACGGTGGCATAACTCTTCGCTAAATTACCATATGAAGTAAGGTGGTTAACACCAAATCCGTGATAAGTAAGAAATGTCCACAAGTTACCTAAAAATGCTACAAACGCAACAAAAGTACCGAAGATAAGCGCAGTTAGCGTAAGCAACGTGGCCAGTTAATAGAACGTTATTCAGGAAGGCAGAACAAACCAAATAAAGCGGAATGAAATTTATCCAGCTTCAAAAGACCTAGTTTAAGTGTAAGTTGGTTTATCCCAACTGCGGTGAAGAAGCATCAAGAATGCAACATCAGCCTCAGCATGGGGCACATGCAATGGTATACCATGCAACTAATAGTACATACATATACATATTATACACCTTAGCCAGAGGTGGAAACATCTCAGCTCCTGTGCCGAAATACTTTAAAGAAAAAAGAGCATAAAATGCAACAGGTGCAAGTCAGCTGAGCTACCGGTAACGGATGGGCATCCTTCCGGTATGCTATCTGTCAGCTACTATGCGGCAGAAGAGCTGTCAACAACTCGGTTTTTTCTTCAGGCAAGCCCACGTCGTCTATTAAGTAATTCAGCTCTGATTGTTGAACAAGATGTGAGTTGACAACATCAACTTCAAAGTTCTCCCAGAAGTCAGAATCAGGGGAACATGACCATGCTGAATCACTACCCATCATCACTGACATGCACTCTGAAGGCATTGGAATGGGTAAGGTGCAATCATGCGGAGCAGGTCGGATAGCTGATGGAAGATAGTGGTAATTGATTTTGTTCTTGTTTCGGTTGGAGATGCCAATGACACTGGTTAGGCAGAAGTAGCAGTCTGCTGTGTGATTCTTCAGCTCCCTCCACACCATGGGGACTGCAAACGGCATCTTTTCATTGACCTTGAGCTGCTGAGTCAGATAAAGATAGCACGACATCCAAAAACAATACGCAGCTCCCACTTCTTATCCTGATCTTCCAGTTTCATCCGGGAATATGCGTGTGGAGGCAAAATGCAGTAGTGAAAAAGTGGTTCTCCACTGCGACTGTGTACTAAACTGTCCACAGACGTAGCACAAATGTTTCCGGTCATTAACCTAGCAGTGTTGTTGATGCATGATCAAGATATCAATCAGGGGAACACAGCCGTCAAAGACGTTGAATATCAGGTGGATACCATGGACAAGGTCGTCTCTTTTATACAGTTACAGGGAGCCAGTGGTCTAATCACAAGCGAGCATCCGATGTATGGAACGCATTGCTTTGCCGAAATGAAAAGCGGAAATTACACACAAACCCCATATTTCTTATCATCACACTTGGTACCACTAGAAACACCCTATCCCATTTCTGTTGCAAAAATGATTGTTGGAATGTAATTGTATAAGTCTGAAGTTGAAGTTACGAAAATGCGTATTGGCGTATTTTGCTTTTGCACACCGCTTCTATAAGTACTCCAGACAAAAATAGAATTTTCTATCCGACTCGGTGAATATTCGTATTTTATAATGACCAATGCAAATGAACAAAAATAGCATCATAAGGCAAACAAAATACAGAAACGTAAGAATCAATTGCGAAAGTGTACTTTCAATGGACGCGAGCGCTTACACGGTAGTTAGATGTTGTAAGCGTCAAATCAAGCTGAAAATTGCTTTCTAGGTGTGTGCCAGTTTGTTTTGAGTGGGCATATGTTTGCTCTCCAATTGGTCATACGTGGGTGTATTAAATAAGCCGGAAGCTGCATTCCATCACTTCAGGTGATCGGCCCGGTCGTATAATGGGACGATGTCACAATGGTTTTATACGGACAAAAAGGCTAATGCTTAACAGGTCTCGCAAAATGATTATGTTGAAAAATTAAAAAGAAAACTTGTTAACAAAATTGGGTTTACACCGGTCAACTCACTGCAGTATACGTAGTATAAACTGTAAACCCAAGGTAACTCCATAAGGAGTAACGGCAAATGAGATGTTGGTTAAAAATCGTGTCTCCTTCTAGTGAACACATACAGGTGAAAAACATGGAACCAAATCCGGGAGTTGACCGCCAGTGGAATCTCTTACAGACACTTGTGTTTATCCAATAGTAATGTGTGTTGCAAGACGGTGCAGCCAATAAGTTCACGGTCAACTCTGGCTTTGAATGCTGCCAGTGTGGGAGCAGATATAAAATTCCTGTATTGCATACCACGTGTTGAAAACGTGTACGGAAAAGAAATGTCGACGGCATTCCAAGCTGCTGTGCTACACTACCAGTTTGAGAAGGTGGCATCTCAAATTGCTGTTGGGATTGAGCCCTAGCCAGTAGCGACACTGTGGTCGTGATCCCTCAAAAGCTGGTAAGCCAAAATGAGGTCCCTGCACAATCGCCGATATTGTCCGCTAAAGACCCCGATGACTTGAAGCCTTCGTTCATACGGCAAACCATACAGACCCTTGATATTTTTTGTTTCTAGCGTTGGGGTATCTCCAAGCCGGTGAGATTTCTTCTCAGCCATGTCTGCCTGACCTGTATTCCTTATTCCACATATGGCCCTACGTATGAGCCGGGTTGTGAAAAATCGAAGGGCCGAATCGTCTGAATGCACGCTTCAGGAGGTCCACATGTTGAAGGCCTCGCCTTGATTCCTTTTCAGTCTGCTTCGAATATCCTAGGTCGACCAGAACCAGAACATTCAGATCCTTCTCGCCAGAAGATACTTGAAGCACCTGGTTGCCTAGTTGGCAGGAGTGCACCAATCTGTGCCGTAACTGAAGCACTCTGCGTTTTGGTTACTTTGAATCGAAGTAGATTCTGCGTTGATCACGCCTAGACCCTATGCAGATCAGCTTGAATTATTTTGACACCGTCTTGTGTATTGATAGCCCTCCACACCTTGATTTCATCTGCATAAACAGGCAGTTCGAGCTTACGGGGCTTTTGCTATGGTTAATATACGTCAAAAATAATCACGGTCCTAGTACCGATCCTTGTGGTACTCCGCATTCAATTCGGATGAGGTCTGACAGCGATTCACGCAACGTACTTCAAGAGACCTGTGTAGTAGGAAGCTTATAATACATCCTGGGGGAGGATCACCAATACCAAAGGTCTGCAGTTGGAAGACCAGAATGGCATTTTCTAACTGATCAAACGCTTTTGAGAAGTCGAGGAAGACTACTTCAGCTTCTGTGCCAGAGTCTAGTGCTTCAGTTCAGCTGCAGGGTACTAGTAGTAGATTTGTAGTGTATGATCGGTTTCGTCAGAAGCCATGCTGTTCCGGTACGAAGTATTTGTATTCGTCCAAGTAGACCGTTAGCGCATCAGGAATAATAGTTTTCATGACCTTTAAAAAACCGGAATGGTTATGGGATGGTAGTTGGCTGGATTGAAACGACTAACTCCCTGGTGATTCGGAGTAATTACCCCGTGCTTTCCCATGTCGAGCACGTACATTTCGGCAAAATATCGTCAAAAAATATATGGAGTTAGAAGCTCAGCTAACCATTTTCCTACGGCCGCTAGCGATTTCGTGTATAAATTATCAATTTCAAAAGAGATGTTCTTGCGCACTTTCAATAGCTTTTTAGTACAGCTTCCGCTGTGTAGGATATGTGAATGAGTTTTGGGGGTGAAACAACCATTGTCATAGGGTTAGGTGGCCAGTGATCGCACCGAAATGTTGGAGCATATTGTAGGCGCAGGGTATTCGCCGTGTGGGTCCGTCGGCTGCTTGAATAGGAGGAATTCCTCGTTTCAACTTACTTAGGCCATTGGTGTGTTTACGCTGAAATTTGTGGTTTGAGGCCATACGCTCTGCCAACTTCTGCTTATACGCCATTCTACCCTCGCCAACGAGCTGAGTACAGTGTTTACGTTGGGTCGCATTGGCCATCCAGTTATCCGTGCTCGAGAAAAGTTTGTATATAAGCCAAGCTGCGTTTCGCACCGCTATACACTTGTGTGTCTTGCTTCGCAGAAACGAGACTACGTTTCTTGGGCGAAATGTCTTGGTAGCTGACGCTTCGGCAATCAGAGAGTTAACCTGGCTGACAAAATGTTTCCATGCACTAGATGTTGCCTCGTCCATCAGACAGGTCCAGTTGGCTGTCTCATCTAGTCGAGTTAATATGTCGTATGGTACATTTGTTCTCGATGCGTCGGCCATTTCCACGAGATATTCTACATAGCAATTGTATTCGAAGAGTAGTAGTGCATGCTTGCTCCAGAAACAGAGGCATAGAATTTTGTGAAATAGAAAGAATGGTAAATACATGGTATAAATACGAAAACCTCTAATTCAGCTTGTGAATAGGTTATATATAGGAAAAACAAAAATAAGGAGAAATGGATCCGTGAATGATTTTGTGTTTGATGCAGCGAATCCAGGCAATCGAGTTGTAGGCTAATTGATGTGGAATGTGAACATCACATAGCATCACGAACTGCCACAGCTGTGCAGTAGTTTTCTCCAGAGAAGAAGTGCTATCAATTAGCAGTGCACAGCAAAGGTAGAGAGAAACGAACATTCGTTCTGCATGGCAAAATGCGAGGTAACGACATTTTGAGATGGGAATAAGCTTAATGATTTAAATAAACAAGGAAGATATTATTCAGACAGCTTGGGCATATTATCGTGCACTTGTCTCTGTGTAACTGTACTTCAACCCATTCTCCATACATTGTCTCCTTTCTGCAGTCCAGTTTCATACAATGCAGTGAGATGCGTATCCAGTATTTGCCAAACGATGGTATAAAATCACGTAATTGCAATCCAGTAGACAGCCTGTTCCAGATATCCGACTAATTCGTCGGATAAAAGTTCCTGCGCATACCTGCCTTTGTTTTGTTTATGGGCAGCGAATTTCTCTTATTCCCAAAGTTATATCTTTCATATGGAATGAAGTGTATACTCGTGTTCGGGTCAAATACTCGTTTGTGCCGTAACTCGAATCGAAATTTCAAGACTAGTTTCAACCTCCGTAACTACGGTGGCTCTGATTTACAGAGCATAAAGCGCTCTGAATTGTTTGGTGTTGGGGATTAACTAAATAAGGCTTTGGTGAATCGAAGCCGCATATTCTCCAGGCTGTAATCGACAAAATTTGCTTGGAATGTGTAGTGTACCTGAAAGCACGCTCTTTCAGCAGTTTGAAACATTGGATTTTACCGTTGTTTTAATCTTCAAAACGTCCACGTGTTTTACTGACGGAAATTCAGTTGCCACAAATCGTTTTGATGAGTACCTTGCTGCTCCGTTTCTCGATCTGGTTTATTCGCTTCCTACTTTTGCTGCACAATACACGTTGTGCTCAGTCGTCTCCAACTTCTACACTGTCCCCTATTTGACGTGTATCCCAGGCGCCACCCGACAAATGTCCAAGTGACGCTTCTCCGCGGGGATCAAAAACCATCAAGTCCGGAACTGGATAATGGCACTATGTATAATTGACCAAATGACCATATGCAATAAACACCTCAACGATTACTCTTCCAAACTCAGAACCGTTACCATAACAGCCGTTTCGGTCTAAGTTAGTAAGTCTAGCTTCAGAGCCTCCGTTGTATGAGCTCACTACACTAAGTTCACAGTGCGCTTATAGGACGGGTAAAGCAGTGAGATTGGTGGATCACGCGAACGGGATGCGGTGTGGAGGGGTGCGTTTGGCCTGGTTGGAAAGTTCACATAGTGAGTCACAAATGCACATACACAAAGGAAAGAATGGTCATAATCGGTGGCCCAAAGGGCAGCAGACAGTCATAGTCGGCGGGTCACCAAACGACCGTAATCGGTGCACGGCATATTGTTGACAATCGTAAACAAATTATACAAAGTTGTAGAGGCAATTTGGGGTCGAGGGAATGCGAAGTAATAACGATTTTAAGGAACGTAGTATGGAACGATTTGGAGATGGGGTCTCACGACGAAATGGGAGGTATAGTCGAAATGTTTGGTAGCGAAGGGGAATATGGCAAGGAAGTAAGATGGCGAAGCCAAACGTTCTTTACAATCCTTCACAAAATTAGATCCGGAATTTTTATTGCTTGATGAAAGGGCGGTACTGCTCTGGCCCATCCTAACCTTCTCTATCCATGGTGGGCAAATACAAGAATTACAACCGTACGCCTGCATCACCACTTCGGCCCGTTGACCTCACAGTGGTCCCTCCTGGAGCAGCAGATCAAAAGGCCCGCTTTCCACCTGCGGAGAACCAAAGGACGGACCTATTTGCCCATCTAAACCACTTCCTGCTATCGAACAGATTTCCTGTCCATTTCTTTTATATAACCCGTTAGCTGTTCGCACTACTACCATCCTAACGAGACCAGCTTCCGAAGTCAAACAGTCGTTGATTACTCCTAACGGCCACTTACAAATAGCAAGCGTATCGAAGAAGATCAAAACCACGTACACGCGCTCAAACGTCCTGCTGTAACTTAACAATATTTGTCTGCATTGCAGCTGTCCTAAATATTTCCCAATCCAACGTTTCCAAAACAGACCCATCCGCTAATTCACTTATCGCCAGCACCGGTTGTATCCCTCTGTTAACGAGGCTGATATTAATCCTGAAGTATTGGCCCGCAGGATTAGTAAATTATTAGGCGTGAGAGCTAGTCGATCATTTGAATCCACATTCAGTGAAACAAATAGTTTAGTGTTGACGATGCGTACTGCTTCGACAAATAAGTTGCACAGTACCTCGTCATTTAGTGTCTGTTGTATGGTGCCCCATAATAGAACGCGTCTAACCGACTTGACAAGGTGCTCCCAAACTCACCTCTATGACAGCCCAATTATGGGTAGCAGTGCCCCTGTTTTCCCAGACGCAGAAGCTTATCATTCATCTTTGCTTGGGACAAAACCTCACACTGGAACACAATTCAGTAACGTCGTCGACAAAATAGCTTCCACCGTCACTGAATACTTCGGCTGGCGCCCCTCTTCGTGATAAAAATCGTGCCAAAGCCATGACGAACGACTCGGTACTCAAGGTATAAGGTAGTTGGAGATGTACCCATCGTGTTTGTAAACAAACAGACGTCCGTATCGCTTCTCTTGTTTTCTGCTGTGTTTGACAACGAAAGGCCCGAGGTTGTCTATACCGATAAGCTGTATGTGATGACACACTCGCTCCACTCTACACAACGGCAATGGTGACATCAGCTGTTTGCCAACAGTGGCAAGCTGTCTGTTGCAAGTCCAACAGTTTGCAATCCTCCGCTTCACAGCTGAAAGCCCGTGAATGACCCAGTACTTTCGACGCATGTTCGACAATGCATGAGGAGGACCCGAATGCCCTTCCAGTAGATAATAAAATATAACCAACAACTCTGTTACCGCAAGCTTAGGTGGATAATATTATTGGGAATTCATCTAATGGTTCGTATTTTGAGTGAGCTATTCGACCCCCAAAAGTAAGCCACCAAGGAATTTAAGGCAAAGCCTTACAAAAGGTCGTTTCCTTATTCTTTTTTCAGGAGAAGCTGCTTGTACCTTTCCTTTCTTACTCCGTCTCAACTCGACGCCATAAACTTCTTTTTGAGCAATTCTAATAATGTCAACATCGGCCTTGTAAACTCAGACATGATAATCAACCCGGTATGTTGTGGGACCTCATCAGTTGCTCTTTTGTGGTTCTTAAGTACTTCCTGAAGCAGGAAAGCCACGCAACCGACTTTAATAACTTTAATAACTTGATCAAATTAGAATGCCTTAGTGGTAGAGTATGCCAACGTGTCTCTTGCGACAACGCCTTCAATTTAGCAGCGGACCGCTTGAGTTCTATACCTTTCGGTCTGGAACTCAAGCAAAAATCTGGCCATTCGTGTTGGACGTTTAACAGAAAGTCTGATCCTCGGAACCAACTCTTCAGACACACCAGCGAAATGGTGCCTCTTGACAAAGGATCCGCTGACATTTTACCCGACTTAACATGCATCCATTGCCTAGGGGTAGAGAACTCATGTATAGCAGACAATCGATTGGCAACAAACGTGCTGAACCTGGTGGTGTGATGTAGCACTTACGTGGAGTCTCTCCAGTAGCAAGTTTCTTGTATCCTAGTTGCGCCCCTCCAGGTACATCCCCTACCACCATGGTAGCAAGTGCGGCCGCAGTTAACTCCAACCGACGGATATATACAGTCTTCAATGGAGCCACTATGGATTTGGCAGACAATAAGGCGTAATGTGCGATTTCCGTTCCGCGAAATCTGGCATAAGCGACTGCCCCGTATCTGTTCTCGGAAGCTCCATAAAAATATGCAGCTGTGTCATATTTGCAGACTCGTCATGTTTGCGAATGTATCTGGAGAGTTTTAACACGCCAAGGGATTAAAGTTCCCTTAAACACGAGTTTCACCCTTCGTCCTCTTTGCTCGTGATCGGATCATCCCAGCGAGATTTGTTCCGATATAAACCTTGCAGTATTAACTTAGCCGGCATAACGGTGGTGGCTATCAGCCCCAGAAGGTGATATATAGAAGATACAACTGACAGAATTCCTCTCCGAGTTTTCTATCTTTCGTTAGCAGAAAATTAGAAGAGAAACACATTTTCGTTGCAATCCCACGATAGCCCTAGTGTCAGTCGGCCTGACTCAGGTAACTTTTTTAGTGACTCAATATTCCCGTTTAGATTGTAGAAAGTTTTTTTACTCTCTTAGTGTCTGTCCGCACTGGAACACACTGCCATCGCATGCGGTGAACGCACCAAACATCGAGACATTCGAAAGACTATTGGACTTGCACTTACATGATACACATTATATGACGGTATGACAAACTGCAGTGTCTAACTTACTGATATTTTTGTGTCACACCTGGAACTTTTGTTTTCTTCCATTTGTCATCCTGTGGGTCTTGTAAAGTTATTGCTTTTTATCCCACCATACACTATTGAACTATTGAACTATTGAACATAGTCAGCGATCTCGTTGGGCAGCACCGCTTCGTACACGTCCGGGTAATTGCAGACACATTTCCATAAACGTAACCCTGGTGTACTCAGTAGCTCTCTACTTTGCGCCATGAACTGTGTTGCCCTTTCTCCAGTCGGTATGGAGACCAGCAGCTCGTCGATGTAAAAATTAGTAAGAACTGCCTCCGCCACAGTTTTGTCGCATCGCCATCGCCACTCATCTGCCGTTCGACCTTAAACAAAATTTGCACAGAATGGAAAGGACGTTGCTCCGAAAGAGTGAGCCGTCATCTGATACTCTACCACTTCAGAGCCTACCTTATTGTCCTTCCACCAAAGGAAGCGCAGGGCGTGTCTGTCACCCTCTGGCAGCCTTACTTGCGCGTAAATATCTACTAGAGCTGCTGAGATTGCCACATTCGCTTTGAGGAAAAGAATTAGAATACGGATAAGGTTTGCCATGTATCTGGTTCTTGAAGTAGCTGGGCATTTAAGGACACACCCTATGCTTGGCGGCACAGTCTAAAACAATTCTGAGTTTTCTCGGCCTTCTCGGGCTTATAACAAGATGGTGTTGCACTTACCACGTCGGAGTACAACCAAGTCGCAACTGCTCGAATGGTACAAGAATCGCATACTTTTTCTCAACTTTCGCCACCACACTTCAATGTATTTCTCTCGTAATGCTGGAGCACCCAATAATCGGCTCCTCAGACAGTGCAGCTGATGCCAAACTAGCTCATAGGCGTAGGAACGTTCGCTCGCTGATTTCTCCACGGAGGAGCTAGCGCAAAGTGTCTATCTACCAGCGGCACTGAATTTTCATCAATATATAGGGCAGTATTGCCGTCTACGGGGCGGGAGTGCCTATGGTGCGCTGAGGCTGGTGGTGGCTAGATCCTGACAGATGGTCTACCCACTGCTGCTGCTATTGTTCCATTGGCTCATGTCCTGGACGCCTCCTCGTGGCGACCTCTGGGTGGGAGTTGGGTTTCGCCCTTCTCCCTGCTAAGATCCAGGACACCAATCCGCATGAGTCAGCTAACTGACCATGTGTTAGACCCGATGCCTTTCGGGTATTCATTTAATCGAAGTCTTTGGCTGAGGACCCGATTCATTCTCCTTTCAGGTGTGGGCGCCCTGGCAGTATTCTAGTCCATCCTCTTCGGAGGTTAGGAAGTGGCCGATGGCCCTCTTCCCGTAAAATCTAGCCATGGGAGACAACAGGTTACGGGTGATATTCTCAATGCTCGATTGGCGTAGAGCACGAGTGCCACGCATTGTCTCTGACGGTGGGAGGACACCTCCGGGTGTTCAATGGTTTGCTACTGCCCGCCTCAAGCCAGGCAGCCCCTAGTCAAATTGGTGCAAACCCGCCAAAACCCACCTGCGTCTGGCCGTGGTCGCAGGTGCGTATCCAATTACGGTCGCAAAACATATGATAACTGTTCCAGAACTTCAAAGGCTGCGTGTGACGGCCGTCAAGCAGATCCCAATCTGTCTCTGCAATCACATTCCCGAGCTGGATCTGCTCTCCACTGCATTGTGGGTCAGGCTATTGAGCCAAAGGCTCCGGGCGGAGTCCCTCAAGCAAACCTCCAAACCGCCCACTGCCATGTGGTTAAGGCTATTGAGCCAAAGGCTACGGGCGGAGTCCTTCAAGCAAACTTCCGAAGCACAACGACCACCTCGCGTGCGATTGTCCACCAATGCAATCGTATGCCTGCGCGCAAAGCACTCAGCATCGGGTGCTGCAACGTGCCCACACTACTGGCGGCGGCGGCATTCGGGAAGCTTCAGTACCGAGTGTGGAACAACCGTCAGCTTACCGTTGGCACGAAGCTGATGGTGTACAAATCCATGGTTCGGTCCGTTCTTCTATAAGGCAGTGAAACATGGACGATGAACCGTCGGGATGTGCGATATTTCGAGCGGTTCCATCAGCAGTGTTTGCGACGGATTTTGCGCATCGGCTGGGGCGCCAGAGTTGCAGACACGGAAGTTTTGCGCTGAAGTGGTATGTATGCAGTGGACTGCATAATTTTTCCGAGACACCTGAGATGGATCTGTCATGTGAGCCGTATGGATTCGACGCGGATACCGAAGCAGCTATTATATTGTCAGCTGAGTATTGGGAAGCGGCACGTAGGGAAACCAAAGTTACGACACCAGGACATGATTAATGTGAGCCTCACACGTTCTAATCTTGATTGCAGATCATGGGAATCGAAGGCGTTTGATCGGCGTGTATGGCGCGATCTCATCACGAAGGCAGTTGCTGAAGTGAGGGAGAGATCCCTCATGCATGCAGAGAAGAAGCGGCAAGTGCGGAAGCGGCAAGCACCGATGGGTTGTTCTCCATCGACATCGAGCGCAATGTGCTGTAGAACATGCGGTCGCGAGTGCCTTTGTCAGACAGACTTAGTGAGCCATGAGCGAGGCCACTCGGGACCACTACAGAAGCGACGACGGGTCCTGCAGAGAAGGTAGGCAGATCCGGCGCAGCGTTTGTAGGTACGCTGCATTTGATTTACTAACCGCATGCTTGCATGCTAAGTCGCTTTATGTCAGGTGGTGCGTTTTCAATTTTGCCTTAATGCTTCTCGTATAAACGTCTACCTGTACTCTATTCCATTAACTTGCACACCTCGCTTAAGCCAATTGTATTCGATTTCCATAACATTTTTGTGCTCGTGGCATTTCCGTAACGTATACTTTCTGACCTCGTGAACTTATTTAGGATTCGTTTGTAAACAGCTTATTTCATATGCTCATAATTTACGGTTTATGTCACCGTTTCCTTATGGATTAATCGGGTTATTTCTCTGTCTCTCCCTCGCAAGTGATTGGCTGTTGTTTGATATCCCCGGTGTGGCTGCGCTTGACGTGCATGTTGACAAGGTGCGTATCTGTATATTACCCGCTACCTCGTCCATACTGGCTCCAGGAGACAGTTGGTCGTTGCTGGAAGCGACGGGGTGCACAGGGCTTGTGGTCGTGTTAGGATCAAAGAGTGGTTCTAGCCACTCAGTGTGGAGCGGACTACGGTCCAGCCACCGCCTTGTGTGCGCTTGATTTTCCAAATACAGCGTGCCTGTGTTTGCTTGTGAGGGAGTGTGGGCCGGCTCCGTTGATGAAACGTGGCTCCCATCCACATGCCTCCGGGTCTTATTCCTTCGGTTTTACACTGGACGTGGGGTGTGGATGGAGCTGTGGGTGGTGCAACGCAAGCCACCCATGGTCCCTCCGTAGGCGCAGGCGTCCTGTGGCTGGCCACAGTGACAGACAAATCCGAAACCGGATGCCGCCAACCATTGTCGTCTACGGAGGATGAGCCACAGCTTGAATTCACCCTTTCAAAGTCTCTTTCATACGGAATTCGAATTGTACTTTCAGAGGTATATCACCTGCTAGCACTCAATTCACCGATAATGTAGTCTATTGGCTCCCGCCCACAGGTTCAACAAACGTCCATACTAGCAAGTTCCTTGCTGCAACGAGAGTCTTCTACTGTCCCTTTCCTGTTCAAGCTATCACTGAACTCCAGCTATATCGGCTCCCTGAAGAATTTGAACGCTATTATCTTTTATATCAGCAAAGTGAACATCAGCTCAGTGGCTCCGACCACTCACAGCTTGGCTGACGGCGCATTTTACATTGTTCAGTGCTTGACGCGTTAGGCTATAGGCGCGTTCTACATTAATTTAACCGGAGCCATCCAAGGCCGACAGTCGGAAGTCCACAAGGCCAGCGTCTAGGGGTGCAAAACCGCTCACTGTCCCTACTTTAAGAGACGTACTTTCCACCTTTACCACGACCTCCTGCAGGATGTCGTCCTTGACAAGAGTTACATCGTAAACCGCTGTCCAATAGGGCACATGTCTCAACCGATCGCAAGGGACCTACCAAAAGCACCGGGACCACTCCGAGACATACCTTCTGGGAAGCAGAACGGGTAGTATGATAAATGCTGCAGGTCTTCTGAGGGGAACTTGGTGTCTTTTCCACATGCAACAGGGCATGGTGATTTCCCTTACATGAACATAGTCTGCATGCCTTACTATCTCGACCACTCACCGCCCGATGGTCTGGTCTCAGACACTTGTAACATATCCCCTTGGATCTTACAAGCTGTCAGCGGCCAGAGAGGTCTAAAGACAGAAACATCTGGCATGACACTGTCATGTTCTTCACTGCAGACTAGGCATGCTGGTTTCTGGGGCTGCTTTGAAGTTGTATAAAAGGCAGAATTGCGATCGGTCTTTGTGTCACCCGACCGTTACGACTGCGCTTAATTCTGAAGACGCTGAGTGCGCGTACTCACCAGCTGACCAAATCCTCTACGTGCTACTCGCGCTCTGGTATCGATGAAGTCTGTCAATGCTCAAAAAGAAACGTCCCGTCTCTCTTGGACGAGGGAATCTGCCGCTCTTGCCCATCTCGACTGTAGGCTATTGGGCAAGACGCGGACCAATCGCTCAATGGTAGTCACCGAGTCCAAGTAAGCACTGAAGTCCATTTGGGAAAGAGCAGTGTGACACTTCGCCATTTTTATGGGTAAACGTGATAAAGAATCATGATCACGCGCTAGGGGTTTCAGATCGGCAAATAAATAACTTCAGTTAACGGTCTGGCTACAACTTGGCATTGACCAAATAGATAACAGAGTACGCCGGTAGCCTTGTTTTTGGTACTTTCAAGGAGAAACATTACGCATTCACTGATGCATTCTTTAGCTCGACCTTTGCAATAAGAAATCAAATAGAGAAATCTCTGACCGCGATTGGCTACCCGATCTTCAATGAAATATGCCAATTGCTTCATAAACATCGAGTAATCTGATGGATTACCATCAAAAAACTCCAATTTGACCTTAGATAGGTCGAATCAGGGACGAGAATCCTTCTGCAAACTGTTGGGAGAAAATTTAAGACCAGCCACTTCAGACAGCAACCAGCTGCAGTCTTTTATGAACGGATCCATTTGTTCATTCCTAACTACTGGCAATCGACTAAGAACAACGCGTGGTTCATGATCGTCAAAGCCCTCTAGTTCCAAACGCAGCTTAGTTATATTTAATGCTTTCTCGGCTTGCAAAACAGGTTTCTTGTTCACTAATTCCATCTCGTCTAGTAACTCCTCTCTCTTTAACTTCGCTAACTTCAAGGCTGAAAAAGCACCGCTAGACCCAACTCTTCCTCTACTCCTACAGCTAACCTGTGTCCCAGAACATGAAACCGCATCACCAACAAGAGGGAAAAGCTTGACTTGCCGAGTTTCGTTGTCAGCTTCGCATAGCATCCTTTTTTATGACATGGTTCAGCACAGGAGACGGTTACTTTCGATTCAGATTCGAACCGTCGATGAACAGCTGATCAGCGCTGGTACTTCGAATAATGTATATCACTTCAAACGGAAGAATTCTGGCCTAGTCCTTGGACTCCCACAAAAGCCATTGAACAGAAGCAGCAACTACTCGAGGGAATTATCAATATTATCACGTGGTTGAGAAGGCAGTTTGACCAAACTGCTCTATTGCTTCGGGAGTAACAACTCGTAAACTGTGCGCAGCGTCTCAAAGAACTGTTTCAACTAATCGGTGATGTGCGGTGTTCAAAGTTCTGCCAAAGAATTCGTAAAACCACTTTTTATAATTGATATATCCACACTGGGTAGCGCAAAAGCGCTACTTCAATGAAAACAGCAGCTGCTAATTTAAAGACACAGATATGTGTTTCTCACCCGGCTTTGGGTGCTTGCTTTCAGTGGTGTGTGTATTTTGGAGTACAAAGCATTTATTGTACAAATATGGTATCAGCAATATTCGACGGTTGTGTATACTACAAACACAGAGAGCCTACCTACATAAACATGATAAGTCGAGTAGATTCCAATGGTTCTTCTCTGACGGACGTTGTACTGGTTCATGTACTCTAAGGTCCAAAGTCAGCATATTTCTTTGCAAAAGCAGTATTTTCGAGGTGAGGTCGGAGGCAAAAGTTGTGCACGATTAGGCAGCTGGAAGGCTCGAAACTCACCGGTGCGTTGGTTAGTATTTTATAAGTCCGAATTGTTTTTTGTTGGTACTTACCACTCGAAATACTGCATTCCCTGATCCGAAATGCACACCACAAACCCCCGAAACAATCACTGAATACATTTGTTCGAATCAAGTGTTTTGTCATTTCTGTCTTTACTGGTAGCCACCCACTGAAAAGCTTACTGCGCACTTCTAAAGCTTTCACCATGCTATCCACCACGCCAGCCATTCAAAAGGCAATGAGACTGAGTCTAGAGTTGAAGGGTAAGATGAACGAAGCCGTGTCGCTGTGACTACTACTGTGTACAGCAAGGATCTAAACACTATTCGTCTCTGACATCAGACGATATTCATCTGCTTATTGTCAGGATCTAGGATGTACCGCTTATACGGCTCCTGTATGACGTACAATTCAAGAAAGCTGGGCTCAGTGAATCAAATCAATCAGCAGCTAAGCACCTAGTGCAGAATTGAGCGACGCGCTAATCAGTAACTACCCAGTTCACTTTGGTTAAATCTTTTTCTGCCTGTTAGCAATCTATTCGTCACTGTATTTCCAACAGCTACTGTGCTCGGCCCAATAAAGCCGCAAGATGACCAAATGATGGAACATGAGCGAAAGATATGACAAAGAAGTATAGATAAATAGATAAATAATGATATATGGTTCAACTGGGCAAAACACACCAACTAGGTGTTCTTATTCTCTATAACGTAATCGGACGGTAGAGAAGGTTCTTTCCCTCTACAGTGTTTTTCTCAAAGGAGTTTTCGGAGTATTCTAACAGTTAAAAGCAATAAAAGTACGAAAAGCATTGAAAGTAAAGAGCAGTAATGCGTGCCGCCAGTTGAAGTAAGGTAATAAGACTATCCGTAGAACGGTCTCTTGTGGACTTGTTTTTATGCGGGGTAATCCCTCGAGATATTTCCTCCGCATTTCTACGCATTATCTCGCCGTGTGTTGTTGTGGCTTACTAATAAACTAACCCGCCTTCATACAGGCTTTTGTACGGCCCCTGTTGTAAGAAGATATGCCATCATTATGCCTGTGTTGCTGAACAGTGTATGCTGAACAGTACATAGCCCAACACCACATTAACTCATTCCGTGGTTACTGTCTTAGATGCAGAGGACCATCCAGTCATTTAGCCCGTTTCAACATAGGATTCATCTGCCGCCAGCATCATTTTTTCTCACCAATGGGTCTGTGGCAATTCGTTTTTCGTGGGTGAAATTTATTAGCTTGGAGGCCTCAATCCATCACCTCAGGTGATCAGCCTGTAGTAGCCAACCATGGAAAGGAAAAAACAAATAAATATGATGAGAACTACAATGTGCACATGCGATATGCTGCTCAAGAATGAAATGTAATCTGACAGTTGTCTGATTGATTTTGTAAAAGCACTCGAAAAGGACATGTAATTGTTCGAAGTTTTTTACTAATCAGGACAGCTCCTGGAAGACTTTCGAAGAGTTGCATCAGGTGAAGCCAACAGAAAAGAAGAGAAAGTAAAATCGAAGTGGATTTCGTGAAGTCGGGAAGACAGCAGGTTGTACCTGAGTTGTGGTATCTAGGAAACAATAAACGGCAGTCAGTAGGGCGAAACGAATGCAAAGAAATAAAACGGAGAAATGGAAGACAAACTTCCGCTTTGTTAACCTTAGGTAACCTTAGGATAACCTTAAATATAACCTTACCTTAACCTTGTTAAGGTAACCTTAACCTTAGGTATAACCTTAGGTAACCTTAACCTTGTTAACCTTAGGTATAATGTTTCGCGGACAATTCCTGTCAGTAGACATAATAACTTGTTTCACTGTCAATTGTGAGTAAATCAGTTGTGTCGGACGACAAAAGAGGAAACCGGGCATCTAAACTACACTCATCTAGCTACGATTTCACAAAAACAATTATTTGTGACATTTGGTCTCATTATACAAATAGCTGTTTCAAACTTGAGACATAAATGCATAACATTTCAAATTTTTCTCCCTGACTGAATTCTACAGATCACACTATGTGGTCTGTTCCATAATATGGAGTACTGATGAAGAAGAAACGGATAGGACTGCTTGGTTCTTGAACTTTTCACCAATAATTTGATGTTCTTGTTGTTTCTGGTGTGATACTTTGCCGGTTCTGTTATCCTTATTGCAGGACTTCATGAATATGTTTTTGGTAAGGGCCTCAAAGAAGACGATTAGGTTAAGTTACATTCGTCGTAGCCATAATGGATCACGTTGTGAGGAGATTCATCGATCCATACATGCTAATGTGATGGAATAGCCCAAAAGACTTTTAGTGCATGACTGTTGCACTCTCTCCAATACTACATGATCACCCGCTCTAGAATTGCAGTATATTATAGAGCGGGAGAATCTAATAATGAACGTATTTGTGTTTTGTACGTGGCATTAATTGGTTCCCTCAAAAGGTATGTTTTGAATAGACATCCGATGTTCCGACGAGCCTGAGCTGAAGTATGTCCAGCGCAATCAGCATAGTTTAGTATGTTCGAGTAGTGTTATCCCTTGGTCACGGATAGTATGGCAGTGAGACAGTGGTTTGCCGTCAATAGTAAGAGAACCAAGTGCGATTTCACACCTGTAGTATACTACGGGACATTTGCAAACGAAGAATGACATTTTCCACCTGGAACCTCATGATTTATGTTGCATTTCGTTGAGAATATCACTACTACCTATGGGAGTTAAGTCAACTAATGTTTATGTCATCGGCGGATAGAAATGTTTAGCGGAAGATAAAGACGTCAAGAATGTCATTCACATAGAGTAGGAATAATACTGAGCTTAGAACCATGTCTTTTAACACATGACTAGTTATTGGCTTATGTGTACTTGTTTCATTTCGAACCTGGACAAACTGGGTTCTGCTCGTGAGATGTGAATCGAACCATGACAGTAGAGGGCTGTCCATGCTACGTTCAGTTAGTTTGAATAATAGGCAAGCGTACGGAACGCTACCAAACGCTTATTTGTTGTCAAGGTAAACGAATATACCTGACGAATTGTAGTCAAGCGAACTAATCAAAAGATAAGGAATGTCACTCAAATGCATTATGCAGAATTGTGAGCTTAGGAAGCCGTGCTGTGAGGCGTTCCTAAGATGTTGCGTCATCAAAAGTCAACCGTTTTTGATTTTATATGACGTTCATTCATTTTGGAGAGCATATAATTGTGACTGATTAGACGATATTTGTTTGTTTCGTGTACAGAACCTGAGATGTAAGTGGACAACTACAGCATTCTTCCACTGTGCTGGCCCAATACCGGCTTTGGTATGTAGGGAAAAAGCTTTAACATTAGTATGTGAACAGCGAAGTTTCAGTTTTTGTTAAGATTAGCAGTAATTTGTCGGAGACAGTATACCAAGAAAAGTTAGGCGAGGGATTAAGTCGATAAGTGTCACGGAGCTCCAACTATACTCTGGAGAGCTTATCATCAGTAAGCAGAGAGAGGATTTGCGCAGGAAACTCATTAGTGGCGTTAAAGGTGGCACAAAAATAGTTGTTAAAAGCGCTGCCTGTATAAGTCGATCACTTGTTATTTGATTACCAGCAATCAAAGTGTTGGGGTCCCTGTGGTTTTGTTGCCGCTTTTCATCAGTTTCATCAGTTTGCTGTTTAGATTATAGGCGTTGAACTCGTACCTTTATCCAGTTCTGCGCTGTGTCGCTTAAATTGGTCGAGTTCAGCGATGATATTTCGTTATTACAATATTACGGAGTAGTCTTCGTTTTCCAGGAGTCCCTACGAAGCCGCAAGAGTTTGTCGGTGAAGTTATCGGGGCAGGATATTTATTTTACTTTACAAGCAAAGCTCCGACCCATAAATAAGACTAGGATGTCCGGAAAATATTTTGATATTCTTGTAGAACTAATCAGCAGACAATTGTACGTCATTTGTTAGGAAGAACTTGTCCCAATGCATAGATCTTCGTAGGGTAGGAAACAATTTAAAAATAGAGCATGGTATGGTCTGTTTAGAACTGCAGATTGAATTGGGGCAGGATCAGAGTACTGCCTTTCGAATGCGAGTTGAACCATTTTGTGATCATTCCCAGGGAATTTTATCTAGAATAACAACAGAAGATTTGTATGAGCTTAGCGTAATTAAAAAGTCAAGGACGTGGTTACCTCTGGTGTGAGAATGAGCATGTTGCGGATATCCAAGCATATGGAACAATGACACTAAGCTCGAATCTTCCATCAGGTGCTGTGCACGATGGCTTTGCAATATCAGGCTTATTGTAATCCCCTCCAAGTGCTTTATAGTCGATGGAAGGTTTTGTTAACTAGAAAAGCAAATGCTCCAAGTTATTTTGGGCCGTTCGCACTGTGATTGGGATGGGAACAGATAAAACGCAAAAGCGCTCAATTGCATTTTAAAGCGATAATTACAAGTATATTGTCAAGGTGGTTGTCTTTAGGAAGATTTCAATCCATCTTGACAGTACGCAAGACAGCAGTTGCATAAGTAACTAACAGCAACCTCTGCTAGAACGTCTTCCAGCCAGATGAAACCGCGGAATGTTCGCATCTTATTAAGACGGATATGCATTCCTTTTTAAAACAACTTTCTTCAGTTTCAGCACTCGCAAACTGATGTCGTTCTGTCCTGCATCACGGTTACTTAGAATGAATGTCATCAGTGCATCAATTAATTTTGTTTTCTTCCACAGAACTTTACCACTCTCACCCGTCGGAAGTCCTCCGCTTATTTCTGAATCTTAACTATGACCTTTGGCTTCTTTACACTTTCTATCATTTCAGATTCAGTTACTAATTACTACTGTTTAGGTTCTTTTGACCATGTGCACCAATTCAAATAGACTGGCTGTGTATTGTGCTACTGCTGATTTGGCCATTGAAAATTGATCTAAAAGTAAACGAAATTATAATTTACGGCAATCATTTGTCAGACTTAACCTGAGAGAGATAAGTGTGCAACATCCGCGGTTCATCTTCATCCAACAGTTTTCTCTCTACGGTAACCAACTAGTTGATTGTGATGCATGCAACAGTTGCGGTAGTACTGATCCATGTAAACAATTGACCTGGTCAGTTTGATTTCGCCTTATGAGGTCTGGGCATACAGTGTCAACAAGTGTTCACCTTAGGCTACCAAACACCTGGCAAAGCAGTGTAAACAAATTACTCTTTTCACCTACATCCTGTCACCTGTTACCTACTGCCGCACCTGCAGCAGTCTCCATGTTCTTTGTGATTGAATAGCCAGATTGACTACACCAGAGTGCACGTTGGATCAACAATCACCATGACAGATACAATAGCACGATGAATAAAAGATTTGATTATTTTAGCGACTACTTTACCATCATTTATATATGAATTACACAGACGACGAATTAGCAACAGACTGCTTTTTCATGCCCTTTTCGCATTCCTAGTTGAGCATGTCTATAGAGCGGAAGCACTTTGCTAAAATGCCTTTAGTGACTAAATCCGGCTTGTAAAGGATTACGATTCCAATAAGTTGCTACGAGAGTTCAAATGGGAAATAGTTAAGAGAGTTAAAATGTATGAAAGTTTCTGGGATCCTTTTGTATTTTGTGCACTACATCCACCAAAGTCCCTGGAAGCGAAACTCAGGATATCAATTAGGTTTTTAGTATACTTGTCTAAGGAGTGACCTATGCTCAGCCTCTCACTAATTATTTGATTTCCGTTTCTGCAACTTCATCGTAGACCCAATCATTTAATTGTTGTTGGAATGTCCTCCGAGGTGGCTGCCTGTCGTGAATGTTCCTACTTACTAAAGTTCTAGCACCACTAGTGACGTAGCATATGAACCGCCGCCCTCCTTGACTGGATGCCTTGTGAGGGTTGTTTCCCAGAGAATTATCTACTGAAAATGAAGAAAATATTCCAATCAATTCCCACTTCTTTGACTGGGTAACAGAACACAGATGCGCTGCGTTTTTCGTGACAAGGTTCCGAACACTTACTGGTCACAGTCTACCTAAAATTGTTTCTTGCACAAATTTAATTCGAATGCTGAACCTCAACAAGCCCACAGTTTTTGTTTCTTCACATCTGAATGCCGAGTTGCAAAAACTTGTGCATCTGCACGTACGTTCACTGAACATGTTAGTAGAGAGCACTGTCCGTTACACTGTCTGTTACATAGATTACATGTGTGGTTTCTTTGGCAGCGTGAAGTTAACTCAATAGAGAGAAGGAGGATGCCGACTAGGAGAAGGCGTTTCAGGTTGGCATGGTTATTGGTATGTATTGACTTACGTCTCTGTAACTCGACGCCTGTAACGCTTTGGCATGTAGTTTGTCATCGTGTAGGGTTGTATTGAAGTCTCTATACACGGTGTTCTCAGATAATAGAATGTTAGTTCTATACTCAACACAATATTCACAGAGAGTAAGGGCGAATAGATGAGCAGTGGCATAGCAACTACATTTGCCGCCCGGGGCGGATGTAAAAGTTTCGTACCCCCCACGGGGGGTAGTAAATGAGTAAACCTTCAACGTCGGCTCAGCGTGAAGTGTACACTGGTTTTCGATGAAATGGATAAGCCTTTGAGACATTTAAGTAAATTAGGTGAAAGTGACCACGATGAGACAAGTGAGGGGATCACTGGGAAGAAAGTTTGCACAGGTGCGATAAATGGTACGAAGGTGTTGTTGGTCATACGAAGTAATATTTAAGTATTCAACTCTCAGCATATCTGGAATATTTGCCCTATATATTGATATTGGAAAAACAACGGTGCTAAAAGTGCCGCCCCCCTACCCCTCCCACCCAGGACGGAGGCCCCCCTATGCTAGGCCTCCGTTGAGGAATAATCTGGGAAAACCGGGATCCGGTTTCCGGAACCGTGTGATTTAGTTTTGTCGACTGTCATAGTTAGGCATGACCAAGCATTTTCAAATACGCTGCAATGCATGGAGTAATTCAATGGAGCAAAGGAGCGATGGTTTACGGTGGATATACAAGCGAATGCTTGACATATCCCCATAGGATGTAGAAGGTAAAAATCCTATGATAAAGTATCGTGTCAATAAACCAACTTTGAAATACATGACTCACCAAGGGGTTCGGAGTAGCACATAAGCAAGTATTCCTGCTTGGATTATTTGAGGGTTATAATGCCGTCCACTGTTTGTTTTGCACTAATGCCATCATCTAATGGTAACGGGCTATATCACATAGTGTAAATGTGTCAGAGTATCGTCAAGGAGTTTGTTGAAAAGGGATAAGTTGGTTGCATTAATTACATATGTCAGGAGGGTGTTCCATGGATGTGTCAATCCGAGAGAAAAGAAGTTTCGCCGACATTCCAGCCGGCTGCACTGTTTGACCAGATTAAACTGCTGTCCCTTTAGAGATGTGTGTTGACTGAGTTTCAAAAGATTAGGGTATGTGTATTTAAAGTGTCATAGAATCCGATACACCAGTATGTGATCGCCTCATTGACGCCCGTAACGTCCACTATGTATTTTGAGGGCTTATAGACTGAGTGCATGGGAAAGCGGCACAAACCTCTAAAGTTTAATGTCGGCCTGCGCTTTGCGATTTTAAGTGTGAGGTGGTGTTTCTGCCAGAGATGCGAAGCTTGAATAGCGTCTTCCGTGTACGGCCTTACTTACGTGCCACGCATTTTCGGTAAGACTGCGACGTCAAACTTCCCGAAAGCTCTAGGAAGAATGCCGAAGTGCTGGTTTGCTTTCTTAAATGCATTTTCAGTTTGCCTCAAACAATCGAAGTCCTATTTCACAAGCACACCAAGATCGCACTGATGAGAAGCCCGATGTCGACGTTATGGTCATAGGCGGTAGTTTTCAACAACGTGATGGCCTATGGTGAAACTATGTAATTCTAGTGTTGAAATGTAGCATTTTCTCGATGGACCATGTTTACACTTTGTCCAGATCATCTCGTATGGCTGTGTGATCCTCCACTGTGGCAATAGTGCGTCATCATGTCAGAGAATCTGCATATAGCTAACAGTTTGAAGACAGCACAGTTGCAAGATCTTGTATGAAAGCCGAGAACAGGGGGAGCCCGAGTACCGAGCCCTGAGGTACGACGTACTTATTTTTTATTGGGTCCGAGCGGGTGCTGCGAACCCGCACATTCAGGTGATGTTGAACGAGAAAGTCCCCTATCCATCCTAGAACGGGATCGCCGATACCATAATTCTGGAGTTTGTGCGGTAGAATGCGATGGTCCAGGCGGTCGAATCCTCTTGAGAATTCCAGGTAGGATGCATGCACTCCTACATCGGCGTCCACAGATTCCGTCCAGCTTGCACGAGCTGTCAACTGATTAGTGGTGCAGAACGGATTTTGTCGAAATCGGTGCGGCTTCAGAACGAGGATTTTGTTATTCTCCAGGTCTCCATGAGCACCTCAGCTACAATGGAACCCATGATCGTGGAAATCACTGGAAGACGTGTAGTCGGGCGACAATTCGTTGGTGCTGTATTGCTAAACTATTTACAGATTTGCGGGATAATCCCGTGATTCCACATCTTGGGGACGTTCACCTAATTAAGGCTTCGCTGATAGTGTTTCTAACGGTTCAGCTAAGCTCATAGCGACAGATTTCATCGCCTTCGAGCAAATGCCGTCCGCACCTGGGGACCTGTATTCGCTCAAGGACATCAGTCGTTTTAATACAGCTGCCGTTGTGAAAGCTGTGGTTTAGGTCTGATGTCCGCATGAGCTGCGTAGGAATGGTGTAGGATGGCTGCATACTGTTGGAGGTACGACTGAATTGTTGTCCAAGAAATTTGGCCGTCTCTTGTACCGTTTTTGCCAACCCGCATTCTGTGTGCAGAGCAGGCGAATTTCGTTTACGTGTCTGAATAACAGCTTCGGGTGGGAGCAAAATGTTGCCACATTGTCTTGTTGGTGCTTTACTTTATCCTCTCGGACGGGTTTGACACAGTGGTTCCGTTGTGTTGTATAGAAGCCCCAAGGAGAGAGGCTATGTGGGCTTGCTATGCCAAGTCCCCCAGTGTTGTGCATTTTCGCATCCTGTCCCTTAGGAACGACTTCATCTTTCTGGGTTGGGGGATTTTGGTTTCAGATCCAGTTGGCACGATCCTGTTGAATCTATTGACAATTCTTCTGCCACCTTAGAGGACCACTCAGTTAGGAAAGACCAGCATGTCGCACCAATGTGTTCTTACAGGTTATCATAGTTGGTAATGACGTAAGATTCAGCATTACGTTCTTTAGGATATTCTGCATAGCACAAGTATTAGAACACTAGTGTAGCAGGATCTTCGCGGCCCAAAAACACGCAGGTTTTTATTACTTTGATCATTAGCTCCTTGTTGGTAAAATCGAGATCCAAAATGGCCAATCTGTTTCCTGTCCTGAAACGAGTTAGAGAAGTAACGTGGTTGTACAGCAGTGAACCAGCGATTAGCTCTTGCAGATCCGCCTCGAATTGTTCACCCAGAGTAGCCGGGGTTTCTATGCAGTGCAGAGTAAAACCCTCCTACCAGGAGAACGTGGCTGTATGATCTTTCCAGTAGATTCTTCATAGCGGAACATAGGGCCTGTACCATTGCTAAACTGAACATTGGTGGGCGGTATACAATGGCCAGTAAGCATCTATCGCCTTGCCTTAGGTGTAGGCAGCGCCGTGAGAGTCCACATTTTGAATCACAGGGTCGTTTACGCGCTCGATGATAAGGTCGGAACGGTAATAGAGAATTACATCACCTTTATTTTTGGGTCGGTCGTTGCGCAGAAGTGACATACCAGGTAGTGCAATGTTGACGTCGTTAATCACGTCGTTCAGCCATGTTTCGGTTACCAAGAAGAGGTCCCAACACACTGAGATTTGACGAGATTGAAGTTCTGCCAATTTACTGAGAAGCCCTTCGGCGTTTGTATACAAACAACTGAGAGCAACGGATACCAGAAGGGTATTTGAACACACGTAGTTTTCCCGATGATTTACGCCGACCCTTGTGGGGCAGGCTGATAATCATTTTCGAGATTTATATTTTTTGCCAACACTCCGGAGCGGTTTCGAGCTGTTACATTGAACACGCACTTTCTGGTCCTTTAGATACGATTAGCAACCAACTGTTTGTTCCTTCCTCTTCGGAAGACTAGAGTGTTTCACTGCTTTCCTGTTCGAAAATGCAGACAGCGGAGATCGTGACAACTCGCTGGTTTTGTTTTCCATCACTTAATGGTGGCCTGGCTTCGACCGCCTTCAGATGTATCTCAGATGGCAGCTTGGTGCGGAACTTGTGCCAACTTCCGAGCATTTGTTAAACCATTTGTTTGGAGTAGAGATTATCTTTCAACACCCTTGGACCACTTCCCTTATATTTGGTGATATGGGCAACCTTAACTTTGAGCTGGCAATTAGATTATGGGGAGAGATCACTACGTGGATGTACCTCCTGTTTTCCAAGTCATGAGCTTGTGCCTGCGACTCGCCGGATGACTGCAGTGCGGGGACACCATGAAGCAATATAGATCTTTCGTCGGTTTGCTTGTGGTATTCTCCTGGGTTTTGCTTCCTTTGCCGACGCTCACGCCATGGGGTACCAGGAAACATACGAATGCCGCATAAAGAATCACGAAGACGGTGAGCTGACAGGAGGGCGGTCTCCGATTCGTCACCCGACTGAAATGTCACTGGACTGGCCGTAGTGAACTGAATCTGGGTGGAGGACAATACGACACAAGCCAGCCTGTTTGGCTTGGACCCCATTAGCTTCGCGTATGGTTTCCTATTGTTTCAGGTAGTCCAGCAATTGGTCTTTAATAGAATCCGCCTTTGAATTAGACACGTTGGAGCATATCATCATCGAGTTCTACGTCTTCTTAGAGTTCATAATTTTGGATAAGATAGTGCCTCCTTTTACCTGTGGTGTGGTGGGCGGTCTACTCGGTGGCTCATTGGTATTCGAGTCATCTCCAACACTCATTGGGGTAGTTGCAGACATAACCGCTAACCTTGCCCTGCGTTTGCATGCAGCGACGACGGATGCGTAACTTGCCAGACTTTCTGCAGTGTTAGGTAAACTCGTATGCAATAGACTATCATGTGAGACAGGCACATCCCTTGGAGAAAACACTCTGCAAGATTGGGGTAGCTGGAGTTGACAGACCCTGGTTGCTAATTCTCCTAGTTGGGGTTGCTGGCTCTACATTGTTAACTATACACTAGTGTTGGATATTTTATTCCATCTTTGAACATATTTTTTGCCAACAGGAATCGCGTGCCACTGCAGCTGGTTCCGATGTGACGGCTTGACCAGCTGTCGAACACTGCACGATTGCTGACAGTTTGACGCATTTCTGAGCCAGCACGGCGATGCACCTTACGAGTGGATTAATCATACTCTCTGCACAGAAGCAAATGGAGTCTGGTTTGCACTGTAGTTCTCTCGTTTTCGCTACACTTACGTTTACACATCGGAGATGGTAGTTCTTACCGCAGTTACTACCTTTTGCTCCAATTCGCATGGGCTCTGAGCACAATTTCAACTCGCAACACTTTAGTCTTTGGCTGAGTGGACCATGTAAACACGGCTTTACCTGTTGTCGTATTGCGATGTATTGCCGCGGCGTGAGCGCCGAAAGTGTTGTGATAGGCTCTCGATGTCGGTCGGCAGTATACTACTAGTGCGTCCACAGTTACAAACGAAACCGGCTGAGGTTGATGCGCGAAGTTTCTTGTGTGTAATTTGGCCGACTAACTAGCGATCAGGTCGGACTTAGGCATTGGACATTTTTGATGTGCATGGTAGAATTCACTCTAGATCGACGAGTGTTGGGATGGTGGCTGCTAAATGTCTTGCAGCCATCAACCGGAGTGTCCGATTATTCTGGTGAAGGAATCGCTGAATAGTGCTAAGAGCACTCAACCGAATGAGGTTACTACTGATGATATGCACTGGAAAATTAGGGATGATGTACGACTGGATAGATGTATAAACCTCTTTGAAATTACAGTAACTGACGCAATGAAAGTGTGTGCCAGACAATTTTGTACCGATAAGTCCAGTGCATAGTGCTGGTAAATCCTAGTTGGACAAGTGTAAGCACAGTAGGCTGCGCCGAGAATTGCAAGTGGTAGATTCAAAAACAGGGGATCATCGATTCAGAACGACCACGCGGCTTGCGACACACAGTAGGGTGGTGGGTTGGAAAAAGAGTTAGTCGAACTATCCGTGCAGTCCTTTCTCCAGACATAGCAGATGCAACTAAGTCGAACTGCGAAGAAGCTTACTAGATGATTAAAATAACTGAACTATTCGACAATCACTCCCATGAAGTCATGATCACCACCGTTGGAAAGCAGTACGCGTATGTGTAGTGCTAACTATTTCTTCATATTTCACTGAAGCAATAGCTTCGACACCTTTAGCAATTCTCGGGGCTTGGCGCTATGGCATTCTCTACTGTTTGAATAACTGCAACTAATGATGAAGCTGAACATATTTGGAGTGTCTCCTTGTTTATGGATAATTTGAGAATTTATCAGTCTTCGGCTCTTCCGCTGTACAATTCCATCGAAGCATCCATCGATCCTTCACGTACAGTTGTGAACTAGAGTATTTATTTATTTATCAGTATTACCACCGTTATCTTTTAATTTATCAGACAGTGTAATTTGCCTCATTTTATTATTGGCCAATAACTGAGCTGATTTCATGAGGTGATGGACTGAAGCTTCAAAACTAAAAGTTATACATATGCAGGGCGTATTACCACTGACTTGCTGGTGTATAATGAAAGAGCGCCTTGCTCAAAACAGCCGCATGACGGAACGAATTGAAGGCTTCATCGCGCAATGTACTCAACTAATAAGAGGTCTAAATATGGATTGTAGACGTGATGGTTTAGTTGAAATTATGTCACACCTACCCATGGCCAGGTGAGGTATGAAAGTATGAGTGAAAAGATGTGGGGGAATACCCTACATAGAAACAGGTCCCAGGCGACGGCTTCACGGATGGTGCAGTCACTGGAACATCTGACTATGTCTGCATTTGTTCTTGTTCGTAATTTTCGCTAGCTTTGTTATAATTTTGAGTTATCACTCACTTAAAATTCCGAACAATTAGCTCTTAATGTGATATCGGTGTACACATTGATCAGACCATTGAGTTGGGCTGTTTATCGCATTGTCGAGGAATATACATTTGTTTATTTATTTACTCAGTTATTTATGCGGATCGTGACGTTCTAAGAAAAGTACTCTTAGGTAATCAAATCTTGATTGGCGATTGGCATTCGGGTTGAGCCTGCAATGCTGCAACGCGTAGCACGTCACCCGACCTCAGTGCACTCTGGTGAACCTCGAATTCTTCGAGTAACACTAAACTCAGCAGATGAGACAGAGGCTGTCCTGCTCTCAGCAGTTCGTCTTCGCGACTCACCGAGCGGAGTGCGCATATTACCTGATCTACCTTGGAAAGACCGAGCAAAAGAAGCAGTGGAGCAACGTGGTATTGCTACTAGGGATAGCAAGAAAACAATATTTGTTCATGGTGTTCCTAGCTCCTGCATGTTTTTGATCACGATGCACAAACACATGACCGAGAGCAGTGGTGCTACATCCGCGAAGCACTCTGTGTTAACAATGTTATTGCCAAATCCCTAACAAGAGTTCCGTTATCACCTAACTAGAAGAGCTGCGGGCAAAAGCTTAGGAAAGTAATACTACACTCCGAGGGAATGACGCAAGTTCTGTTGGATAGCTGGTTAAAGTTTCGAGCTAGGTTGCCAACAGAAATACGGCTAAAGGCAGCAGGCGAACGACCAAAAGTCGGAAGAAATTCGATGGAACTTGCAAATCCTGCAAATTCTTTATTTGCACAGTCCTTCGGAGAGACCGACACAACAGCGCCCACGTCACACAGGAGGGCCGAGCACAGCACGAGTGAACCATCAGTTCAGGAACGCTCAATAATGTCATGTAACACGACTGAAATACACAAACCAAAAGACGATTAATTGCCGGCCACCTAACGGCCGGCTTAAAAGCGAACACAAAATTGACATCCACCAATGAACTCCTAACCACAAAAGCCCTATCTTGCATGTACACAAACGCTCAAGGCCTTCGAAGCAAGTTGGCCGAACTTAGCGAACTCCATGCCTCCCAACCGCGGGACCTCGTCATGATTACAGAGACATGGTTAAACCCTGAGATAACCGACTCTGAGATCAATTTACCCGGTATATCGCTGCTTCGGACCGATAGAACTGGAATGGTTGGCGGTGTGATTCTTTACTATAATACAAGCCTCCGATGTGAAGTTATCGATCACCCAGAAATCCGAGCTCCCGATTCGCTTTGGTGCCGCCTTTGGTTGCGAAACAACGACACATGTCTACTAGCCGTGGTTTATCGCCCGCCAAACTCAACTTCGGAAATGGACTCCAAACTGTACTACGTTTTTCAGTTTGCTTTGAACAAGTCCTACACCCACATTCTTATCGCGGGAGACTTTAACGTGCACGACATAGAAACGCCGGCAACCGACGGTACGCAGTTTAAAGCCTGTTTGCAAGAACTTATTGCTAGCCACCCTCTTTACAACCACGTAACCTCTCCCACCAGATTTCGAACTTCTAACAAGCCGTCGATACTGGATCTTGTGCTAACTAACGAAGAACTCATGGTTGGCGGGATAGTGACAAGCACACCACTGGGTCGTAGTGATCATGTCACTCTACTCTTTGATTATATATGCTATGCCGAGTACCCGGAAAAGGAGGAGGATAAAGTGCACATTGTCAAGCACTACAATGTGTTGTCCAAGATTGTTAAGGATACATCTTGGACTTTCTTAATCGAATGCCCCCCAGATCTGGCCTGGGATATGTTTACAAGGACTTTGAGCACACTGGTAGCGCAAGCATCGGAACAGAAGTCCTTCCAACCCAAAAATAAGCACAAGTCATTTCTGAGGAGCAGAACACGTAAATGTATGTCCCGGAGGGATTTGGCATGGCGAAATCACCAGGGTTGCCCGAATGCCGAAACCTGGACTGCATACGTGACACATCGTAACTTCTGTGTGAAACTGATCCGCGAAGACAAGGTCACGCATCAGCAGAAGTTAATGAAGCGATTCTGCACTAACCACAAACTCCTGTACAGGCACATTAACGGCCTTCGAAAGGTAAAGCGAGGGGTTCCGGCGCTAGTCACGGCTGATGGATGTATGCGGTCAGCAATGGAAGCAGCTGCTTTCTTACGGCTTCATTACTCCCAAACGTTCCAACAAGTGTCGAGCCCAAACATTCACCTCATTTCTAATACTCCACCATCTGGTTTAGAAAACATCACCTTCACTACGGAGACTGTGTTGAAGAAGTTGTTATCCTTGCGTATCCACAGTTCTCCCGGAGCTGATAACATTCGACCAAAGGCTCTACAGGCAATAGCTAGTGATCTAGCAGAACCACTGGCTGTTTTCTATCAGCGATGTCTAGAGGAAAACCTTATTCCACCAGTATGGAAGCAAGGGGTCATCACTCCTATCCATAAAGTAGGTAGCCGCACTGATCCTGCAAACTACTGTCCAATAACACTACTTCCCGTACTATCCAAAGTGATGGAATGAATCATCGCAGACGCGCTGATGCAATAGTTGGAAAGCCACAATTTAATAGCCCCAAAGCAACATGGCTTTCGTCAAAAGCATTCGTGTAATACTAACCTATTAGTTGCACGTAATAGCTGGACTGAAGCTGTTGATAATGGAGTTGGAGTCGATGTCATCTACCTGGACTTTTCAAAAGCGTTTGACCGTTTAGACCATCGAGTTCTCCTTCAGAAGCTTCGGAACTGCGGCATCGGCGATCCAATCCTGAGTTGGATTAGCAATTTTCTACAAGAACGACGGCTAGTGGTGAGAGTCCGAGAATCATTTTCTCATGCAATCGAAGTGACGTGTGGAGTACCACAAGGCTCGGTTCTTGGACCTCGTCTATTCTTGGTGTTCATTAACGATTTGGCGAGATCAATTACTTCCGATTTCTTATTTTTCGCTGATGATATCAAGATATGGCGAAGGATCAGAGGACCGGATGACCATGAACGGCTCCAGTGCGATCTTAACACAGTGTCGAACTGGTCAGTTCAAAACGCTTTACCGTTCAACGTAGACAAATGTTGCGTAGTACAATTACGCCATAGACATAACTACACCTATATACTTGGTACAAACGGATTGCAGAATAGCTCCCAGGAATGTGATCTCGGTGTGATCGTACAGAGCGACCTCAACTGTTCAAAACAGGCTGAGGTAGCTGCCAAAAGAGGCAACCAGCACGTCGGCATGCTGCGAAGGGCATCCGGGAGATTTGACCCATCAACCTTCCCAATGATGCTCAATTCCTACGTGCGCCCGCATGTTGAGTACGCAATCCAAGCTTGGCAACCTTGGTCGAAACGCGACCTAGAAGCGATAGAGGCACCACAACGGAGAGCAACAAAGAATGTGAAGGGCCTGCGGTATCGCTCTTACCACAGAAGGCTGAAGTTGCTGGGAATTTTCAGCGGACGTTATCGAAGGCTGCGCGGCGATCTCATATTAGCGTATCAGATATTGAGTGACCCCAAACACGTATGCCGCCATTTGCTGAAACTTAGCCACAACACGCAGTTCAGGGGTAACTGCTTAAAGTTGAAGGAACAATATAGCCGTCTAGAGTGTCGGCGGAATTACTTTTCCCTTTCTGGTTTGCAAACCATGGAACGCATTCCCAGACTCAGTAGTATCCTCTCCTACCCTGGATGTTTTCAAAAAACGATTAGATGTTGCTCCCAGCTCCCAACATTTTGTTACCTAGGCTCTTCTGTTGTGGATTACGCCAAGCATGTTTTCAACAGGACTAATGTATCAAATGGACCTAAGTGAGCGAGCATATTTTATTTTCTCACTCCTTACCTCAACTATCACTGCGCCCCAGTGCCTTTTCTGAATATTTACGCGCGATATTTCTTTTTCATTTTACACTGATGTTAATTATCAAAGTATTCATCTCGGCAGACGTTCGATAGATGACCCAGACATATTTTAATTGCATCATATTCACCGCTACCATTCTAAGGGACGTGTCAAGCACTTGCTTTTATCCCGTGATAAATCATTGTTCATTGTTCATTGATGGTTTCCTAGGCTAGTACTGGTTGAACAGCTGATAATCCAACACAGTTTCTGTTCTGTCTGTAAAATCTCGACATCGTCACCTGTTGCTCAGGTAGCTTTTTCGCTCATGTATACAAGGGGTTGGTTGGTTTGAGGAAGTTCATCATTGCTTAGTCAAGGGGTACATCGGTAAATTGATAAGGCGCATCGTAACATTGCATACCATGGGAAAAAGGCTGGAGCTTTACATGACCCACAAGGTGTAAAGAAATAGCGTCGGGTCATATGGAAAGGCCAAGCAACTTTATAGCGGGTTGGATTCGCATGTTGGCCATATCCTCATCTGGCCTATGTGGCGTTTGAACAGAATGTATGCCGGCTCGAAGCGTGACACTTCAGCATCTCCTCTGATACTGCCAGGGAAAGAAAATGGGTAGCATAATGAAGAAACCTCCAGCAACATGTAAAACGGGAGCGTTGCGGGTAGAGGAACAATCTGTTGCCCCTGGTGAGAAGTGGCAGGGAGGTGAATGGAGTTATTATTTTAGCATGGTATTCCAAATTGCAGGTGGTTTTCGTATGGGAGATCACCTTGCAGGTCGGCAAGCTGAAAGTCCAGGCGCGTCTTGAAATCATCCACAGAATTTGCCGAGATTACGTCGGCAAGCAAGACGTTCCACAAGTCGGCAGACTCGCAGACTGAAGATATGTGGCCTGCAATTCACCCGACTGTGCTGATGTGTGAGCCGGAGTGGTGCAGTTTCAGTAAGTGGCGGCCGGAGTGTCCAGGGTTGGATAGGATTGCAGCTACGAGGATCAAGTCGCCCAGAAGCCGTTGATATTTAATGGAGAAGAGACCAAGACGACAGCGCAGTGTTGGATAATCCAAGTGTCTGAGACCCCGTAGTAATTTTGTCGCCCGAAGTTAGGAAGCTTCAAGCATACGCTGGTCTTAGAGCAACCAGTGGCTCCAAAACTGGATAGCAAACTCCAAGTGAGGACGTAGGAAGGCGTTTATGAAGAGGCGGAAATTCCGCTGTTTGATTTGGCCAAAGACACGTTTTAATAGTCTCAATATGCGGTCAGCAGCTGAGGCTGCTTTTCGGCAGGAAGCAGATATGATAGGTTACTTTGCATGATCCTAACCAAAACTAGACGAGACCTGGAGAACAAACTCTCCCAGGATGTTTATCGACAAGCGAAAGGGCGGGTCAAGAGGGCGCGACATTTCGAAGAGATAAACGAGAAGTTGTTTTCCATTGGTCACTGGTGAAGACAGTTGATGTCTCTATGAAGTAGAAGGGTATTATCTGGATCATTGATCGTGCGCCACAGCTTTGCGTCGTCGGCGTATAGCAGCATCGAAGACTCGACATGTGTTGTGATGTCATCGATGAAGGTTAGGAAGAATTTCCGCCCAAGAACAGACCCCTGTGGAACTTCGCTTGTCACAGGGATACGGGAGGAGAGCGCTCGGTTGACGAGTACTTGGACGGTACGGTAGTGGAGGTAGTTCTGGATCCAGTTCATTAAGGCCCCAAACAGGTGAAAAGGATTCTGTACCTAATCGGAGGGGATTAGAATAAACCTAACATGGCTAAAACAGACCTATTCTCGAAAGAAAACTGGTCAACCAAGAAACCATGATATATGTGAGAGATCAGCTTGGAAGCCCAACCAGAGGTTTCCATTGATGCTTGCGTACTTGAAAAAAATTAGCCAATTAAGTCCACAAGTGCATTAGTAGCGTCGTTGACCGAAATCAATAGGCATTCAGGTGATAGTTAAGAAATGAAATGGATAAGAGTAGGTGGAATCCCTGTAAGGAAGTGCAGATTAAGCAGAAGAATAGCCACCAAAGTTGCATAGATAGGAAAATAGGTCAAATGAAGAATACTGGCGCACAATTCACAAAGAAAAATCACTGATAACACAGTAATCCGAAGTAAAAGTGGTATCCAGCACACGGTGTTCCAAAAAGCCGCGAAGTCAGTAGAAAGCTTAACTCGCTGTGTACTGAGTTCGTTCCCCTGATGTTTTCAAACGTAAAACCTGTCAAACCGCATCGGTTTGATAAGAAATATAAACAGTCAGCGCGACGATGCCGCAGACTTTGCGATAGATACATAATCTCGGGTTATGCTGATTACACAGTGTCCAAGAGACAGCGTAACATAGGTAACGCCGCAAAGATAAAGAAACGCCAGCAGTTCGAAGAGGAGCTAGCAACCTCGGCCACAACTGCACCCAAAAGAATATTTGCCTACTCGAAACGTCAACTGAAACCTGCGTGCGACCTACCGGTCTTAGAGAGCTTGGACGGACAGATGCTCATTTCAAGCGCGGAGCACGCGGATGCCTTGGTTACGCAATTCCTCATCGTATTTACAGTAAAACTGTGCCTGTTCCAATACCGGCCTAGGTTGCGCCAGTTTTGCTCCACAACCTACAATGTGATGCAGTCGAAGTATATCAGCTACTCAACAACCTCGATGGTGTAAAGGCCCCACCCTGACCAGACGGACTTCACTCACTAATACTCAAGTCCCTAGCGATTGTCATCTTACCAGGCATGACAAACATATCCAATAAACCACTCTCTGAAGGATCTGTCACCAATGACTGGAAATGCTTGATAGTGAGACCGCTTCCCAATGGTGGTGATCCGAGTAAATTAGAGAATTATAGGCTGATCTCTTTGACTGAGAGATTATCCATAGTTCTCGAGAAGGTTGTGAGAATTGTTTGCTGTCTTTCTTGAATCGATGGACGTAGTGACGCCAGCGCAACATGAATTTAGGAAAGGGCGATCCTGCATCACCAACTTGACGTACGCAAATATAAGTGGGTAGGAGCTCTCAACGAAAAGAAGGATGTTGACGTTGTGTACATCGACTTTAGTAAGGCGTTTGACAGTATGAATCACCAAGTGCTCCTTTGGAATCTGAGGATCTACGGATCGGTGGCACGTTACTATAGTGTTACACGAGTTTATTGTTGGATGAAGATTTAGAGTACAGGTCAATGACTACCTAACAGACTGGTTCCCATTGACCAGTGGCTTGCCTCAAGGAACTGTACTTTGGCCAGTATTATTTCTTATTCTTATCAACAAGCTTCCGCAGCAGCTCCACTCACCATTTGCCCTGTTTGCAGATGAGTTGGAAATCTGGAGGATCATTGAGAACCAGGACGACTGCGCTCGCCTCCAGTATGACGTAGAGTGACTGTCAACATGGTCCAATGAAACGCAACTCCTTTTTAACGCAAACATTTCAGAGTCCATCAGTATCACCAGACGTCCAGTCACTCGAGTATACACCTTGGACGGCTAGTTGCTCTACCCTAACACATTTGTCAGTGACTTAGTAGTGCTCTCGCAACATGAGATGAGATTACTAGTAAATACAGAGGAATTGTACCGTGCGGGACTTCGTATGCTCTGGGCATTAAGGCGCAGTTTCTCCACATTGTCTGAATACTATCTTTCACCTATTCGCCTCGTTCATGAGACCAATCCTTGAATACGGCACAGCATATCATCCGATAGCCCAGTGGGAAACGGAAAAACTGGAGAAAATACAGCATATCGCAACTAGAATGATACCGAATCTACGAAAGCTTTCGTATGGGAAATGTTGTGAAAGGCTCGGACTCTACCAACTATCCTACCACCGAATAAGAATTGATTTTATTTTGACCCATCGAGTACTACACTTGAATCACTTCCCCATACTGCGGCCTATATTTGACCTGCGGGAACCCTGTAACACCGGAGGACACCGTTGCATACTCAGGGTCCACTGCGTGAACAAAGTATCACATCAATTGTGTAAAATGAAGAATCGTAAACTTATGGAATACACTACAAGAAGGACTAATAGAGACGGATTCTTTGAAATGTTTCGAAACACTTATCAATTATTATTTCGGAAACCTGTGCTTTTGTTAAACGGTGTACATACAATGCAAAAGACACATCTTATAACCGGGAATAATGACACCAACAGAAATTCCTATCCGAACAAGAATAAACGATTAACTGACCAAGCACTACCGCTGACGATTCGTAATTAAATTATTGGGATTTTTCATAAATCGCCAGACTTTTACAGTAACCTTTCCACTTGCTCTTACATACCGTCACAGTCTGAGTCTCAGGCTAATTAATGAACAATCGAGCCGAAGGGACCCATCCTTTCGTGGCGTCCAATCAGTTTTATACCATTTTTTCTATCATTTGTAAGAGAGACAAATCTAAATGGAAGTTAGCTTTACTTAAAGCTTATGCAGCAATATGAATTATTTCAGTACTTGGAAATAGTGTTGCCCGCCGGAAAACGTTGCACTACGATGACGCGTTTCAAAGTTATTTCATCTCATCAGATAGAGTTAGGATGCATCGAACCCGGGACCATTGGAATGTTAGTTGTGCCCGCTACCCTTAAGCCACCGGGTCCCGGACATCGCTTGGCACAACTGTGTAGTGAACGATGTTGAGGGTCACTTTGAAGTACACGTTGTGTGTGCCATTGCGAGTCGCAATACATCCACTCAACCTGTACTTTAAAGTGACCCTCAACAATGATTTCAGTACTCTTCGACTGATCTCGAAGTAATGTTCAGAATTTTGTTTAGTGTAACCTCCCTTACTCTTAAGAAAGGATCGTCCATTGTCCATAGATGAAGACTCCAATTTTCCGCAATGGTGAAACATTTTTTCCGTGATGGAATTCGAAAATAGCACAAACTTCGTGCGGCACAAACATTTCATTCCGCGATTTCACCTCGAAGAAGCAATATAGAGAAATCTAGGTACCTTAATCTACTATTTTAGTCATGATTCAAAGCAATGGATTTAAGATAAAGCCAAGCAAATTGCTTTATTTAATCTCGGGAATGTTGTGAAGCTTGTCAGACAGGTTTTGTAGCCACTAACGGTTCGTTCAGCATCTACCGAATTCACAGTGGTCCATGGATAACGGCCGGCGATGTCCGCAGTTGTGGAGTTCTTTCAAGCGTCCCACACCAGAAGGCCAGCGTCTCTTCACATTTACCCCATGCAGTTCTTCCATCACTTTATGACAGATTAGCCAATCGGCTAACAGAACAGATGGACCATCCAGGCCCGGAAAGTTGACATTGTTGCATAGGCTACTGGACAAATTGATGTCAGGTTGGGGTTCATTAATCTAATGGATTTCGGAACGGACAGCTATCCTGTGATGTCAGAAACTCCTGGGCTTTATGGCAGCTTAGGATAAGCAGAGTTACATGTCTGTTCGGATTTTGCTGGACTCATCTAAGGTCAGTCCCTCTGCCTGCAGATGCTGCAGCACGCTTTCCTCACCGGCAGTTTTCAGCAATGTGGATAGCACGGAGAGCTCGATATAAATCTTATGGGCTACCGGAGACTGATTCGGCAGTTTTCAGTTGATGGATGGTGTTCTTGCCAACGGTCGCAATACAGCGCAGTTACTACTCCAAAAGCTTTATGTGTTTGTACAGTATGGTTGGGTAATGATGGAAATATTTGCTGTGATGTGCAACATCTTCCTGGCAGGAATTCCAGTGGGTAGTGACTCGTGCAGCTGAGCTGGTTGCGTTGTCCAAGCCCTCCTGAGTTAGATGCTCCACGTAAACAAGCCTCCTACAGCCCGAAAGATGAAAAGCACTTTTCGTGTGCAAATAACAGGATATGCAAATAAATAAATAAATAACCAAATGTGTATTTCTAGACGGTGGCTACATGCTGTGCCCGAGAGAGATCAGATCATCCCGCGATCATCAGTAGTTTCGTTTGTTTTAACTCTGACGCATGTATCACGGAACATCTCTTTCAATATCTGTTTATATTTCTAGTAGATGTAAATTTTCGGAAGTAACGCGTTAGTTACGGCAGTGCTTACACCATATCGTACAAACCTGTGAAAAATTTCTCCCAAATGAGTGTTGTCGGTCTTCTTTAGAGGAATAGTCGCAGATACCATAGCAAGTAGAAAATCAGATACCACTCTGTCACGGGCTTTCTGGACAGCATTTGCAACGACGATGAAACCTTTCAATAGCCAGCTGGCTGCTTTGGCATTCCTTCCGTATACAAATATATCGATTAGAACAAAAACAAATTCAATGTAGCCTCCTTTACGAATTTCTCATTATTTCCGCGACTCCGCGAACCTATCATTTTCTGCAACAGGCAGCAAATTCCGAGAGTTTTCTGCGTTGCGTGAAATCGGTGAAATTTGGGGTCAGCATCCGCATCTTCTTCCACTCCCATTAAATTGGCTAATGCGGGATGTACACCACTGTCACACAGACATTGATAAGATGGATTTGGTGGACGGATCGACATCACCATGACCTGAGATGAACTCTGGTAGTTATCGAAAGGCGAGATAAAGCAAACTATTTTAGGGTGAGTCGCTTCCACCCCCACCCTAACGGATAGACATTATGATACTAGCCATATTCGCTAAGGATTCTTGAGCCCGCCGATTAATTTGCCCATATGCGCTTGTAATAAGTTCAAAAGCACAGGTGTGTTGTTGATGGACATGATTGTCCAGGGCAAAAGAATAGACTGGCAGACCTGTTTTACTGGATTAGATATTTTGCAGGTTCTTGTCCTTGATAATTGCATTAAATAGTGGACAGAACATATACAAGGGTATCCAGTCCTACAGTATGACGACCAGTGTCAATAATTTCTTTTGCACCGTGATCCATTAATATTACTGAAACCCGGGTGAATGCAATGCATCCCGGAAATGTGTATCGCAGCCTTACCATGTGAACTGGCTGAACCGAGTAAATGACGACCACTTAATGTGGCATCATTAGCATCATTCTACTAAGCATTCGCTAGTGATTCTCCATATTTTTCAACAATCTCATAGTTCACCATGTTGTTCTGGTCCCACTGACGTTGGGCATTTCCTCGATAGTCGTCCAGCATCATTGGACATGGAAGTCGGAGAAGCTGGTCTTAACGAGTGATCGATCGATAGGCAGCAAAAAATCAAATACCAGCGCTGTGCTATTTACAAACTCACAAGCAGCGTTAACGTAATCAGATTTCCTTGAAACACTGTCCATACCTAGCAAACCAAATGACATAAAACAAACAGAGCGGAGAAGCGAGGCAGAATTGCCATGACTGACTTGGTCACAATTCAGCGCGCATTCCACGAAATCACTCAAACACAAATTCATCATCCGAAATAGTTTTTTTGCAAACTATCACAACGATTTGAGCAGCCTAGTAGCCACCTTGTTACTTCAGGGTTTATTGAACGCAACGATCGGTGTATCTTCCTTCTCGTCCGTCTGTTCATATTATTTTTGGCAAATTCATTCCCATTATGTCATAGATGGGGAAAAGCAGGGAATTCGAATAGTTCCATTTTATGGAATTTATCTTGAAAAAGGGAAACCGAATTATATGGAAGTAGCGAGTTTTTTAATTTCTCTTGAGAAATGGGGGCCATATTTCCATTATCTCAGTGGTTTCAATTGCGAATCGACCAAAGCTTATGGCATCTGTAAGTCTCTTGTTTCCGTGTTTGAATTTATGGAACTCAACGTCACGATTCAGTCCCAGGAAAGCGTCTAACTTATTTGATTTGACAAAGAAGTTAGCCAAATATACCCGTATGAGAGATGATCCAGTGAAACCGGTCAGACCATCAAGGCGGAGGAGATATTTTTAATTAGTCTACTCCCGCAAACCCATGCTAATCGCAGTTTTACTCGATGATATTACGAAGGCACATATACTGTTCTGACAACATGAACGCTACAATATGGATTATGGAGAAGCGATGGATTCCTAAAAGCAGGTTGCAAATACAAACTACATAACTCAAACCGACGTGCGTTTATATCTTACCCAAATTTGGCTACATCGATGCCGTAATGCAAGACACATGACCAAAGTACTCACGCTTTGTTCTAGCGTAGAAAGATAGAACATGATGAGGGCCATACGAATCCCATCAGAATTGCTCCATTTGGACAAAATAATAACTCGAGATCTGCAGGGAAACCTATCCACATTGCAATCATGGCTGCAGAACATCTGTTCCTCTGATCGGTGGTGCAGAATTACGTCTACTGTGTGCTCCTCACAGTACTGACTTGGGAGGATAATGGGGCTACTTTTCTAGATGTTGGGGCTAATGGCGGAATCACATAGACTAATAAAAGGATATCTGCAAACGAATTCTTTTCTTCAAGGTAACTTACCTCTGGTATACTGGCTCGGTAAGTGTCTGTATATCCGTGCAAACACCGGAGAGCCATTTCAGCCTTTCGCAGATAGAGCTGTCTCATCCTGACGATATCCGAAAGAATTAGGCGGTAGTACGAGACTTTCCGGGGCATATGATGACTAGTTGACTGAGTCCAGATGTAACAGAATTTTAGGTATATTATTCAAACTCCCTACTATTCCCTTGTTACGTTCAACAGAGTCACTTATGACGTTCAAATCAAGAAAGACTGAGTAACAAAAACGCAACACAATCAACCTAACGGCTGTTGTCAGACTAATCGCTACCCATACCACACATGCTGTCAATAACAGGTATGAATCTGATGCAATGAACAATGAGGTATCCCGGGTATAATGGAAGAGACTTGATAGGTCCACCGCAACCACCTGGTAGATACGCTACCTCTATTTATAGGTGATAACAGTAAACTAACTAACGCACAGATTCGCCGAGCATTGTCTCTTCATTATGGAAACACGTTTCTCATGTGAGCACATGCGTCGTAGCTGCTTGATTCTTTCGGAAGCCTTAGCCTTTTGCTCCTTAGCCAAGTAGGCACAAGAACAGCCATTCATACCAGCCTTTCTTAGAGTGTGGACAAGGTGAGTTACCTTTTAGAGGTCACTGATTCCAATGTCGTATAAAGATATTCCTTATGAGTAGTGAGTCAAAACTCATCGCGCTTCGTCATCAGTTTGACAATTTGAGTACATTAGAATGCGAATGACCGTTAGGATATTTGTTGATGACTTTAAGTGAAATTATGGTTGATGAGATGGACCTGATCATGTGATTATGGTCCACAGCAGAAGCTGACTGGCAAAAACAGAAAACGAAATTCTCCACCTATCAATAGCAGCCACACAGGAGCATGTAGTTTTCCATTATTCATCTCCCTCAGATCGTTCCGAACTTTGGTCACGTCAAAGCAGTAAACGGCCAAGCCGTTCAATGACCCAAGTTAATAATTTAAGTCCACTTACTAACACTTTGAAACCAGAAGTCATCTTCGGTAACCTGATCATGTAGGCTACAGTCTTCCATAAAGTTGCAATATTTTACCATTCCAATTTTGCTGCGTAGCAGATCTGTACGTTTTAACGAGCCTAGACTAAGGCAAGCTACCACCGCATCACCCTCAGAGTGCATACTAATATAGGCCTCAATGCAACAAACTCGTGGCTCAGTTGTCCCCTCAAAGTGACCTGATAAGCAGATTGCCAGGTGTGTGTCCTACTTTGGTAATCCCCGAGCCAAGTGACCCGCTAAGCATGGATGACGTAGACTAATTAGTTATTCATACGGAAAACTTTGCTTTGTAAACATCAGCAGCGGAAACAATGTTTCCGACTGGTTACTGGCACTTTCCATATCGATCAAAAAGGACAGGTCAAAGACAGTGTGGAATTGCAGCAATGACAAAAGTAGACAGACTGCTAAATTAATTAAGGTGAAATAAAGCGAATACAAAGCAACTGAATTCCTCGAACTTTTGGAATGTACTTGAAACCGAGCGAGAAGTCATGATTTCCAAGAGATTTGTGGATAATCGGTTAGTTTATTTAACTGGCAACGTTTCACTTTTGACATAAGCAAACTTTTGCCAATTAAATAAGCTAACCTATTGTCCACAAATCTCTGCAATCAAAACTGAGTTCTATATGTTGCATACGGTTCTTCTGAGCATATCATTCAAAGGCTCTGAGTACAAATTGATAATGAATCTCATAACATCAGTAATCCTAAAAAGTCACCAGAAAGTTGCCACTTCGATCAGGGTTTCAGTAGTGAGCAAGAAGCACATCGTGCGGCAGGCAACTTAGTTCTGTGAGATCAGTTCTAACGCCGAACTTTTCTACGGATATGAGTTATGCACTGCGTATTTGATTTGGACGGACGGATAACAACATGGGTCAAATCACAGTGACTAAACGTGTCCGACAAGAAAAGTTGGAATGAACGAGTGGGCCATACCTGGTATGTGAGGCAACGGATCCCAAAGACTGTTGAAATATCTTGCATCTTACCTTATTCATCCAACTTTACACGAGCACTTAAGTGTGGCTGAAGTGTGAAAACGGAACTCCTGAACGAAAAGTAGATAGTTGTCATAAACTTGTGCTCAAGTGTTCGTCCAGTTTTACTGTTTAATCGTTTCCTGTACTCTGGACGGAATCGACCAATACATCTGCTTACTATTTAGGATGGAGAAATTCCATCCGATGTCGCACAGGTTAGTTTCGACAAGAAAGATTTGCTCCCGTTACTCGATAGGAAGAGGGCTGGTAAACACTGATCAATATAGTTTTTACTACCGCTACTATTACTAATAATAGTGATGATAATTTATTAACGATTCTCCTGAAACCCCCCACCAATTCATGGTTATCGAGTTACAATTGACTGCAGACAGCTCGATGGTAATTGGATCACAAAGTATGGAGAATAATAAATCTGATACACAGAGTTAGGAAGAAAACAATTTCTACTTGAACCGGATTTGAATAAGGAAATATGGTGCAGTAAACATCACCTACATGCAGTTCGTAGTCTCAGCACAGCTATAGAGCTTTCTTCAACAATTCCGAAACAGATAAAGTTTTCGAATGACCCATCACAAAGATAACATCTATCATCGTTCACTCTTATTATTAGTGTATTTGCCCTCAGCGCAAAATAAAGAAACAGCAGGTTGGTGTAAGCGTTTAACGGAAGATATGTTTTGAATGTTTATAAAGAGAAAAACAGAGGTAATTCCCGAGAAAGCCAAATAAGTTTAACATGCTAAGAATCAAGGGCAGGAATACATAAAAATTATGCACAATGGAGGCAAAGGCGAGTTAATAACACGGGAATGGTTTGCCAGATATCGAAGGTGAGATCAAGCGAACTTTCGTGGGCTTACGCTAGACCCTATTGTCCCCACTGTCCGACGAGCGTACGGCAAGTGTCCGATGAGTGACGGATGAGTGACCTTGGGTGGCCCGATTGGCAGAGAATTGCATCCCTCATCGAGAGCTTGCCGAGAAAAATTTGTAAGGTATCCATCCTGGTAGTTCACAAGGTACATAGGACATCGTAGTTCAGCAAAGCACCATACGCGTTTCGCTCTATTAGGGCTCGTCATTGGTGCACCTTCCCTCGGTCCCCTAACGGGGATCGAACCCATGACCGCTAGAGGCAGATGTCAACTAGCCAGCAGCTTAAGCCACTGAACCATGGAGGACGCTGGCTGGGCGACATACTATGCAAACTAACTGGGATATAGCACCAACTACCTTCCATTGTCAGTGACAGTTGTTAGCCTGTGAGGTGATGACGTCCTCTCATTAGGAGCTATATCCATAGCATTTGAAAATAGGGTAGGATATTTTATGTTATATTACTAGTAAATAGTAGGACTTTAGTTGTATTTCTTGTAAGGTATTCATCCTGATTCAAAAGTCATCTGCTCCCCGATCACAGATCTAGTAACTATGGTGTGACCTTGAGCGAACGTACGTGCAAATCGCTCATTTAGTGCACTTGTGGTTTTATCACTTTGGCTCAGCGGCATTTTGTCTCATGCCATTGGATCCATACTCAATCATCCTGCTTTTAAGAGATCCACTTTGTGATACCATTTGCTCGAGTACCATCTAGTGCATTCTACATTTGCCCTGAATTCTAACTTCCGGGTAGTGTTTCGCCGATATTCAAGCGCCAAAATTTGCCTAACTTCAAACATCGAAGACATTATTTGGTCTCACACGATAGACCATTTCAACAGCTAACGAATTGTCACTCGTTCAAATCCAACATTATTTGGAGCAGCCACAGGTCTCAACGCAAATTCACACGGCGCGATCCATAGGCTTAACCACGAAAATTCTCAATCACATCCACGTGTAATGTGCCCCACCTTCAAGCTGACACATTGGACTGGCACACCAGAGAGGACAGTCTGCGAGCACACAACTGCAACGTGAACACTGTGACCTTACCGACAACGTCAATAACGGAACAAGTTTTTACTATAGAGGGTGAGTCATTCCAATGGTTCGTAACATTTCCTCAACAAGCGCGATGCCTAGTGTGCCACAGACTAAAGACCTAGGTGGATCATGTTCCAAACTTGTTAAGAGGGGCCTTTTGTGCCGCAACTGTTGCAAGTTTGTCCATGCGAGATGCCACCGAGTTAAACTTAGCCAGGCCAACTTATTAAACAAATCAGACTCTCTGTGGTTCTAGGTGGAATGCACATCTATCCCACTGATAAAAAGCGTGCGCCTATTATCTCAGAAGTACGACCATCAACTAGTCAAGTTTGAGGAAATGGTGACCACCAAAATCGTTAGGGCTGGGGTAAGCATAGCGGACTGTGCAACTCAATCCTCCTTCGTAATTGCTGCTCTTAACCCGAGAAGAACTGATAGTAACACCGTTTGCAACACTACAACTAGAGTCCAGAACATCAACTGCTGTTCCAATACCACACGTGGCTCACATCTATTCGGAGTAACAACACATAAAGCTACTTCCGATCTCCCGACATAGTGCGTAGAAAAAGAACGAGCCGGTACTAGCGGAAGTTGGATTACGGTTAGTTCCGAGAAGAGCCGTCATTTAAAATTAACATCCCCAAATGGATCGGAAACTGAAGAGCACAGCGAAGTTTTCCCAGTGCAAGCACCACCGGTTTCCTGCGGTACATCCCCGAGTATTACAATCACTAAGCGCGACATTTCGAAAGGTGTACAGAAATGACTATCTGTACTGAGCATACTCTGCTCCAATATCCCAGAATCAAAGTCGACCTCAACCAGTGGGATATTACTAATAACGTGGTGGGAGTTGTACGGAAACCTGTCCACGTAGTGCGTATTACGCGACACATCAACTCTAAGCATTTCGGAGACCCAAGACTTCTGCGCGTTGTGCTGAACTCCATCACTGATGTGGAATCAGTGCTACTGTAGACAGGTTGTCCCAGAAATGAACACTGCTCCATCCGTGTCTTTCCAGACATTCCATGGGGAGAGCGTTCTCGAGTTAACCACAGCTTAGCGGAGTACCAGAAGGACAGTTCCACCAGAACCATACTTCTTCACTGGGATTCTGAAATTGAAGCATCCGATGAACATAAAATAATAACCCGTGATAAAGAACAGTGGTGTTATATTCGTGTAATACTCTGCTTGGCTGAGATGTTAGCGAACTCCGTGTCACGGCTGCGTACCTCACTAAACTGCAAAAGAAGTGACCCGAGAGTGTTGAAAGTGGTCCTTCACTCAAAGCATATGGTAGCACGGCTGCTAAAAAGCTGGTACATGTTCCGTTGCAGGCTACTATCTGAGCGTCGGTTGAAGACAGTCAGCGATATGTCTCCTAGAGATGCTACGTCACTCAACGAGCGGAACGCGATGGGATCCATAAAAGTACAATACATCAATAGTATGTATAATGAGCCCATACAACTTGTTCAAGACAATATTGACCAGACACCTTACGCCGTACGTAGAAGATTAGATGGGGGACTAACTACACAGATGGTGAGTAAGACGTCAAGTCTTTCTCCATGTACACACCAAAAAAATAAGTCGCCAGATACACACTGGTCGGCGAAACTTCACATATGAGTTGCACGACCACCGAAACATTACATAAATCTGCGAAACTTTCATCTATGTATACTAACGCCCAAGGGCTCCTCAGTAAACTTACCAAACTTCGACAACGTCAGGTTGTGAATGATTGGGACCTAATTTCTATTACCGAAACTGGGTTGCACGAAGAGGTGACTGATGCTGAGGTTGAGATTGACAGGATGTCACTCATCCGGAACGACCGCCCCAGCAGAGGAGGTGGGGTCCTACTCTACTACCGCAGCGACCTGCAATGTGCAATAGTTGATGATCTGGAAATTCACGTTACCAACTCACCCTGATGCCGTCTCCGACTAAGACACGACGATTGTCTCATAGCTGTCATTTACCGCCCTCCAATGTCCACTGGAAATGGATTCCCGTTTGATACGTAGCCTGAACAGGGTAACACGCACTAGGTACAGCCACATTCTCATCTCCGGGGACTTCAGTCTACCCGATCTGGAGGTTTCGGCATCGCCCAGTGAGAAGTTCAGTCCAGACTTGCATGAACTGATCGCTAATATTCCCTTGTACAATCATGTCACCACGCACACTGGATTCAGGACAGCAAACGAACCGTTCATATTGGACCTTGTGCTCACGAATGAAGAGCTCATGATTGACAAGTTATTGATGGATAGCCCATTAGGTCTCAGTAACCATGTAGTAATAACGTTTAACTATGTGTGTTATGAAGAGTAGCCATCTGAACACTCGGAGCTAACCACACAATCACACGCTACCACGTACTGAAAGAACTCGTCGACGCAGCTGCATGGAAATTCGCAAACAACAGTCCCCTTGACAACTTGTGGACAGAGTTCGTTGATAGACTCAGCGACATCGTCAACAGACCATCAGAGACCAAGCCCCTGCGCCCCGCAAAAATGCCTTCAATTCTAAGGAGCAGGACACAAAAGTGTCTGCGGTAAGGGATTCTGCATGGCATGCCTACAAGTTTAACTCCGACCCAGCGACTTGGGGCAATTTCCTGACCCATGGCAACCATTGCACTGCACTTGTCCGTGAGGACAATGTAACTTATCAACAGTGCCTAGTCAATAAATTCATGGTAAACAACAAATTGCTTCACAGGCATGTCAATAATCTTAGTAACGTGAAGCACGGCATCCCTCCACTTTTCACGACATGCGGTAGAGTACAAAGCGCCGAAGAAGCAGCTAATGACCCGAGACTACATTACGCCCCAATTTTCGAACTCGCCGCCTCTACCTATACAATAATGTCATGCACATTACCAACTCCACTGTTTACACATGTAATTTTCAACCCATCAATTGTGCTAAGGAAGTTACTCTCACTGCATGGGCATAGTTCTCCGGGAGCAGACAACATCCGCCCGAAGGCACTGAAGGTTGCAGCCACCAGGATAGCAGAACCACTGTCACAGTTCTTTCAAAAGTGCTTTGATGAACAAGTCTCCACTATGTGGAAACGTGGCATTATCACCCCAATTTTTAAAGGCGGTAGACCGTTCAGATCCTGCAAACTATCGCCCAGTGACTCTCCTCCCTGTGCTCGCGAAGGTGATGAAAGCGGTCATGGCTGAGGCTCTAATGGATTACCTGGAAAAATGCAACACCTTGGCACCGGAGCAGGATGGGTGCAGTTAACACCGGTCATGCACCGCCAACCTACTGATTGCACGAGGTAGTTGGACGGAAGTGGCTGATGTTGGGGTCGGAGTTGGCGTCATCTATCTGGACTTCTCAAAAGCTTTCGACCGCCTGGATCACCGCATCCTACTTCACCGCTACAGAGCTACTGAGTAGGAGATTTCGTACTTGGTTGAATTAGCAACTATCTTCACCAACGGAAGCTTCCAGTACGCATTAGGGGATCAATCTCTTACCCGACTGGGGTGGAATGTGGTGTCCCACAAGGCTCAGTGCTAGGACCGCGCTTGTTTCTGGTGTTTATCAACGACCCGATAAGAGTTATCTTCTGCTTTTCGCCGATGACGTCAATATATGGAAAGCGATTGAAGCAATGAAACAATGAAATTGAAACAAAGGTCACGAAATACTGCAACATGACCTAGATTGTTTTTATGAACCGTCAAAGAGGAACCTCCTTCAGTTGAACATAGTTTAGTGCATGGTGATAAATCTGCGTCACCAGCCGCTGAGCACTTAGATTCTTGGAGACCACACCTTGGAGAAGGCCTCTCAGGAGCGTGACCTGAGTGTATTAGTAAAGGAAGCTCTCGGATGTTCAAAACAAGCAGAGAAGACGATGAGAACCAGCAATCAACACTTCGGCCTGCTTCGCAGAGCCTTCGGTCGGTTTGAAACCTCAATCTTTCCCCAAATGCTTAACACCTACGTGCAACCGCACCTGGAATATGCTATTCAGGCGTGGCAGCCGTGGTAGAAACAGGATCTTGTTGCTCTCGAGACTGCTCAACGAAGGGCAACCAAGAACGTCAGGGGCCTCTTTCATCTTCCCTATCAGCTTAGACTGAAATCTCTAAGAATGTACAGCAGTCGATAACGGTTTTTGCAAAGGTTCTCATAATGGTTTACCAGATTCTGGAAAACCCAAGCCACACTTGCCGTCCGCTGCTGGAAATGAACCACAATGCTAACCTGAGGTTATCTTCTAAAACTGAAAATACAATATACCCGGCTTGAATACCACAGAAATTTCTTTTCCCTCCGCGTGTGCCAGCATTGGAAAGCCCTCCGAATCTGGCGATATATAACAAAGAATTTGACAATGCGTTGTACCGTTTGCATTTCATTTTATGAATTGTTAGCCAGAGGCTACCGAAAGCAATCAAACGGTGTCTTACCAAACTCCCAGCCAATGAATTTATGGATTTATACGTATAATGCGCAAGCACCCCCGCTATTCTACATAAGTCTATGATGAGTCCACCAAAAAGCTTTCCACTTTATCTTGCAGTTTACTTTCCGCAATAGTTTTCATCCCACGAGACTTGTTAAGCAATGCATTTTTATCCGTAATACACCATTGTTCCATTATAATCAATACGATTGCACTCTATAGAATAGCGCCCTGAGGATGTCACCTCTTTTATTGATTAAACGTTTACAGCCAAATTCGCAAGCTCGGTGAGCACATGAAAATCCAAACGAGCAACCTGAGGTACCAGTGCTTCAACTCATATTAATTATAAGTATTGGAAGGCAGTGTACTAACAGGAAAAGCAGGAAGCCAGGAGAATAGAAATAATGATAGAAATGAAAATTTTAAGGATAATTAGACGATGATATTTAGCTACCAGCACCATGCGATCATTTGGGTCTCATCTGTCACAGGCCATGGGATTATCAGAGTAAAAACCGTCGATAAAACAGTTGTGAAATGTGAAGCAGGCGGTCATCCAAGAAGAAGAAAAGTTGGTGTATAAGGGAAGGGCTTTGTCCAGGAATCTGTAGTGAAATTGAGAAAGATAGGAAGCGGAAGTCACATGAATTCATTCTGGCCATTGCTGAGTGTACACGGAGGTCTCAGATACCAGAGGTTAATGACGCCATCAGAGTGAAACTCGCAAGACAGGTTCTCGTAATGTGTGCTAAGAGGTAGCAAGGAAGACTACGTCAACATCAGTGAGGAGAGGTTAGAACGGTGTAACAAAAAAGCAAGAAATCGCATTCTAAGTTTCGCAGTGCGAGCATAGCTTGGGCATTTGTTAGAACGCCTTAATTGAGCACCTGCGGAATTAGGGGTAGGCTGTGAAGTGAAAAAAGCAAAATTTTCCGTCTAATCTGAACATGTTATCACTCGCAGAGTGGATGGATTAATTAACAGGTCCTGTACAGAAAAGCAAATTGTTTCGCCGAATACTTGCATTTTGCATCAGTGCGGCAAAAGCGAACACCTGTGTATACCCCAATCAGTCTTGCCAGACGGATGTGCTAGGCCGACTTCCGGTCGGTAAACTAGCGCTAATTAGGACACATAGAGAAACAGCTAACTGCAATGACTGAAGGACTTAATGAAAACGGAAACAAAGAATATGGCCAATATCGAGTTAACTTTCAAAAGCAATTTCAAACCGCTGAAGATAAATAAGCGTATCATCTCTGCTATGCGGGGAAGCAAATACGCTGCACAGTTCATAATCAGCCGAACTCGAAGTCTGCTAGCTCTCCCAACGTGGGAATTCCAGCCTATCAAGATTAGCTTCAACTGGGAAACACTCAGCAGTGTCCATCTGCTTAGCTTGGATATACCTAAACTGAATTAACGTATCACATCGGTCAAATGAAGCGGCACACTAGTGAGTGTTGTCATTTCCGTTATTTAGTTCTCACGGAGTACGTGAATTACAACTGCTGTCCATTTTATTTGTGTGTGCACATTCCATTTCCACTTCAAATTATTGTTATGCAACAGTTCACTTAAATCGATAGACGTTTAAGATAACGATTTACTTAACCTACGATCCTGTTAGTTGTAATTTCCATTCCAACCATCCTACGGGACTTGTCAAGTTTAAGCATTTTTAGCCGCAATAAATCATTGTTCACAGCGTTTAATAACACTGTGCAACATCAGTACTTTTTAACATAAATGAGAAATGATATTTCCAGTAGTATCAAGTGAGCTGATTACAAATATGCAAAAAATGTTTAAATCAGGTCAGGTTTTTTAATTTCAATTTTTCATTTCAGTTAAGCAGTGCGTTCCATGCATTGACTGCTCGCCTGCGATTGGTCCATTGACTCCCTGTACTAGTGGCCATGGTAACCACCTGACACTGAAAGTCGATTGAGAGCTGTGTTCCCCTGATTGATATCTTGATCATGGTTCAATGACACTCCCATGTTAATAACCGAAAAGATTTTTGTCACGTCTGTGGACAGTTTAGTACACAGCCGCAGTGCAGACCTATTTCTTCACTATTGCATTTTGCCTCCCACGCATATTCCGGGATGAAACTGGAAGATCAAGATAAACAGTGGGAGCCACACATTGTTTGTATGTCGTGCTATCTTTATCTAACTCAGCGGCTCAAGGGCAAAGACAAGACGCCTTCTGGAATCCCCATAGTGTAAAGGCAGCCGAAGGATCACACGACAGACTGCTACTTCCGCCTAACTAGTGTCATTGGAATCTCCAGCCGAAACAAGTACATAATCTATTACCCCTATCTTCCATCAGCTATTCGACCTGTTCCTCATGATTGCACCTTACGCATTCCAGTGCCTCCAGTGAACATGTCAATGATGATGAGTAGTGATTCCGCATCGTCATCTTCCCCTGATTCTGACATCGGTGAAAACTTTGAAGCTGATGTTCTCAACCCACATCTTATTGAACAATCAGTGCTGAGTGACTTGGTACGTGACCTAGGCTTGCCTGAAGACAAAACCGAGTTGTTGGCATCCCTTCTGCTGCATAGTAGACGGCAGATAGCTTATCGGAACGATGCCCATCCGCTACCGGTAGCTCAGCTGGCTTGCATCTGTTGCATTTTATTCCCTTTTTTCTTATAGGTATTGCGTCACAGTAGCTGAGGTGTTTCCCACCTCTGGCTAACGTGTATAGTGTGTATGTGTATGTATGTATGTACTTTTGCAGCAATGCCACTTACTTGCTGCAAACATGAAGGTTAGTATATACTAGCAATATTTTACCGCCCTCCAATGTTTACCTTGGAAATGGAGCAATGCCTAACTTCTGCGATAAAATGAGTGCTGGCACTACCATCCAGTCACGTCCTACTGGTGGAGGAATTCAACCGCATGCAATCGAAGTTCCAGCATTGCACAGCTAACAATACAAGGCGGATTTGCAAGAGGTGATTTCCGATGTACGGCCGTACAACGATGCCACCTCTCCCACGCGATTCCGAAAGGGTGACACACTCTCTGTTTTGGACCTTGTGCTCTCCAACGAGGAACTAATGCTCGACATCGTGAACGTAGATGCACTATTTGGCAGTAGAGATCACGCGATGCTGCTCTTTCGTTATATCTGTTACTCGGAGAACATCAGTGAGAACAACCTGGAAGTCTATGTGGTTACGCATTAAGATTTCTTGTCTAACCTTCGTTCAATAAAGCGACTGGTGCTTCCTGGCCGAGAAACAGTCTGATGTTGCCTGGATGCTGTTCGTCACAAAATTCACTGAGCTACTGGTAAATGCATCAGAATGCAAGGTCCTTCGCCCGAAGCAAGTGAATTCGTTCCTGAGGAAGCGTACTAGCAAATGCATGGCCTTAAGGGATTCAGCCTGGCACCCTTACAAAGTCTGTCCAAGTAACCTGACCTGGAGTGCTTACACAAGCCAACGAAACCACTGCGTCAAGTTGATCCGTGAAGACAAACTCCAGCACCAACAGAACTTAATGGCGAATTTCATTACAAATCCCAAGTTGCTGTATGGACACGTCAACTGGCTCCGCAGAGTGCAGCGCAGGATCTCAGGTTTACGTGCAACAGATGGTCTTGCGCAAACAGCACAAGATGCAGCCGGCGTGCTTCGCCAACACTTCATCCATACTTTCCGGAGTGGATCATCATTTCATCCGCATTTGACACAGTTTCCATCGCCAACAGGGTTAAACCAAGTATCATTTACGGTAGTCAATGTGCTGGAAACCCTAATGTCATTGCGCGTGCACAGTTCATCTGGCGTGGACGACATCAAGCCGAAGGCATTGAAGACAACGACCATGAACCTTGCCGAACCATTAGCTCGGTTCTTTCAACGTTGTCTCGACGAAATGCAGGTTCCGACAATGTGGAAACATGGACTAGTCACTACTATTTACAAAAGTGGTAATCGTTCGCAGCCCTCGAACTACCGTCCAATCACTCTCATCCCAGTTTTATCCAAAGTAATGGAAGATATAATTGCAGAGACGCTCATGGGATATCTTGAGAGCAACAACATCCTAGTATCACAGCAACACGGATTCCGCCGAAATCGATCCTGCACTACAAACTTGCCTTTAGCCCGTGCAAGGTGGACAGTCAGCCGATGCCATATTGGGAGTCGACTTCGTCTACCCGGACTTCTCGAGAGCGTCCGATCTTTTGGACCACCACATTCTTCTTCACAAGCTTCGAAGCCATGGAATCGGAGATTCTATACCCGGATAGATCGGCAACTTCTTCGCTCAACCTTAGCTGATTGTGAGAGTCCGCCGCTCCATTTGCGAACCAATTGACGTCCAGTGTGGCATGCCCCAAGATCGGTACTGGGGCCATGCTTATTTCTCACATTTATTAACGATCTTTCTGGTGTACTACAGGCGAATTTCTTACTATTTGCAGATGATATCAAAATTTGGCATGAGATCAGGACGTCGGATGATCATACGGCGTTACGGAGCGATCTCGACCGGACTTATGCGTGTTCATCCGACAACCGGCTCCAGTTCAACGTGATCAAGTGCAAAGTCGTAAGCATACGCCATCAGCTTATCTATGAATATCGACTTGGGGAGCAGCAGTTACAACGTGCTTCCCAAGAAAACGACCACGGGGTGACAGTGCAGTACGATTTTGATTGCTCGAGACAGGCTGAAAAGGCATCAAAATGAAGCAGCCAAAATGTTGGAATCTCACGGAGGGCTTTCGCGGAATTTGGAGCCATCAATCTTTTCGCAAGTGTTGATCACCTAAGTGAGACCTCACGTGGAATATGCGATCCAGGCCTGGCGTCCCTGACGCTATCGCGACTGATGCGCTTAAAGCTCCACAAGGTAGAGCGACCCAACTCGTTAGAGGATTGTTTCATCGCTCCTACCAACACAGACGGCAGTCTCTGAGACTGAACAGTGGTGAATATCGACGTCAGCGAGGACACCTATTCATGGTTTAGTTAATACTGACGAACCCAACTCACTCATGTCGCAATCTGTTGCAGCTGAGCTAAAGTACCAACCTGGCAGGCCATCAGCTCAAACTGGCTACGCACTACAGTCGATTTGATTGTCGGCGCAAGGTTTTCACCCTCCGTGTGTCCCGTGCCTGGGATGCCCTTCCGACTCATGTTATCTTTGCCCCCGGCAGTAAGGCGTTTCAAAATCGCCTAGCTTAAACGCTTTCCAACGTGCATTATTTGATTTAGCCCGTTCCACTTGGTGAACGAAATAACGCGAATCAAGCCATGTGCTTAACGGCCCTCTCCGCAATGTGGCGGTGAATATACATGCTGGTGTCTACGTGAGTAGCCTGGATGTATCTAAACTGGATTAACATACCCCGTCTGTCAAATGAAGAAACAAACGAGTGAGCGTTGTCGTGATGGATTTTATTTCTCATGCAATTACTGAACTATAACAGCTCTCTATGCTATTTTGTGCGTGCACATCCCATTCCCAATTCCAGTTATCGTTATACAGTAGTGCATTTAGATCGTTAGACGCTTAAAAGAACGATTTACTAAATCGGTAATCCTTTAAATTTTAAATTTTACTCCAACCATCCTACGGGACTTGTCAAGCGCATGCTATTTTTAACCATGATAAAGCATTGTTCATTGTTCGTTGTTCAAAGAAAGCGAAGGGTTAAACTGTCCGGTTTATATGACACCGGAGAAATATTTTGTTATTGTTCAGACGTGGGAGGAAGGATCTTGGCGTGATGTGTTTGTTCATTGACTCGTCCAAGAGTAGCCATAAAGACATACTGCGCCAAAATGGAAATGTTTATCCAACTGTTCCCTTGTTGCATGCCACCAATATGGAGGAGACTTGAGCAAGTGTGAAAGAGCTACTCGCTCCACTGAACTACCATAAGTACTGTTAGAACATCTGTGTTGATATCAAAGTTACTGGACACCTAATGGGTATGCATGAAGACTCTACAAAACACTGCTGTTTGTGCTTATGGGATGGTAAAGAAACGCGACAGCACTTCACAACCGGAAAGTGGCCGTCGAGGACGGTGTGTGCAGCAGGGAAAAAGAGTGTAAAGCATACACCTCTTGTGCAACCTGATCATATTTATCTACCATCCCTACACATCAAGCTTGCTTTTATACAAAACACCGTCAAATTCATCATGCGTGATGATGTTGCGTATCAGTACCTGAAACAAATGCTTCCGAAGATGAGTGATGCAAAGCTGTAAGAACGGATACTTACTGGGCCAGATATTCTTTGAATAATAGCAGACAGGGCTTCCGAATGTTAACTATCTTTATTTGATTCAGAAGCCTGGAGATCATCTAAGGCAGTGGGTAGACCATTTTTGTGTAGAACAAAGACAGAGAGCTACAAAGACATTATGAAGCACACATCGCGAACTATCTGGTTGTTGGTGCTAGAATGTCACTCACAATTCGCTTTCGAAATAATCACCGTGAATGTTTTCCCTTAGAACTTGCTATCTGTTAGCGATGAACATGATGAGCGCTTTCACCAAGACATTTCAGTCATGGATCTGCAGCTTGAGAGCACTGGATCATCCAGCGACAACCTCGGCGAAGTGCTAATTTCCCAGCAACAAGCAGCAGTCAGTAGTTGGTGGCGAGTGTTGCAGTGATATTTTAAACGTATTTGCCACACAGATGCATTTTATATATGTTGTGCTTCATTACATTTACATATAATTCGTACGACTTAGTCTTGACATTACTGGAAATAATCATTTGCTTATACCAATGTAACCTGACTTGTTGGGTACATCGGAATACATTTCCACTCTCAGTGGAATGTGTTCTATAAGGCGTGGGGACATTGGCATTTCTTTACTGGAAAATTTTGTTGTTGCACAGTGTAATTTGTGAGTAGCTGTGGATGCAGTCATATAGGTAGAGCCAATAGATTTCTGGCTTCCCGAAGGAGGGAACATGTGTGCTCAATATCCATGTTTGGGTAGACTGCCGACGAACTCAATAGGCGGACACTTACTGGTCTCGGGTCACCGGATAGAGTTCAGTTCAACGTTGAAAGTTGTAGTGCATCATTCTAATCCCCACTTCCCTCGGTCTGCCGCCGTCGTAGCAATGAGCCAAATGAAGCCAGTTCTGTGCCTCTGCCTCTGTCTATCCTGGGTGTGCGGTGTATTAGCAGTAAAACGGAGTGCCAAACAAACTAGATGGGATAGAATGAATTTAGAAAATGAAACGTGATGATAAAATGTAAGGCGTTTTGGGTGGATCTACCATAGTGTCTTCATTATGAGGTACATAAAATAGCCGTGGTATTCACGTGATAACACTTATAAATCCAGGTGGTTCAAATTTTGGTAACACACGGTTTGTTTGCGTTATATAGTCTCCGATTAACGTAAATTATAAAATGAAATGCGGATGCGGCAATGCTTTGTCAAGTCCTTAATGAATAGCGTCAGTTTGGCAACAGAAACTACATAAGTTAGGAGAGCTTTCTAGGGATGACACACTCGAAGTGAGGAGAAACTGTGACGGCATTCCAGTCAGTTATTATATACTGTCAGCTCTAAATGATGACTACATAGCTTGGCGTCGAGTTTCAGTTCCAGCAGTAAATGCAGTCAATATATATTATATATATATATTCGAATAAATTAAAAATGAATAATTATCGGGTAGTACTTTTGCACGTGTATGTGTAATCTATACAACAAGCACTTGAATATACTCCATAACTCTGCTCTAACTATGTGCAAATTCGGAATATTTCAGGCATCAAACAAACGGTATGCGGCCAACCCAGATAGTATTTCCAAATCTCCCAGCGTTGGATTTTAGCTATTCTAGTGCCGCACTGACGCGCTGAATATTGCTTTTGGAGAGTTGGACAGCTGTTCAGAAAAGGTCTTCCATCAGCTACCTTGAGGTTGCTGCTCCCAAACGTGTTAACTTTTGACTGAATGGCCGCGACGTCTAAATTATGGTATTTAAACGGTTATTAAACAGACATATTGTTAAGGGAATATACAAAACAGACAGTACAACATCTAGCAGTTCATTTCGATGATAAGCGCTTTTGTCTATGTACTTTCCTTATTTGCGAACCAGTCCATCTCAGACGTAGAATAAACCGCTAACAACAGCAGCAGCAGCAGCAACAACAACACCAACAACAATAAGGAGCCATAAATCTCGATGTGAGGAAAACTTTGTAGTTAATTGGCACAAAGCATTTTGCTCCTGTCTGGTCATGCTCTTGAATACGCAGCACAGATGTGGAGGCGTATCTTCGTCTTAGAATGTTTCTGGCACGACACTTGGTTCACCAGCTTGTGTTTTAACTAAATAATGCTAGGTAGGAATCCTAGTTAGAAATATGGGTCTTTTGTATATTCTGTATGTACAATTGGTGTATTAAGTTACGATGATTCTGTGATACGTGCTGTGTACCTACTAGTCGTTGGCAGGAAAACATTTCGCCTTGATTTTTGCTTGAATCACGTCTTTAAATGGATGCTTATTAATAAAGATTGCATATCAAAGTGGCACTTTCATTTTTGATCGCTACAAATTAACTTGTTTTTCCCGGTCTCGGAAGTTCCTCAAACAGCCTGGGGATTTTACTTGGTGTGGATATCTAATTCCAACCACTAGATACCTTTGCTTTTCTCGGAACAATTCGTTGGGTGCGTTTCCTTATAAGCATCTGATCAATAGCTCACAAGGTCATAGTTATTCCCAAATTTACTGCAAATTGACACTTCATTCTCACACGGCTCGATTGTGGCTAGCAGTTGATTTCAGAGGACGACAAATGTAATAGGGAAATAATTATAAGGAACTGAAAAGTAAACCTACCAGTAACTACGCAGCAGCATCGCTTTACCGCTCGGTCACGCGATTCTGCTGGATGTCCGGACGAGGAATCGGACGTACCTTGGCCAGGTCAGTTTATGAACCACATATCCTCATCATCCCATCAACAAAATAAATAACGGCCGACTTTGCATCGGTCGGCATTCTAGAACACTTGAATCCCTTAGCTTCCTGTTGTCTCCTATACACCGAGAAACTATCTTGCCTTTATACAAATGCTCAAGACCTTATCTATAAGCTGGCCGAAGTGAAAAATCGCCAAATTTCAAAGCCTTTCCATATCATTGGTTTCACGGAGACATGGTTGCACACTGGAATGACAGACGCTGCATTCTGGCTGCCGGGCATGTCACTCATACGAGACAAAAGGCATACTAAAGGAGAAGGGGTCAATCTTCATTACCGAGCGAGTTACGGTGCGAGGTCGTTGCGAATTCAGACTCACAGTCCAACAATTCTTTTGGTGTCCCTTGGAATTACATGAAATATACACCTGCCTTATAGCTTGGGGGAACGGCCCCGCAAACTCTACACGGGTAATGGGCTGCCACCTTTTCGACAGTTTTACGATTCCGTCTAAAGCGAAAGCATACTCACATACTCCTCATGAGCGATTTTTACATAAACAGTTTAGAAACCCCTTCTACAATCGGAGAACCATTCAAAGCAGATCTGCATGACTTTATAACCGGTTTTCCACTTTACAATCACGTCATTAAGCCCACTCGTTTCAGAATAGGTAATAAACCTTCTTTGCTGGATCTTGTGTACACCATAGAGCAACATATGATTGATGTATTGACGATAAAATGCCCATTGGGTCGCAGTGATCATGCAGTCATCAGTTTCGACTTTATGTTCCATGCAGAATATCACGACCAGAACACTGATACGGTGCACGACATTAACAGGTACGACGGCTTAGCCCAGCTGGTCAGTGCCACAACCTGGTCGTTCCTCGCTGGAATTCAACCGGAAAACGCTTGGTTTGAATTCTTCTGGAAATTCAATCAACTGGTGATGGGTACCTCAGAGACAATTGTTTGCAATGGGCCTAACGGCGTTCCATTCGTGAGGTGCAGTACTAGCAAATGAGTGCCTGTAAGCAACACAGCTTGGCGACAGTGCAGATCATCAACAACATTAGATAATTGGGACAACTACGTAGCCCATCTTAGCTACTGCACTCATCTGCTCAGTAAGGACTAAGTCGCATATCAGCAGAGTATGGCGAAAAGTTTCGGCAATAACCACAGACTGCTGTACAACTATGTCAATGGCCGTCGTAAGGTGAGGCAGGAAATTCCTCCGCTCCAGACGGCTAATTGTTCAACATAGCTATAGAAGGAGCAAACCAGTCGCGGAGGCTAAATGCTCCCCCAGATGTTCTTACCATCAGACGATCTTCCAGATTTTGTTTTCCCGCCTCCAAGACTCAAAAACATCTCATTTACTGTCGAAGCTGGATTGCAGAAGCTGAGGTATCTACGCAAACACAAATCTTCGGGAGTCAACGCCATTCGCACAGAGAAACTGGGAACAGCAGCAAGACTACTGACAATACCTTTGATCCAGTTCTTTCAGAACCGCTTAGACCAGAACCAGATTCCTACAAGGTGGAAGCTTGGAATAATATCTCCGATCCACAAAAGCGATGCAGGACCAAGCCCTCAAAGTACTGCCTAGTGTCTCTTCTCGATGTTTTATGCAAGGTCTTGGAATACATCGTTGGCGATGCGTTGGTGTGTAAGCTAGAAAAATTTTACATGCTTGCTCCCGAATAACACGGCTTTCGTCGTAAACGGTCGTACACAACGAATTTATTAATCGCATGAAGTAGCTGGACTGGGCCAGCTGAAGCTGGAGGGGCCGTTGACGTGATCTACTTGTATTTATCCAAGGCATTCGATCGTTTGGATCATCGGATTCACCTTTCCAATCTCCAATATTACGGGATCAGGGCTTCTCTCTACAATTGGCTCACCAAATTTCTCTTATGACGACAAGTAGTGGTCAGAGTTTGGAGTTCCTTAGCTGACCACATAACAGTCGAGTCTGGTTTGTGCCAGTACTCACTTCTAGGTCTACGATTGTTTTCGGTATGCATCAATGAACTTGCATGGAAAATCGTTTCAAATTTCCTGCTGTTTGCTGATGATATCAAGCTATAGCGCCGGATTCAGGCGGATACCGATCATAAATTAAATTAGTTTAACCTAGTTATGGCACAAGGGTGATCAACCCGACATCCGTTACAATTCAAGGCGGACAAATGCAAAGTACTCTCCATACGACACCAGAGTATCTATTCATACAGGCTAGAAACGCAAGTACTCCAGCAATCATCCATCGAACGCGAGCTTGTCGTGCTCGTTCAGAATTACTTGAGTTGTTCCAAACAATCTGGCAAGGCAGAGAAAACTGGTAACCAGTATGTTGGCTTGCTACGACGGGCGTTCTGGCAACTAGACAACACGATTTCCGGACTGATGCGTAATGCGTCTGTTTGCCCCCATGTTGAATATGCACTCCAAGCCTGGCAGCCATCGCTGAAGCATGACCTTACTGCATTAGAGCAACCTCAATGTCGGGCTTCTAAATACGCCATTGGAATGCGCCACCTTCCATACAATCAGAGGCTGAAACTTTTGGAAGTACTCAGGGGGCGGTATCGCCGACGACGAAGCGACTTGATTATAGCATACTTGATTATACACAATCCAAATCATGTGTGTCGATGTTCACTGCAACTCAGAGGTAACATCATACTTAGAGGTCACTGCTGGAATTTAGAACCGTGCAGCCCTCTGGCGTGCAGTAGAAATTTCTTTTTCATTCGTATGTGTCAACCACGGAAAGCTCTCCCTGAATCCATCGTTTCTTCACGCTTGTTAGCCATTTTAAAAGTCGGTCGGTTGACGCATTCCAAGATTTAGATTTTGGTATTTGCCTCTACTCTCTATCCCGCTCCTGGTAACAGTTTAATTATTTTTCGTCTACTATAGCTGGGAAACATTCGGAGTTCAGGGCTACTATATTGTACACGATAAGTGCATTCTTTTGACATTAGAACTATTAACTGCATATTTTTCATTAACGTTTTTTGATAACCCACCACACCGCCCAACGAGGCTTGTAAAGCAGTGTTTCTTAACACGGATAAAAGCATTGTTCCTTGTTGAGGTGGAAATTCATATTACTTTTATAAAACGATCACTGTGAAGCTTTCCACTTGAAATATATCATATCGCTTGAGTGGCAAAATGAAATTGATTCCTGATAAAACAGATTGTACGCCACCATCACACTATACTGCAATCTTTGTGACCAAATTGGTTCTAATTGTAGCTGTTGGCAACACAACCGATAGTTTTGGTCGGCATTTTTACTGACCAGATATTTGGAAGTTATCTCTATTGCCTACATAGAGCCGTTCTATCGCTTCTCTCCATGTCCGACATGATGTGGCTGTCGCAAGACGCAATGGGTGAGGGTTTTGAAACTTCAATCCTGGCTGGAGGGCACGAAGATTATTATACTTATCGGCCACAGATTACCTTGTCCGTGCTATTTGATTTGATTTTTGGCCTACGGAGCAAACATGACGGGGAGTGAATAACAAGTTCCGAACTCGGGAATGAACAACCGTACGGAAATGTTCGACGCATTGTTCATTATGTCTTTGAGGGATGAATTATGCGCGTGCAAGACTGGTCACTGCTCAAGAAGCCGCAACCTTGAGCTTTTGACCGCATACTGCTTACATAAACACACACATTATGGGGAGCAAATAGCAGTGAGGGCTTGTTGGAACGAAACAGTAAAATTCGCAAGTAGTGAGTCCACACGTGAGAGGTAAATTCCCTCTCGTGCTGCACGTCAGAACGCTGTAGATTATGGTTGTGTCGACAAGACTAACATACCTTAACAACCAACTTGTGGGTTTATACTCATAGGTATGTCAATCTTCAAGTATGGAAAAGACAAGCTCCGGGCTTTTTTTATTGAAAATACATTCACTTGGAAACTGCATGCGACTAAGTGCGGAAACTATGCGCGTTTAGTTTCCGCAGTGTAGAGAGGTCACGCTTCAATTGCAGTCCCATGCACCTCCAGTCGTTTTGTGCCCTCAGCCCCGCCTCTTCTGATGGCCCATCATAACTTTGCTTCGCAACAAACGACTGATTTCAAAGTGGAGTCCCGGAATACTTGCTTAACGCTTGCAGCTACTTGGCAACTTGGTCGCTTTGTTTAACAGTAAAAGGGATGACAGTTTCACCTGGTATGTCTTCAAAAAGTTACACTCATACTTGCGGAAGTTACATCGTATATACATAACTGTGGTGCAGTAAGTTTCTCGGAATGCCAAACGGAATCGTCTTTAACTAGTGGCTAACTTTGGCACAGTTGTCTCTGGCATAGCTGATGCTGTGACGAACGAAAGGAAATGGGTCAGATACAGAGACAAACATCTGATAATGGTGTCACGAAGACGGTATCAGTTGAGAACTAATGCTCAGGGTAAAATGTTTTTAACTCTAGGAATCGCTGGTGGTTAAAATATGGGTACAATTTGACAAAACTGGTAGAAACCAACAATATTTGCAAAACCTTTTCCGGATTACAGAATTTTGTCTGGCTGACTGTTCGTAGTGTCTGCTTATATAGTCAGACATCCACAAGGATTAGCACAACACAGGATTTAATATAACTAAAATAACGAGCCAGAAAACTGCATTCATATCAGCATCCATTGAGAAAGCTACCAATGACAACATTTCGCATTTGCGGATGCTTTCAAATTCCGATTGCCATTACAACCAGATTTGGTGTTGTACTGTCACCGGCAAAGAAATCGAAAAGTGATTGGATGTCGACATAAATTCGCCCCATCCATATGCTCTCTGTCAAGCAATATTGACGTCCAAGAAGCTATTCTGCGTGTGTACTAATGATGATGGCCTACTTAACAAACTACCCGAACTGCAATTTTTGTAAGGACCGAAGATCTGTGACTCCCACTCCTTAACAGAGACCTGGTTACAGCCCGATTTAACTGAATTCGGAGTGGCGCTGCCAGGCACGCTCGTAGATCCGCACAATCAGCACACCAAAGAGGATGGATGACTGTACTTCCGCTACTCTGAAGTCTCAATTATTTACATGAAAACGCTCTACTCATGAGTATATAAAAATATCCTCCCTGAGTTTTTTCTAAATGATATGTCGTACATAGCTATTGTTAGTGGAAGTTGTCTTTTGGAGGCAACCCTCTACCCTGCAAAGTTTTCAAGTTCTATTGTAGAGGGGCCGCTTCCAAGAATGCCTCGGGGGAGCTCTTCGGAGCGAGCTGAGAGCGGATCGAGAGGGACGGCTAGCGACGAGCCTGGGCCCGGAACTACGGAGCGGGAATATGTGGACAGCGCAATAAATCAGACATATACGCCGCTAGCGCAGCCCACAGGACCGACGCCGAGCCGATTGACACAGCCCAGAACAAGCAAGTCGAGAGCTCTCGAACGACTCCTGGCCGAGCCAAATCGGGTACAGAGAAGTCTAGATCGAGGCGAAAACAGGAAGGCGGGACTTCCAAGTCAGAGCTCCCGAGGCGAAAGGACTGGCTCGTCTCTAACATCCGTACCTGTGTTGCGTGGTGGGACGGAAATCTAGTCGATATTCGATGGCGCGCGTGAGATCCTCATGTGCCCATTTTCGGTGTGTAATAAACGTCTACCCCCCTGTCGTGTCGTTCTCGCTACACTATGGCAGTAGAGGATAAAACTTGCTATACCACAGTCAGCTTTGGACGGTCCATTGCTCTCTCCATCCCCAATGGCGTAAGCTGCTTACTAGCGATTCAAGCCGCTAGTGGTCATGGGTTCGAAGCCAGGTGGATCCGATGGATGCACATTACTGGCGAAGCCCAACGGGTGGAAACTGCAGGCGTGATTTTCCGCGCATGTCGAGGACTGCCTGATCTAAAGTGGCTGCGATGGACCACCACGTAATCAATGGTTACCTTTACTGCCATCCATCTTTAACGCCCGAAATGGACTTCAACCCGACATCCGCACTGGGGCGGGTAATAAACAAGACACATACTTGGCGCTGGTAATTTCAACATCCAATCTCTAACATCCCATGCCACTTAAGTGGAAAAGTTCAGAGCAGATTTGCAAGAGCTCCTCGTCAGTGTTCCGTCTCAGTAGCCTGAACGGATGTTTGGGCACAATCAACATGTAACAACAGTTCTGCATCTTAAAGCATTCACACAAGCCAATCGGCAGCAAGCACGCATTCGACCAATGACCCCTAAGTGGGCATTTGATTCACGACCAAGCAACAGTTGTGAACAAGAGTAGAAGTAATATGACAACGCCACAAGAGCCATATTTGGTATTGGAGTGAATTGCAAGTTGTTAGTATGGAATACCACTGGAAGTGCAAATTGTTGAGGTTTGTAAATTGTTGTATTGCTAAGTGCCTGGAAGTAGCTCCGGTACCCAGTCCGAGCACAAATTTCTGACTTGGTTCTGTTGAAAAAGCCTTGCTAAAACCTTCCAAGGGTGCTTAAGCAAAGCGTTTTCACCAGAGCCAAGTCGACTAACAGTGCTCGGCCTGGGTACTAAAGCTACTTACTGGCATATGGCAATACAAAATTGTACGAACGTCAACAATTTGCGCTTCCAGGGGAATTCCGTACTAACAACCAATAATTCGTTCCTAATGGCTGGCAAATATGGCTCTAAAGTGAGAGATGCATAAATTATTTGCGTCGTGATTATATCTAAATATATATTTCAAGTATGCTTTCGTGACATATTCTATTACCGAAGGCACCAATGGTCTTGACGTGTACCTTCGGCGAATCGTATCTCCACCAATGACCAACAGCCTCTCGTTTTTCCGTCGTTTCCATAGGATTTATATTATGCTTGTATTTCAATATGTTTTTCTGTGCAACTCTCCTATATTTCAACTTTCACTAAGGCTAATTAAAAGGAAAAGCGGACACTGAGTGTTACCTTTACTAATATCCTTTCCAAGAATACATTCTGACGCAACTATTGTGCTAACAACTTTGTCAGTTATCCAACCAGTGTAAGCTAATTTTTCCAGTTATCCTGCCCGGCATGAAAAATGTTTTGGTAACCCCTGATTTGGATGGTTTGCGCAGTCTGAAGCGATTGACGCAAAGTCCGTCTTCGAGTTATCTAGCAAGATGTACTTAGGTTTACATATTTTGGAATTTTTGTGTCCATGTTTGCCATATGGTGTAGTGTAGTAGGACATGGACAATAACGTAACTGTCTTTGAACTCGATTTAGGTAAGGACATCAACAACCGTGTCAAGAGGGACATCCTGGATATGACAGACATAGAGACATAAGAAGTTTCGTAACGCTCCAAACTCCTGTATTGCTCTGCCATGTTGGTGATGGTGGTCTTTCAAGTTGCTTTTATGGCCTAGTTATAGTAATTGGTGACCGCTGTGGTCTGAATTCGTTAAAATCCTGTGAAACAGAATGCAGTGATCCGTAAAGATCGACAACGTCCACTGTATGCCCAACCCTCGCATGTTGCGTTCGTAGAATAAACGATATAGACATTTTGGTAGTTCGGTATCGTAGATTCGCCATGACAACACCATTTCTTTATAACAATAGCCGTCTAGCTCAATCCGCATACTCTGTAGGAAGATCAACGGTACATTGCGGCTAAAACTCCTAAGCTTAACACGTCCAGCAGCAAGGTGAGTGACGGCTCTCAACAGAAAAGGAAAAACAACAATAAATAGAGAACAGCTGAAAAAAGTGAACTGGAGGGGCAAAATTTTATTCATTTGAATTGTTCACATATATTTTTATGCAATTCTAAGTGCTACTGCCTTTGGTTGTCACAGCCAAACGGATGTGCATTGATGCCGTTTGGTTTTCTGAATGTGTGTATGGCTCACGTGTGTTTATATGATGTGTACCGCGACGGCCGCATTACCGACAAGATCTCTGGACACAGCTAATGTAGGTGCTGAAATAATTGGTTCTGGGTGTGAAGTTCCTATGTAGCAAACAAGTAGCAAGGAGTAATTCTGTCTGCAATCCAGCCGGCTGTATCGTTCTGATAGTTTGTAACGGTGGCGACTCAGGCTACCCTTCATAACTGAACTTCAGCAGTTAATAGTACGAGTGGTTGGGGTTGCAGCAAATATGGGGAACCAAGATAAGAGCACCACGCGAACGACGATAACGTCCACTGGACCTCCGAAATACTCAGGCGTTGTTGGTAAATATCCTGTATAGACTTTTGACGATTTTGTTGATCCGACGTTGGAAATTTCCAAGGCACTGAAATCTTGCTTCAGGCATGGCTGCCATGCTTAGATGGCATATTCGATGCGTGGTTGTATGCACGCAAAAAGCAGCTGGGGAAAGATAAATGACAGAAAGGTCGCTTTAAGAGCCAAAATTTTAGATGCCCCTTATCGATGCTAGCTCAGATTGTTCAGAGAAACCGAGGTATTTCTGTATTACCACGAGCGCTTTTTCCGGGTACAGTGCTAGAGATCTGGTTTGCCCGCTTATGGGTGTGAATCATTTGGTGTCGGATATGGAGTCCTCGACACTTAGTCATGTTGAACTGAGGACATTTGTGGACTAACTATTCACGAAGCTTGTTGAGGTCGTTTTGAAGTTGCGGTCATCTGAAGATTTACTTTATGTTTAGTTATTTATTTTCCTTTTATTTATTTATTTATTTTATCCGCAGACTTGTACGGTAGGTTATAATTCGAAACAAATTTGGATGTTAAGGCCTATTATAAAACAACTTTTCCCTCGCTTAGTATTCGTATACAAGGGTTATGATGGACGAGATAGGTCTTTTAATTGTTCGAGCTGAGATTCGTTTTGTGAGCAAGCCATACAGCGCTTCGAGTCGCAATACATTTACGTGCAAAACTCCGTACAGACGAGACAGTGCTGCTTGAACGGATAGCATAAGTTTCCGGTGAAGCAGCACCTGAGATGGCGAAGTTGCTGACGAAGCTTCCCCAGGTAATATCCGGTACGTCATCGGCTAAAAAAATTCAGTTAGTCCTTTTAACTAACCTAACTAATGTGTCGTAGTTCGTTATGGTCCACAACGTTTGCGTATTCTGTGGGTTATTCTGCATAGGTGTATATCATCATCATCATCAACAGCAGCACATCAGCCATTTGAGCTGATGCTTCGCTGCCATACAACCATGAGGACCTATGAAATAAAGAATAAGAAGAGGGAGAGAAGGGAGTTACCTAAAAATCTTAATGCTCTAAGCAAACATTCAGGGTCAAGGCGCCTACACCTTGTGTAGACAACATTCCGTCACAAACAGCTGGCTATCGTGCAAAGATAAGGCGGCATCAGCGAGACAGCTTCCTTACGGCTTTCACTACCCCGCGTCATAATAATCCATTAGCCCGCAGATAACTCAGCACCAAACACACTTTAAACAGACAATCCGATTAGGAGACGGCAGCAGACGCGCCACTGGTGTCTACTACGAGCCATGTCCTGTAAAGTCTCGAGCCAAGTACAAGGTGAGTCAAGTGGACTCCAACCCGGAAGGCGAGAGGGACCAACGGCACCCAGTTTGGTCGTCAGTGACTTCATTTCCCACTGCCAAGTCAACTTATGTCCACCTCGAGCCTTGCGCCATCCTACACCTGGTAGACTGAACAAGGCCCTCCTAGGTAAGCGGTGACCAGGCATACGTAGCACGTGCCCGAGCCAACGCAACTTATTCGGTGCTATCTGTTGTTCTAGGGAGCTAGCATGATTATCACCACCAAGTACTCGCCTACGCACATCATTGTTGCGGACACGCTGGTGCCATCCGACACCAGCAATGCTTCGCAAACAACAATGATCAAAGACTTGAAGGCGCCTCAGATCTTCAGACCGAAGGGGCCAATTTTCACTACCATACAGCAGAACGGCCCTCACTGTGGCCTTGTATACACGGCATTTCAGACGGAGGGAAACTCCCTTCTGTCGCCAAAGATGACGCAGGTTCAAGAAGGCAGCTCTGGATTTTGCAATGCGTGAGCTCACGTCAATTTCTATGCGCCCATCAATGCTGATGCAGCTGCCAAGATAAGTGAATTGATCAACCATCTGGAGTTCCTCGTTAGCAAGCGTCAAGGGGTCATCAAGTGGCTGGTGGTCCTGTAGCAACACTTTGCACTTTGAAGTTGCGAAGTGCATTCCAGATAATGGGAACACTCTGGACAGGCTATTCAGGGTTGATTGGGCCGCCGCGACGTGGTCTAAAAGCAAGACGATATCGTCCGCATAATCTAGGTCAACTAACCTTTCATCAGGCAGCACTTCAACGCCTACATCTTGAGATTCCGTCAGGGAACACTCCATAATAGTATTCACAACGAGATTGAACAAAAACGGGGAAATCGAACAACCCTGACGAACGCCACTTCTGGTTGGAAAGCTATCCGACAGGACACCGTAGACACTGACGCGCCCTGTAGTGTTCGAGAATAGAGCAGGAAAGACGTTCGCATATTTCGTGGGAACACATGTCCGAGCAAGTATTTCGAACAGAATCGATCGATCGACTGAATCGAACGCACTCTTGAAATCGAGGAACACAGCTATTGTCGGTCTGCGGTATGCGTGGCGCTACTCTAGCACCTGCCGCAAAGTGAATAAATGGTCTATACAGCCACGCCCTGGGCGGAAACCGGCCTGCTCTTCCCTAATCCGAGATTCCCGTTCCGCAGTGAGGCGACGAACGAGAATCGAGGCCAGTAATTTTGTCACAACTGGCGTTAGGCTAATACCCCTGTGGTTTGCACAGTCTGTGCAACTGCCCTTCTTGTATATTGCCACTATAACCGATTCGCTCCAATTAGCCAGCACACTCTCTTCGTTCCAGATACGTTCGAATAGGGAGGTCAGTGCCCTGCAGAGGACATCACCTCCATCCTTAAATAGTGCAGGTGGGAGGGAATCCGGGCCAGCGGCATGAAAACGATTGAAGGCTGTGATCGCGTTTCGGACCTCGGCCTCCGACGGAGGCTCTAAACTAACCGTCCATGGCTCGTCTTGCATCACATGAGTAGGAAGACGTAAAGGAGCAGGGGGCCAGCTGAACTGATCTTCAAAGTGTTCAGCCCAACGAGCCATATGGCGCTCCTTATTGTGTATCAGCGCACCCGCGCTGTCTCTGATTGTCTCACTGACGCCTGGTTTCCTCGGACCAGTGGTGCAGATTAGCTGGAAGAGCTTGCGGTCATTGCCTACTGCTCCTGCCTCCTCCATTTCTTGAGCCCGATTGGTCCACCAGGCTTCCTTGTCAGCACGTAGGCTCCGCTTTAGTTCATGCCTAATAGCTCGTCTGGTCACATTGTGTTCAGAACCAGCCGAGAGGTGTCTTCTAGCTTCCAACAAGTTCACGGACCTCTCGGATATCCAGTGACTGGTGCAGTGACGATTGATAGTGCCACAAACAGAAGCTTCTGCGTCGTGCATAGCGGCCGAGATCCTATTCCACTGAAGTTCAGTGTCATTAGGACAAGACAGCGAGAGTTCGCTATGCAGTGCTTCTTGATAGGCTTGCCTAACCGAGAGCTGGGACAATTTCTCAGTTGCCAATCGGGGGAGACGCTTTGTGCGCCTTCCGGTAAAGTTCATGGAGAAACGACAGCGCACCAAGGCATGATCAGAGTCGACACAGGTACTCCAGTACGAGCGGCAATCCAGAATGGAACCGCGCCACCTATAACTTATGGCTATGTGGTCAATTTGGGTCCATCGCTGGACAGCTACAGGTGGACGCCAAGTGGCACTTCGGCGCCCATTGTGTCTAAAAGCAGTGCTAGTAAGAAACAACTGATGCTCCGCACACAGTTGCAGCAGACGCTCGCCGTTGTCAGTCCGTTCGGAGTTAAGTCCATACTTACCACCCAGCTGAGCTTCTGAAGAGCTCAGACGCCCTACTTGTGCGTTCATATCCCCTGCAAGTACTATAATATCTGAACTAGTAGCACTGCGTAGTAGGGGGTTCAGTTCGTGATAGAAAGTGTCCTTGACTGCATTAGAACTGCAGTCGGTAGGAGCATAAACGGAGATCACAAACAAACAGCGTTTTGTTTTACTTCGCGAATTCACCTTAGCTGATGTCGTCAAACGGGCTGCACATAAACGGCTGTTCACCGGAATCCAATCCACCAACGATGACTCAGCCTTGGAGCTGAGAATGATACCTACACTAGCTTGACCCGTGAGTGCCGCATCGGCGTCTCCGGATGCGTGCAACCAATAACGAGAGGATAAGCCCGGTGCAGTCAATTCAATAACCCTGTTAGGGTCATTGGTCCTAGTTTCGGACACACAACACACATCAACACCCAGTGTGTCCAAGGTGCGTGCGAGTGCAGCCTGCTGACCTGTTTGTCTTAGAGTGCGGACGTTGAATGTCGCCATGGAAACGGGACAGCGTGGCCTTATAAGAGACTTTTGCCGATAGGCGTCCGATAGGTGCTGTGGGATGGTGGCTGCAGATGGTACTACTCCAGTAGCACTTCGGTTGCTGTCAATTAAGCTGGAAATTTAAAATAAATGAGAATATGCGTAGCTCGAGGTGTGGATGCGGATTTGGTGTGTTTCTCTGAGCACAATAATCACTCAGCTCGGAGAACCACTCAAAATCCGTAAGCTGGGAATTATAGAAGGAAGGTAAGTAATGGGGGTCGGGATGGGAGTAAAAGGTGGAAAAGAAAGAAGGGAGGCGCCAGCGGTAGCATGTTTTCGCTTATCCGCCCTGCTGTATGCAGTAGATAAGTCGACCCTTGATAATCTGCGCGACGGCCGATGCAGGATGAAGTTTATGTTTGAAAAAAATGTCATGGTTGTATGTAGACTGGGATACTGCCAGGGCGCCCAGACCTAGACAGGAGGACGATTAGGGTCCTCATCCAAAGGCTTTGGCTCAAAAGCCTGTCCGCAAAGCAGCGGGGTGGCAGTGATTTAGTTTTACAGAAATGGACGCCATCCCATTTCAAACCCCCAACCTGGAGGACCAGGAGACTGAGTTTGTCTGACCTCTCACCATTGACCAACCTGGTAGGAGTAGCTCTCAAGATGCTCGGAGGCATCACGCAGTATAGCTCAATGGGTCAATGAGGTACGCAAACCGTCGCACCACGTTAAGCTCCAGTCTTGTGCGACGGGCATAGGTATATATGAAGAGCAAGATTGCATGATTAACATGGCATAGAGAAGTATTGATGCTCACTCTCTCATCCATGAGTTCTTTGTTGGTGAATATTCGGGCTAGTACAAATGACCTGTCTGACTCTGACTGAGTCTGGTGGGAGTGTTTATGTGGCGATAATGCAGTAAACTAGCGACAACCTCCTGTAGATCCACTGTTAACTGTTCTTCACGGCTGGCCTTGGATTCTAGAGTGTGAATGATTAAATCATAAGTTCTAAGAATGTGAATGTACCTCCCGTATATTGCTTGCCCCAGTGCGGATCTCAGATTGAAGTCCATCTCGGGTGTGGAAGACGGAGGGCTGTAAACGACAGCAACCAACCAAAGGTCGTTGTCTCCAAAGCGTCGACGGCACCAAGGGGAATCATACAACCTATTGTCCGCATCCTCCAAGGGTTTAAATCGGAGGTCACTGTGGAATTATAGAGCTATTCCACCCCTTCACTGGGTGCGGCGTGCCCCCAACTATTTCAGCTTCTGCCCATAAGTGATTGGTACAATTGGCTTTCTGACAGCTTGGTAATTTGGACTCGCCATGATTAGAGCACTGCGTTTCAAAAATAACCGCCGCGCTTAAATTGCGTACTCCGCCTGGTGGTGTGTGTATACTTATAGCATTAGGGGCAAAGCAACCAACCGAATCACCCGAATACTCTGCGCGACATGCTCATGGTTTGAATGTGTCCTACTGATGTCATTTTGGAATACTTGGAACAGCCGAGACATTATGTTCTCGAGGTCATTGCCAGAAATTTTGCGTACTTAGCTTATGTAGTTCAACCACTTTGTGTTGCAAACAAGGTCCCATGAGTTTGTCAAGTTTGAAGAAGAGGGATTATAGACGGATCACCCATAAACCTTACCGAGATTAGCATGAATCTTTATGTGGTCATGTTGTGTTTCTGAACGCCTATCATACCTTTGTGTAGTAGGCGTAAAGTAAACAGGTCGAGGTCACTGAGCTCGTCAGCTACTTAATAAACATCAGGAACAGGCGAACCCCATTATCGAACCTTGCGGTGCACAATTGTCTGTCCTGATAGAGTCTGAGGTTGTTCCAAGCTTCTTTGCTCCTAGACGCCGATGAAGGATAATGTTACCGATCTATCTAAGAAGAGAATCATGGATACCGTGTCCATGAAAAGTGGAAAGGTGTTGGTCCGATAGATCGAGTTACTCAGTGTAGCGAGAACCAGCGGTGGGGACGTAGTCGTTATTGCCAACGCAAAGCGTGTTCACAAGTTAGCACACATGCGTGCATGCATAGAGGACATTTCCCGCCCACCACGCACCACGCCTTGTCCTTTCGCTCAGTGTCACATTCATGCCCCGACTGCAACCGATCAGTGAAGTCGCTATTCGTCGGTTTGCCCTCGTGTCGTCGCTTCCGAATGTCCTATTCTGGCACGGCTGGATTCGTTCTACTGCCCTGAACTTCTTTAATCTGGGCTGCGTCTATCTCTTAGTGGTTATTCCTGAAGGTGCGGCCAAACGCGTATATCTCCGGAAATTCGGACTGTCCACCATTACGTTTCTAATTCTTCTCGGCCTGGGCCTGACATTGTCCTTCGTTGTCCATTTCCGGCTTATTCCGTAGGCCTGGAGCTGCTTTCTCGACGTTCGTCCGAGATGTTCTCGGTACTTTTCATATTTCTTGGTTTTCGTGGCTTTCCGTTCCGCCCGTGAGGAGTCAAGGCAGACTACCTCAGCCTACGCAGCGATGCCTGCGGTTTCGGTTGGATTAACTTCTGCTAATGCTAGGCTGGTAGTGCACAACTAGTACTGATAGAAGTTGTGTTGTTCACGAATGATGTACGCAAATACGTGTAGAGAAGATACGAGTGCGTAAGTAACGACAGACTCCAGAATTCTTGAAAACGATCGATGAAGTCACTTAATGGTAGTTAGCTGGATCGGAACAACTACCACATTGTTGGATTGGAGTTGGTGTTCCACGTTTCCACTTGTTGGTAAAGTGTCTCTCACCAATACACAATACTGGAAGTGTCACGCCAAATTTCTAGCCAATCCGGTATTTATCAGGGTAGTCATCTTCGTGTGAATATCATCAACTCCGGAAAATCCGTGAGGGCACATAGACAACAGCTTTCTCGACTTGGTGTCTGCTGTAAGTTTTGTGTGATAGGAGGTCACAGTGCATTACAAACATGTAGGAGAGAGCAGAAGGCATTTAGAAGCCGGATTAGAGCAGAAGTCGTGTCCCTGGTGGTCCGTGTTGGACAAATCGTTGCCCGGAGAAGTCTCTTTACATGATTTTACAGTGGCTTATGAACTGAAATATACCGCTGTGCCAAAGGACCATAGTATGCCACTTGATTCGACCGCATTAGCTGTGTGTAGGTATCGGAAAAAGCAGCGCTCTTGTGGATATGTTATGTTGGGTTCCGAATCGATATGCATTTGCTCTAGGTCTCCGTAGCAAGTGCATCAGACGTTTCGAGCATGTTACCATAAATGCTGTCTCAGGATATGGCCAGTAAATACTGTCTGGTGATCGGTCATGTATCTGCATCACGTGATTCCTGATGCAACCGTGACAATCAGTTATTATTATTAAGTGGAAACGATGACGGTTGTGATTTATCTGCTGCTCATACTGATTTTTGCATTTAGTACAGAAAATGAAGTATTTATGATGTGCAAAAGCGACACTATCAAACTATATTGTAGTAGCATAGCAATTTAGTTGTAGTGAAGTAATAAGTGAATTTGAATGGTATAAGACTGCCAACAGTTTAGGCAGACCAAACTGCTTATAATGCCATAGGTTAGTTGACGCCCTAAGTTCCTCGCTAGGTGACGAGGCTGCCCTGTCGTCTGCACGGCAGTAAAGTGCAAGTCAGCGAATGGTGAACGGCGCTATATCACATATATTTACCTACCACGTTGATCGCTACCATTCCCCGTAGCTCAGACTGAAACCAGTCTAGCTCAATGTTTTTATCAACAAAGAACATGTGGTCCACACTGTTTGTGCTCGTGACACTTGTGACCCATCCAGTGACCACCGCGTCTGCATTACTGCTGTGTCGCTGCCTGTTTTGCAATGCAGATGTACACCCTATCAGATCGTCATCTACGGTGACAGTCTGGACAAACGCGAAGGAGCAGGTTTGAACTCGCATGCCAGACGGTGTATGACAGCAACGCGGTGTTTTAAGTGCCTGAATTCTTCTCTACTTACACTTAGCAATAAACAATGGGATCTTCACATTCTCCTGTCTATTGTTCAAGGGTCGTTTAACCCTGAAGCCGACAGTGTAGCTAATATGTACTACAGGAGATAAGGTATCTATCAACTACACATTTTGCTTGCCTTTGTATGCACTGATGTTTGAGAAATAGTTCCCCTTCCCCAGAAAATTGGACGCAATGTTTGAATGTTGCGGAGCTTGTAAAGGTCCGCGAAACATGCGTAGAGTTCGCCCCAGCAATACTGTCAACATAAAGCGACTCAAACTGCACAGGCTTCTTTCCAAAAATGCTTGGCGGATATGCGAGACCGCATGCGGAATGCACTATCCAAGCCTGGTAACCATGGCACAAGCACCAACGCACTGCGATCTATACTGCACGACGCAGAGAGACGAAGAAAGTCCCGCTTTCCAACCCACTCAGATGTAAAACTCTAAAGGTGTACAGCCGATGTCATCCACATCTTGGGGTAGATCTCACAATAGTAAATCAGAACCTAAAAACTGCAACCACACATGCCACTTTCTTTTGAAACTAAGCCACAACACATTGCGGAGGGGTCATGAGGTTAAATTGGCCACGCAGTACGGCTGACTGAAACGTCAACGAAACGTTTTCTCTCCCCAACTGTCACAGCCCTGGAACTCTCTCCCAGCGCACGCAATTAACCGCCCACTTTATTCCTACTCAAAAATCTCCTTGAAGATACCCTGACACATTTACACTACGTGATATAGTCCATGACCATCCGATGAAGGTATTCGTGCAGAACAAACAGTGGATGGTGTCATAATCCTCTTAACCTCCAGGCAGGAATACTCGCACATATGACAATGCAAACCAGTGGTGAGTTGTGTATGTCGCGTTTCCTCTTACCGACACTGTTTACTTCGTCTTGTAATTTTCACCCCAACCATTTTAATGGACTTGGTAGGAAAACATCTTCTATACCCGTCGTAGACTAGTAGCAATAGCACGTGTCTCTTCCCATCTTGGCTATCCGTAGCTGAAGAGAGCAAATAAACACGGTATGGGCCAAAGAAGACAGTTTTTAGACAGGAAAGCACCTAAGATTTACCTGTTTCAGATGAACAATGATTTATCACAGGATAAAAGCAAATGCTTGACACATCTCGTAAGATGGTTGGGGTGGATACGATGAAAATAAAATTGATGTGGGTCATCTACCGAGCGCTTACGGAGGTGAATGCTTTGATAAATAATGTCAATGTAAACTTCAAATAGATCGAGTGTAATTGTGTGGAAATACACCGGGTGCGTTGGTCGTTGATATAAGGCGTGAGAAAAGTATAATATGGTCGCTCACTTGGTTCCATTTGATACATACATCCTGTGGAAAAGCATGCTTGTCGCAATCCACAATAGCGCAATTCAGGTAACAAAGTGTTGGGAGCTAAGAGCAACATCTAATCGTTTTTTGAAAATGTCCAAAGTACGGGAGGATACAACCGAGTCTGGGAGTGCGTTCCAGGTTTGGCAAACCCGAAGGGAAAAGTAATTCCGTCGACACTCTAGACGGCTATATTTTTCCTTCAATTTTAAGCAGTTACCCATGAGCTGCATGTTGTGGCTAAATTTCAGCAAATGGCGGCATATGTGGTTGGTGTCACCCAATATTTGGTACGCTGATATGAGATCTCTGTGCAGTCTTCGGTAGCGTCCGCTGAAAGTTCCCAGCAACTCCAACCTTCGTTGGTATGAGTGATTTCGCAGGCCCGTTACATTCTCTGTTGCACTTCGTTGTGGTGCTTCTAATGCCTCTAGGTCATGTTTCAACCACGGTTGCCAAGCATGGATAGCGTACTCAAACTGCGGGCGCACGTAGGAATTGTGCATCATTGGAAAGATTGATGGGTCAAATCTCCCGAATGCCCTTCGCAGTATGCCGACGCGTTGGTTGCCTCTTTTCACAACTACCTCGGCCTATTTTGAACAGTTGGGGTCACTCTGTACGAGCACACCAAGGTCATGTTCCTGGGAGCTGGTCTGCAATCCGTGTGCCCCAAACACATACGTGTAGTCATGTCTATGGCGTAATTGCACAACGCGACGTTTGTCTAGTTGAATGGTAGGACGCTTTGGACTGACCCGTTCGACACCGTGTTAAGTTCGCACTGGAGCCGTTCGTGGTAGTCCGGTCCTCTGATCTATAGACATGTCTTGATACCACCCGCGAAAATAGGAAATCCGAAGCAAATCGGAAGCCAAATTGTTCATGAACATCAAGAATAGACGAGGCCCAAGCACCGAGCCTTGTGGAACTCCACACTCCACATCAATTTCATCAGACAGATATTCCTGGACTCTCACCTCCAACTGACGTTCGTGTAGAAAATTGCTTATCCAATTCAAGATCAGGTAGATAATACCGTATTTCCGAAGCTTCTGAAGGAGAATTCGATGGTCTAAACGATAAAACGCGTATGAAAAGTTCAGGTAGATGACATCGACTCCTGCTCCATCATCAACGGCTTAAGTCCAGCTATTGCGTGCAATTAATAGGTTAGTAGTACATGAACGATTTTGACGGAAACTATGTTACTCTGGGGATATTAAGTTGTGGATTTCCGGATATTGCATCAGAGCAACTGCAATAATTGATTCCATAACTTAGGATAGCACAAAAAGTAGTGTTATTAGACGGTAGTTTGTACGGTCAGTTCAGCTACCTCCTTTATGTATAGTAGTGATGACCCCTCACTTCCATACTGGTGGAATATGGTTCTCCTCTAGACATCGCTGATAGAACACGGCTAGTGGTTCTGCTAGATCACTAGCTACCGCCTGCAGAGCTTTCGGTCGAATGTTGTCGACTCCAGGAGAACTGTGGATACTCAAGGATAACAACTTCTTCAACATAGCTTCCGCAGTGAAGGTGATGTTGTCTAATCCCAAGGGTGGAATAATATAAATGAGGACAATATGTGGGTTGGGTATCTGCTGGAAAGTTAGGGAGTACTGAAGCCGTAGGAGATCAGCTGTTTTCATTGCTGACCGCGTGCATCCATTAGCCGCGACCGGCAGTGGAATCCCGCGCTTCACCTTTCGAAGGCCGTTAACTTGCCTGTACATGTTTGCGGTTCGTGCAGAATCGTTTCATTAAGTCCTGCTGATGCGTGACTTGGTCCCCGCGGGCCAATTTCACACAGTAATTACGATTGTCACGGACAGTCAGCGTTCAGGCCGAGAGCAGTGCCGCAACAGTGGATCGATCCACAATTAGAGATCGAACGCGAATATAGATCAAATGCGAATCTAGGAGGAATCAACGGCAAGCCGGACAAGGAACTTGAACTGTTCGAGTTGTATTTATTAATATTAATCAGCATCTCCAATTTTGTTGTGTTAGTGGCTTTCTACAACCTATTTATTGCACCATGCTCTCATACAAGGGAATCAGAATCCGGATCCCTCGGACCGGCTGGTCTTGGTGTTCTCATTTCGTGGCGGGTTGAACTGGTTTGGGGCGGCACAGCAGGTTCAGACAGCTTATCCGTAAAGTCAGCGGAAACCACAACAGGTTTCTGGCAACGGTCAGCTGCAGGGTACCAGCATGTTAGCCGTACAATCAGCGGCACCACAACAGATTTCTGGCGACGGAGGTGGGATTCAAGATGGCTATCTCAACAGAAGAGCTAAAAGCTATTTGCTTCAACAGCAGCGACAATTCGAGGCCTCAGAGCTGCGTATGATCGAGACTTTCACTCGGACACTGTCACTTCAGTATACAGCCGTCTCTTCGGAGCAAATGCAGACGTTCCTTCAGATTCAACAGTCAATGTTTGAGGAATCACGGCGGAAATTGACAGAGCTGCTGACACCGAAGTTGCAGATTCAAGCAGAATCTAAACTGGAACCAGAACTCACATCAGAGCGCATTGCAGGTAAAAGTTACAAGCAGCGCAACTCGACATTAGACACCGAATGTTGAAAATTCAAACTCCAGATGTGATCTCCAGATGTGCCACGTATGTAGTCCAGGTTTCGGCATTCGGGCAGTCCTTGTGAGCTCATCATGCCAAATTCTTCAGGGACATACATATACGTGTTCTGCCCCTCAGAATTGACTTATGTTAGTTTTTAGGTTGGAAGGAATTCTGTTCCGATGTGAGCGCTACCAGCGTACCAAACGTCTTTTTGAACGTTTCCCAGACGACCTCTGAGAGCATTCGGTTAAGCAAACCCAATATGTATCCTTAACAAGTGTAAATAACGCAGTGCAGTGCGTGACAGTATGCACATTACCATCCTCTTTTTCAGGATATTCCGCATGGCCTATATAGCCAAAGTGTAGAGTAACATGGCCACCGCTACCCAGTGGCGCATTTATAACTATCTCGTCGACCATGAGTTCTTCGTTAGTGAGCACAAGATCGAGTATCGACGATTTGTTGGCAGTTCGAAATCTGGTGGGAGAGTTTATGTGGTTGTACAGTGGGTAGCTAGCAATTAGCTCTTGCATGCAGGCTTTAAACTGCATACCCTCGGTTGCTGGCGTTTCCATTTCGTGCACAATAAGGTCTCCAGCGATAAGAATGTGGATGTAGGACTTGTTCAAAGCAAGCAGATAGACGTGGTTCAGTTTGGAGTCCATTTCCGACGTTGAGTTTGCTGGGCGGTAAATTATTCCTAGTAGACATGTGTCCTTGTTCCGCAACCGTAGGCGGCACCAAAGCGAATCAGGAGCGCGGATTTCCGGGTGATCGATAACTTCACATCGGAGGTTTGTATTATAATAAAGAATCACACCATCACCCCTTCCAGTTCTATCGTTCCGAAGCAGCGACATACCGGATAAATTGATCTCAGAATCGGTTATCTCAAGGTTTAACCAGGTCTCTGTAATCATGACGAGGTCCCACGGTTGTGAGGCATGGAGTTCTCTAAGTTCGGCCAACTTACTTAGAAGGCCTTGGGCGTTTGTGTACATACAGGATAGTGTTTTCGTTGTTAGGAGTGCGTTGATGGATGTCAAATTTGTGTTTGTTTTTAAGCCGACCGTTAGGTGGCCGGCCTTTAATCGTTTTTTGGTTTATGAATTTCAGTCAAGTTGCATGGCATCGTTGAGCGTTCCTGAACAGAAGTTTCGCTCGTGCTGCGCTCTGTCCTGTTGTGTGCCGTGGGTGCTGTTGTGTCGGTCTCTCCGCAGGACTGTGCAGACAAAGAATTTACGGCGTTTGCAAGTTCCATCGAATTGCTTACCACTCGTGGCCGTGCGCCTGCTGCCTTTAGCCGGATCTCGGTTGGCAACCTGGCTCGAAACTTTGACCAGTTATCCAATAGAACTTGCGTCATTCCCTCGGAGTGTAATACTACTTTCATTAGTCTTGGACCGCAGCCCTTGTAGTTAGGTGATGACGGAACTCTTGTCAAGGATTTGGCAATAACATTGTCAAGAGAGAGTGCTTCGCGGATGTAGCACCACTGCTCTCGGTCATGTGTTTGCGCATCGTGATCAGGAGAATCCAGAAGCTCGGGAACACCATGAACAAATATGGTTTTCATGCTATCGCTATTAGGAATGCCGCGTTGGTCACCTGCTTCCTTTGGGCGATCTTTCCAAGGGAGATCGGGTAATATGCGCACTCCGCTCGGTGAGTTGCGAAGACGAACTGCTGAGAGCAGGACAGCCTCTGTCTCATCTGCTGAGTTCAGTGTTATTCGAAGCATTCGAGGTTCATCAGAGTGCACTGAGGTCGGATGACGCGCCAGGCGTTTCAGCATAGTTGGCTAAACCCGAATACCAATCGCATCGCAGATGGAACTCCACTGGTTGCAATCGTCTAGCAACTTGCATTTTAATGTACTTTGGAACAGTGGTGCACTCTAGCGTTAACGTAGCGTTGGTTTGTCTAACGAGTGTCGGCTTTAAACTTGTTGCTGGCAATCTGGGCTGTTTAGAAGACACCACTGGAACTGACGGTAAAAACTGCGTCGCTCCACGTGGACTCGGTACAGAAGAAGGACCTATGTGTGTTGCTCTCGGGGTGTTTATCGAGGCAATCAATGCGTACGTTACGTGCTTGTTATCTGCACCGGATTGTCTCCGGCTCTGAGCTGCAGGTGTCATGTCTTGAATCTCCAGGTGAAGCTTCTATGGTTGGAGGAGTGGAAGCAGGCATATTTGGGGAATTTCCGCTTATGGGAGTGACGTGACCCCGTAGCTTAAGAGACACAGACGCTGCAGTACGGTTAGAGCATATGGCTCTCATCTTTGGCCAAGAAGCGGAGCTTACTTTGGCTGGTTGAGGTATTAGCGTGGACATATTTACTTTCGAGGGAGCGATCTTAGTAGTTACAGAATGCGCGATTATCTCAGTTATCCTATCGTAATGTTTCATGAGCAACGATAAACAGTAGACAACTGGAATGAATTGCCGTATTGGACAAAAGTAAAATGGTCATCAACTTTGTTTGTTTGTCTCACTTTTTGGACGGACTTGCCCATACATTGCGGACAGTACGATCTAATGCAGTTAGCACAGGTTAACACGATGTTAAGGACTTTACCACAATTCTGTGCGGAACATAGGCGACGTTCCACCATTGAAATGCTAGTCGCCCTATTATCGTTTGCAGCAAGGCCTATCCGAGCGAGCTCTGTGGTACTGGCGTTCACGTTTGATAAATGTCTATGGACCAGGCGTGACACAAACACGTCAAAGCACGCATACCAGTTGAGAGTTGTTCAACCCGCACCAAAGTCAGTCGGCCGAGAGAGATGGAGGTCTTACCGCGCAGACTGTCGGGTTCAGCGATCAAACGAGTCGCGGTTGAACGCACACACACAAACAAAGCGGCCGGTGTATTGATTGGCCTGACTAACGCGACGATAAAGGTGGAGCGCTGATAAACATCCCTAAGTGCCTCGGACGAGGTGTTCAGTAGATGAACGAAGCAAAATGACTGTAACTTTGTTATGGCGCAACTTATAGGGACGGTTGCAGGGTAGTTTGGGAGTCCTCAGCTTCCTCTTCCGAATGAGACCAAAATGTTTCCCGAAAAGCTATGGTTTGATGTTGTTATACACGTAGAACTCGGCAAAGAATATGCTAAAACTGAGGACCGCAGCAACAGTATAATCCACGCAGGTTATATCCAAGAGACGGGAAGAACTGAGTAGAGCACGTCGAACTGGTTCGAACGACCACGTGCGAATATTGTGTGGGAATTAGAGTGGCGACAGACGGCGAAGTACGGCCGTACAGCGTGGCAAGCGTGGGAAGATATCCCAATATCATATTAAACGTGTTTCAGGTGGAAATTACCAGCTGCAGTCTATCCGCACAATTTAAAACAACGCGACCATCGAGCATTAAAAAGCAGAGTAGGAGCGCGACTACTGATAGTGATGTGTTTGCGGAACTTTGCTGAAGTTTGTCGCGTTTTCTATTATTAGTGTCTGCACATACATATGGTATTTCCCAGTTGAAGCAAGTGTAAAATTCAGCTAACGTCGAAGACTAACCAAAAACGAATGGAATCATTTTGCTTTAAAATGTGGGGCTGATAATAAGCGAGTTATCAAGAAATGCTACAATGCGTCCTCGGTCGACCTTATCACGATTAGCTCTTATTTGTAAAGGTTACAATGTGACAGACCTTGAGCATTTTCGGACGTGCGTACACACGTAAAATTTTGATAATTCAGCCTGTACTTATACGGAGGATGACCTACTTGGCTCCCGCATCCGCCGCAGTGGCACAATAATCACCGCTCAGATTCTAAATCGGATTGACATGAGCGCTCAAGCCACAATGCACATGGATCGTTGGAGCCTTCTCGCTAAGGGCAACTCAGTAGATAGCTCAACTCATGCATCGCGCTAGTTTCACCTGCGTTCCATGTATACATCGCGATCACATAGAACGAAGCAGCTGGAACACTGTTCACCTTTAAAGTATAGGGCACAAATCTATCGCCGACGGTGCAATCGGGCAAATGGGTCGGTGAGTGAGTTGACAGGGTTTGTCTGGAATTTTCAGTGGCGTTCGATAGTCCGAATCATTGTGTTATCTTACACAGCCTTCCAAACTACGGAATCGGTGGCTTGCTCAACCATTGAATTGGCAACTGTTTTCTTCAATAACATCAGAAAGTGAGAATTCACAGTGACGTATCCTATCCGACTAACATCAGTGCGAGCCCCACACAGTTCAGCATTGGGTCTATGGCCATTCTAGATCTCAAAAAACTAGTGTTCGCCTTAAATTACTTACTCTTCGATGGTAATTTCAAAATCCGGCAGTTATTAAGACAGTAGGCGAACACACAGCACCGCAGAAGCATTTAGGCGAAGGACAGGAGTGATTGACCTAAAATCTCACTGCCGGGCGAAGGTCAGCCCTATTGACTATTGGATACTGTTCCACTTAAGAAAAGGCACGGTAACGAGGTTGGTCTCACAAAGAGGTATAGTCACTAAAGCTGGCAGCTGGTGGTCTAATTCCAGATCCAATTAAAAGCATTTTTAGGAGGAATTCAACTAGCCGTCTAATTTATAGTCTGTGTTTACACGGGCAATTCAACATAACATGGAGTGTAACAATAAGAATCTAGCGCTGACGAGACTACATGCGAAACGAAGGTAGAAAAGTAATATAAAACAAATGGTATATTCCTCGACGGTGCGAGGCACAGGTGGTCTGATCGATGTGTACAGCAAGATCGTATAAAATAAGTAATTCGATTCGGTTCATCGCAATTAGATTCCAAGCCACAAGGGTAAGCTACCAGTTCGGAAAAGCACCAGATGATCGTCTCGTCCTATTAGGATTCGTCAGCAGTGGGTATTCTATCGGTCCGCTGCTTGGGATCGAACCCATGACCACTAGAGGCTAGCACCACTAGCTGGCACCTTGTGCCACAGAGCCATGGGGGACGATAGCCGATCATCACGGATAACTAATTGTTCACGCTTTATACAATGAATCCCGAAATAATTTTTATAGTAATCGCATGTTTAAGGTATTAGAGCAATTACGAAACTGGGAAAAAGAACAAATTCAGATGTAACCAAATGTCCCAGTAAAGCAATACGGCCATCCGTGGAACCGTCCTCATGGGACCTGCTTCTATAGGGGATATTCCTTGAAAGATTTCATCCGCACTTCCATACCCTGTTGGGTGGGGCCTGGGATGCTAGTCGGTAAGCAATGACACGTAAGAAGTGTCAAATACGAGACAGTATAGAAGTCGGAGGCGACTGAACCCGACGTATATTGTGCAGGCTACAAAAATAGGAAGCGAATCAGCCAGAGCGAGGAACGGTGCAGCGAGGTACTCAACGAAACGCTTTGTGTCAACGGATGTGCTGTCAGTAAAGCAAGTGGACGTTTTGAAGGTTAAAACAACCGTAAAATCCAATGTTGCAAAATACTGAAAGAGCGTGTTTTTCGGTACACTACAACTCTCTCTGGTCGTGTGCCAGTGTGGCGAAATAGCAAGTAAGCCATCACCTGTTTAGTAAATCTTTTTTTTGTTTTAGCGCTGCTTTTATATATAGATTATGATCGAAGAAGCCTCGGCCCGTTCCGTCATGCACTTTTTATGCCTCAGTTAGTCAGTAGCAATGCGCCTTGCCGGGGTATAAATGTTTAGCTTCGAAGCTATAATCCGTCACCTCAGAGCATAAGCCAAGTCATGACCATCAACGAAACAGGGAAGAATATGTAAAGAACCGGTAAGACTTTGGATACTTATAACTGCAAATGATGGACAAAAACAAACCACCAACAGCCAATGCAGCCACTCCGCACACAAAATATCACGTAAAGCACGTGTTATTGCGTTGGGACTTACATGTTTCGAGTGCAGACAATATACAAGCTCAAAACATGTGCTCCTAAAGTGTTTCTTTGTACTCCACTCTACCAGATGAGTGAGTTTGTCGTGAGCCGATTAGGAGAAAACCGGTGCACCCACCCCCTCCAAAAGAGACAGTGGATGTGTTAATATCACATTCAGCTGAATGAAGCCATAGTTACTGTCCGATGTCTAAAACTAGTCTTAAGGGAGGAAAAGCATGTGGCGAAAGAAGTTTGGTTGATTATCAAGGAAGAAAAACACATGTTTTGTTATTACTTTGGTCTTTAAGTTGGACGAGCACTTCTTGCGCTTCGCTTAACCACAACAGGTATTTAAGTAAGGCCAGAATCATGGACGTCTCTGTCAAGACCAAGTACTTTATGCTGGATGAAATCGTACTGGTGCAATTCTAAAGTTAAAGGATGCACACACCAAGCACACCAGTATTTTGCTTGAGTGAATCCATGGGCAACAATTCTGTGCTCCTCTATCACAAGAGAACCGGTACCAAGCAGAGGTGTGGATTGAAAAGCAACGGTATCGATCACCCTAATAAAATTCCCCATGGAATATGTAGCGGATATTAGACAAAGTACCCTCCAGAACAACCGGTGAAGTACAGGACAAATAATCCAGCGTCAACTGAATAAACGTTGCTCGTCCTCGTGTAGCACATTGTGGGCTATCTCCTAGACAGTAAATAATAATAGTGCTGACATAGAAAACCGGATACAAATGCTGACACTTTTGTGATCACCATGCAAAATTAGTTATCGATGAGAGGTTCCATAACAGCAGGCAGCTCTTGACGTTCGAAGTCATTTGAGAACTCCCTGGGCACCCATCCAGAAGACGGCATGTGCCAACCTGACCAAGTCCAGTAGTCAATTTCTTCATGCATTTAGGTCACCTCATGGAATGGCTATCTCGCGCATTCGCCCAAATAGGTGCAACCAGAGCGTATAATACATGCCGAGGAAGCCGGTCAAGGGGCATACAGAGGACGTAATCTAACCAACATAAACGGCTGCGCTTAAGCAAACACTCGAATGAGGTGATAGAAGGTTTCTTGACGAAAACCAAACCGGCATACCTCAGCATTGCTCATCCGGTGTTCCCACCAGACGTGAACAATACTCCGCAAGCGCCGGTGGTCAAACAAGGCCAACCGTTTGATGAATTCGTCGCGAACTGACCAGGACTCTGATGCATACATTAGCACCGCCCTTATCATATCGTTGTAAAACTTACCTGTCACTGACTTAGACCTGATGATCAAACAGTATATACCAAAGGAGGAAAACAAGAATACAAAAGAGTAGTAATTTCAGTGCGATGACAAACCAGCTGACCAACGCCGGACATCATTTGACAAGCAAACTGCTTTCAAAATCCTACACATGTTTTGTCGCTTCAGACCTATCGATTGAGGCCTAGCTAGCTAATTGTCACGAAGTCTAAGCGCTTAAGACTGACTAATGGAAAAAAGTCAGGAAGAAGTCGCAGCCAAACGATAGGATGAGACCATACGTTGAACACATGAATTAACTCATATACTTACTTGGCTTGTGACATGAACAAAATTTATATCCCTCAACAAAGTGGCTTCGCACTGTGCTTACAGATGAACATAATTGTTTCGGTCGTATATAAATGTAAAAAGCCCGATGACAGAAGAATGGAAAACAAATGTTCCTTTTAGCCTAGCTATTTACGCGTCCCTCGTTAGGATTGTCACCAAAATCAACTAGTATACTCGTTAGGTGGTGAGGCTTGGTAAAACGGTGGAACAGAAGTTAGCATCAAAGGCATTAACTCTGTAGGATGTCAGAAAGTTATTTAAGCCATTTCAGAATCGCTCACGGAGGTGTGTACAATGCGATAAACCAACTTTGAAATGAAAAAACTTACTTGGACAGGGGTACAGATTCCTCCAACCCCATCCCTCTTCAATGAGTTCTGCGTAGGATGAGTATAGTACGGGCGAAGTTGGTTATGCTACGAGATTTTGTGTGTTTATAATACCAGACGCCATTCATCGATTTGTTGCACTGCCGATAATTTCAGCACAGTTGCCTATCGTGCATGGTTACGCGCGTTACACAATGGGCACACGCACACTCTCGTTATAACTTCGTACAATACACGATGGATCCAACCATCACTCTATCTTTTGCATTAGCCCGTAAAATGCATATATCTTAAATGTTTTGCACAGACTGTCTCAACCTAGGCATCATAGTTCCCCACCAGCATGTATTCGATGCAGTGAACAGATTTGGCAATTCTGCCTTAAACACAGTTGCTACTACCAAGAATAAATGAAAATTAAAACGGAAAATTACGCAACTGGTATTGAAGTAGACCGATAATGAGTTCGCCGACAGATAACCCGAACACGTTGAAATCACCAGCAGCTGGCAGCCCATTCACAGTAACTTGCTTTGATGAGCTTCCCCACTATCTAATGGTTCAAAAATTCTAACGTGATAATGAAGTTATAGTGGGATAGGATGTTCCGTAGTCCTCGCTTCAGTTACATCTTTTTGGCTGATTGCTTGATGAGAAGCGACCCAAGGAACCTCACATTGTAAACCTGACACATTGAAACTGAGTGTTACCAACAAAGCAGATTAAACATTTATTCATGCATGAACAGTCCTGTTAAAAGCATCTGGCAGAAATGAGTGTTAGCTGAGTGACTTCAGAAGTTGAGAACGGGATGAATATTTGCACTCTAAATTAACATCCCTAAGCAAAACAGCCTGGTAGTAAGATGGACAAGCGAAACTCCTCAGAAACTGGAGCTAGCGACCAGGTCCGCTTTCAGCAGTTTGACATCAGGCACCTATCACACGAGTGAATGCAATGAGCGAAGGTATCCAACAAGAGTGCCGGTTCACTGACGTCGGCGAGTGGATCCGACGTGACCGAGGGCATGCGGGTAGCGTAGTTCGCTCCCAAGTCAGTGTGATGGGGTGTAGGGGTACATAGAATGTTACGACAAATTCCTTTTGCACGACCGGAACAACAATCGCTTCGAATACTTGCAGTACACAGCATCTAATCGTTAAGTGCGAAAGAAATTTGCCCAGGCACTCGGGTTACTTAGGTACCACATAGCTTGGATGGTGCGGATAGCACCGCCATCCTGAACTAGAGTGTTTCCTGATCATTCGGACCACCAAGATCATTGGATTTGCACTAATAATTTAGCTCTTCGTTCGTCTCATTCCCCTGTGATGTAGTAGACTAGGGACGAAATGCTGAAACGAGCTTGCTCAGCCATCTAAGATTCTTTATCAGTCAAGAATGCGTTTGCTGTGAAGCATCAACATCAGCCGGACATTCCATGATCAAAAAGTAACAATCTATTCAAGACAAGTCAAGATAAGCTTTATGAACCCCAATGGGTTCATCTTCAGCATATACACCATCACTGCAGGCATATGGATGATAATAGCAATATACATACTTGGGTAGAAAAGTGGGAAAAAAGCAAAACTATTACTCCAACCACCGATTCTGCAACATGTTTGTGACTTTTGCTGTGTCAAGAACCAAACGTGATAAAGTAAAACAATATTGCGATAGGATGAGGTGCGGGAGAATAAAGTTCTGAATTTCGATCAAGTAGAAGAGAAAGAGGGCGTTTTGAAAAGATCATTGTGAAGTGGATGAAGTCGATCAGTTAGTACCTTAGAAGAAAAATCATTGCAGGCACCAAGACGACTAGAAATGAGCAAATCAACTAAAGGAGCTCTAGACAAGCCGCTGCTATAGAAACGAGCTTTATAGATCGCGCCAATAAGATGTAGTCTTTCCGAAGCAGTAGAGGGAAAATGACAGGAGAGCAGTATAACTAATGGGGAATAACGCAAGAGGTCAGAAACCTGAATATTAAAGTACTAGGTACTGGAAGCACTTTAAATCTAGGGCATAAAAAGAAATTTTGCTGACTTTTTGAAAAGTTTTACAAACACGCGTGGACCAAGATAGGTTCTGGGACAAAAAGACGCCGAGATACTTGACGGTGGAAGAGCTGGGTATAGGATTTTTATTCACAGTAAGTGTGGAGGAGAAATCTACGAAGGACTGCAACTTATCGCCACGGAGATAAGAAAATATTACATCGCTGCATTTAGAAGCATTAAGCGTAAAAATCTGGATGAAGACCATTCCACCAGATCTTCCAACCCACGTTGAAGTGATGAGGAATCCTGGTTAGTGGGGGCCATACATCTGAGCACAACATCATCACTATAGTTACACCTTATAAACGTGCTTTATATAGGGAGATGTTCAACATACAAGGAAAATAGAAAAGGTGATAGGAGCGCTCCCTGTAAAACACCACAGTCGGCAAGGAGGACAGAGGATTTCTTACCGTTCAACTTGGTGAAGTGAGTACGATGTGTAAAATAGTCAAGTAACAGGGTGAACTCCATTTTCGGATAGCAGGTTTAGCAACATTGACCTATCCAGGCTTCCAAAGGCATTCGAATGAACCAGGAAGAGAAGCCGTACGGATTGACATTTTTGATCTAATGCAGAGGCTAGAGAATGAACAAGATATGCCACTGCATCCAAGGTGGAGCGCCGGGGTCTATACGGAAACCGGTAGATGTCGTTCACAGGAGGGGCTGAACAAATCCGCGGAATTAGCAGTCTTTCGAAAACTTTTGGGAGCATAGGTGTACATGCAATTGGGCGATATATTTAAGTTTCATTTTTTGGTACTGGAGTGATACTGGTCGTTCTCCCAATGTCCGTGATCACACCCTTAGTGAGGCATTTGTTAAAGAGCTATTAAAGGCAGTGTAAGAGAATCAGCACACACCTTCAAAGCTAATGGTGAGAGAGCATCCGGACCACAAACTTTGTTTGCCTTTAAGCTCTTGAGTTCCTTGTGAACGTTGTTTTGATCGAAGGGCGCGGCTGGACTTGAGCTAATAAAGGTGGGCAAGGTAGATGGGTTAGTAAGGGGAAACTAAACTCAGAATTCAGTTTATCCACATCACCGCACTGGCTGCAAACTCTCATAGCACAGAACTGCCTCGGAAGCCTCCATAGATCGTTACAGTTATGGTTGCCTAGAAATGCATCGACGTATAATTGGTTTAGCCTTTTATCTCGGATGTAATTGTTGTGGTTAGGTTTTCGACACGGGTAGCATTCTTGCACCTGTAAGCCCATTCTTTCACCCTTCGAAGTCGTTTTAGTAGTGGTGATGAAAATCTATCTGATCCTATATAGATCGTTTCAACGGCGCAACACATGTCAAAGAAAAATTTGATGTAGTCCGTGAGATGGTCACATTCGAGCGACATGTCCTCGTCGTTGAAAACCGAAAAATAAGTTAACGAAAACATCGTCTAGAGTCTTGTGGCATTTTCCAAGGAGCAAGTTCGCCGTTCGATAATCTTGTGAGGACATCTGATCAGCATTAGAAAATTACACCTGCTGTATAGGACTGGACACAGTTTTAAAATACAATGGTCTGAGCTGCTCAAACTAGTCCGCTTTTGTATGGCAAACAACTGTTGGTTGTTTGTGAACCCAGCATCCCACTGAGCATCTTGTCTGGTCGAAACAGTCACTAGGTCTACTAAGTCAAGTGTCTTCAAGAATGCCTCATTCTTCCTATTGAAGTCACCGGCAAAAAAATAGATAGAACAATCTTATTTAAGCAGTGGCGTTGAAGAAAGTTGGTTCTCAAAAAGCTTTAACTCCGATGCAGATGTGTCAAGAACAATGTATACGTTTCCAGCGACGACTGATCCAAAGCCACTTAAGAACTTCGGTTTATATCCAAATAAATAGCAGCTTATAGAAATCGTTGAGTACGTGAATATTATGATTGCTGAGTTGCACCAAAGTTGATTAATGTATTATAACGCCACCAGCACGAAACTAAGGCTTTCCGGGGCAGTCAGACCTGATGGGGAAATAACCATTGAGTTAAATTACCCCACGCTACACATCAGCATGCAACCAGATTCCCTGTAACAGAATGATTCCATTATATCATTTCACGTAGTTAGGAGCTAACGTTTACTAATAAATTTCAGCAGGTAGACTGCAATAAGCTCCGCGGACAGGTATATAAAATATTCTACCAATTATTAGGCTACTTATCAGTAGTATAATAATAAACAAATGCTCATGTTTAATATACCGCATGTCCCAGTACTCCGGTCACTCTACTCTGTTAATACGTGACAAACGTTCATTCCGTCGGATGTGAGGTAGAGCGCACTAAGTTGCCAACTTCCTAATAGTTGGTGTTGGTCTATCTCAAAATGTCACACCCGCACATGGGTGTGGAATGACCGTATGCATGCATGTAGGTACATGTGTACTTACACATGTACGCAGCGTCGTCCCTCGTGAAAACGCTGGAGCATGCGCGAATGGTTGCGTTGCAGTCAACCTACGGCATGTCACAAGGCAATTTCACCGATTGATACATACGCTGTGTACGGCTGGCTAGAATGGAGATAAGTGTTGTCAAAATGGAAACAGCGGTGCCTCATAACCCGGCTTCGACGGACGTAACTGGCCTGAGCAAAGAGTGTGCAATAGTTGCTTAGTGTATCCCAGGTAGTGACAAAAGGGTTATTTCCAACGCTCTTGTAGACGGGAAGTTACCTTCCAACAACCTACATTGGCAAAATAGACACTGCTTACAATTAGGCCTTGCAAATATGAAATGACGTTTTGAGAAAGTATTGAAAAGCAATGCCGCCTAAAGGCTACTCGCTGCCGCATAGCCTATTCTCCTATCGCAGTATTGATCGCCGTTGTAGGAAACAAGTACGATTACGCTGCCCAATTTGTTTCAGGCAGGACCATGAATGTTCCTTCCAACATATTCACTGATGAGGCAATATTCTATTAGAAGGGAACTGAGAAGCTTCATTTCTAGGCAATATCTAATCCACGGGGAAACAGATTCACGTACTGCACAAAGCTCATTGACTTGAAAAAATGAATGACAAATCGTGGGACCACCGCATAGGCATGTGAATTCTCACGCATACTGTGCACCACAAGCCCGTTATCATTGTGATAACTCTTCTGACACATTATGCTGCTGTTTCCATTTTGAAAACACCGATCTCCATTCTAGCCAGCCGTACACAACGTATGTGCTGATCGGTGAACTTGCCTTGTGACGTGCCGTAGGTTGACTGCAACGCAACCATTCGCGCATGCTCCAGCGTTTTCACGAGGGACGACGCTGCGTACATGTGTAAGTACACATGTACCCACATGCATGCATACGGTCGTCCTACACCCATGTGCCGGTGTGACATTTTGAGATAGCCCAACATCTATTATTGGACAGTTGACAACTTAGTGCGCTCTACCTCACATCCGAAGGAATGACCCATTGTCACGCACTAACAGAGTAGAGTGACCAGAGTATTGGGACATGCGGTTTAGCAAATTAGGTTTACGGGCGTCATGAAAATCAAGCCAAATGTTGAGCTGGATATAAGTGAAAAGCTTATAACCGGCAACTCTATATATTATTGTCACAGCTGTTTTAATGCTTAGGCGGTGTTGTTAGCCGAACAAGCCAGGGATTGTATGGAATTCGGTCGAAAAGAAAAGGTTAGGAGCAACCACTGATGAACAACATTATAAACGTCAGCTAGAGCTGAAAAACATCTTTTTTATTGTGCCGCAATAAAGGAGAGAAAAAAGATGCCATACAAGCATCCCAGCTGAGACATTAATAACGGGTGGACGTCGTACCCGAGAGTTGCCATCTGGCTACTGTGTCACAAGAAATGGGATAGTAGTTGGAGAAGGCCAAGCGGAAAGAAGAGGGACTAAGAAACCCACAACACTAGCGCCAATGAGGTCGGCTTTTCGCCATATTAACCAGTGTATCCAAGCAAACATAAATAAATAAATAAATAAATAAATAAATAAACGTTTTATTCCTCAGCAGTGCGAAGCAAAGACCAATTGGGTGGTCTTATCAACAAGTTGGGTGGTCTTATCAACAACGTTGATCTACAACGCGTTGATCTATTTTCAGACACAACCCAGGCAGTCGGGATGCACCAACCGACGCCAAGTTGGAAATGAGGGTCTTCATTCCCCTTGACCAAGTCATCCCTTGACCTTCCCTCCTCTTCCTCCATCCGGACCCCGGACGTCACGGGAGTCCGTGGGCTGGCATGTGCGACGTGGCCCAGCCATCGGAGCCTGATGTGTGCTACAAAGGTGCCGAGCGGTTCACTCGCTCTTCCTGCACCAAATACGCGGCGCCGAACACGCTCATTGATTTAAGAATATCAAGCCACCTAATAAGAACAGCAAACTAACAATCGTCAGAACATAAGAGGGTAAGCTGCGTGGCCCATAACAGCAAACCCAAGTATACTTTTGAATCCCTTGTCTGCAGGTATGATGCATGGAACAGAGAATTCAGGATGATACCCGCACCATGTAAAACGAAGTACAAGTTCGAGGCCATCACACACAGGCAAAGCCGTAAAGTTGGTGGTGCATACATGTTGACCAGAGCTCAGCAACCTACGGCCTGCGGGCCGAATCCGGTCGGCGCCGTCATTTCATCCGGCCCACGAACGACACTTGATTTTGAACACCAACTAATACACGTGCTTATCCTAGCTTTGTGTTTACCGTCTTCGCACTAATGCACTTTCGATCAAGTCATTGCATGACCACATTCTATTTGAAAGCGTTCATGCATTAACACCGCGGCATCACAGCTATATTTGGCCCCTTCATGTCGCCTATCAGTTACGACAGTTTGAGCGATACTCTGCGTGTAGCCAATTGAACGGGATCGTTCACACCGCAGTGCCGCACACACACACCCACGCAGCCGTATGTTGCACGCGCATGCACCGTGGCGTTCGTGGGGCTGTGTATGAAATTGATCCATGTGACATGGGCAAGCCAAACTGTGGCTTAGTAGACTGCACGAAAGCCTCTTGTGAAGGTGAACATGTCACGTCCTCGCGATAATCTACGAGCCTATGAGAAGTGGAACCTCGTAAAGACAATGGGCGGATGCTACAGGCGCTTCAATATAGGTCAGAAATCCGCTTACTGTCGAGACGGCGAAGTGCCCGTGATAAAACAGATGGGCAGAAAAGTTGTCGTTGGGCGATTTCGGTGTCGCTGCGGAACGTCCGGCTGCCACTCTCGGAACCTTAGTTGAAAAACGATGCCGCAAGCTACACATTTCAGTCGGCTGTATTCATATACTTTGCAACGTCCCTTGTGTGATATATGTATTGTATGCTATACACGTTATGATATAAGGTTCACATACATGTTTGCTGAGCCGTAGTTTCAGCAGCAGCCGCTAGTTCTCTGATTTGCAAGTGTTCTAGTAGGATGCTAATCAAGTTTCCAATTCAGTGTCTCTTACATTTTCAGCTCACGTGAACTGTACCGCATCTGATGGCTACTGAGAGGAGGAAAGTGGACGCAGAATGTCGCGTTTTCAACGACGAGTGGGGAGTGAAGTAGCTCTACGTAGAGACAAAGGACTTGAAATGCAGCTGTGTCATGTGCGGCGAAAGTATAGCGGTTTTGAAAGAGTACAATCTTCGGCGTCACTATGAAACAAAACACTTATTATCATATTCCAAATATTCGGGGAAGCAACGCAAGGAGAGATATGAGTTCATGAAGTGGTTTTGAAACACAAAGAAATCTCTTCACGAAAACGTTTACTGAAAATGAAGCTGCCACTCGAACAAGTTGCAAAGTAGTTCTTAAAGTGGTAAAAACGGTTTACTGTTGGGAACTTGATCAAAGAGTGTATAACGGAAGTAGTGAATGTCTTGTGTCCTGAGAAGTCCGATTTGTTTTCCACTATCAACCTTTCGGCAACCTCTGTTGTGCGGATAACAGAAGAACAGTGAGAACATGGTGTTGCAGATACGCCAGAAAGCTAAAGAGTTTGTGATTTTCTCTGGCACTGGATGAGTCTACTGATCTGTCGAGTGCGTCATAACTTCTCGTGTTCATTCGTGGTGTCAATTCGAGCCTTCAGCTAACAGAGGATTTGGCGTCGGTCTGCAGTATGCATGGAACGACAACCGGAAATGATATTTTCGTGGAAGTGCACAAAGTTTTGCAAGATTATAACCTTCCATGGAATCGGCTTCGAGGTGTGAAAGTTGTTGGAGGGAAAAACATGGTTAGAGTGCGGAATGGTCTGGTAAGGCAGATCAGGACTCAGTTGGAAGGTTTGAAAGTTCCGGCCGCTCTGTTCATTCACTGCATCCTACATCAACAAACACTCTGTGAGAAAGGCAAATATTGCTTGTGTACCCAAATCAGTCGTTTCTGCCGTCAACTTCATTCGGGGACATGCCCTCAAACACCGTCAGTTCCAGTCTTTTCTGGAATCCTGTGATTTATCTTACCACAGATTAGTGCGATGGCTCAGCTGCGGTGAAGTACTATTACGTTTTTGTTAGCTCCTAAAAGAAATTATTGCGTTCCTGGATGAAAAACTTAAAGCTGATCCGCAGCTGTCAGATTCTACCTGGCTGTCAAAGTTGGCATTTATGGTCGATATCACATCTCCCATGAATGAGCTGAACTACAAACTGAAGGGAAAGGGAAACCTAATCTGTGATTTGTACAGTATCATCGAAGGAATTAGGCAAAAGTTGTGGTTGTTTGAAACACAACTGGAAAGAGAAAATCTTTTGACTGTTTCAAGGAGTTTTGCGCTACGACCGCCGAAGACGCTTTGCTCGAGTTTCCGAGAGCAATTATTCGTGAACTAAAAAAGTATTTTGGGGAGATTTTCAGATCTCAACAGAATTGAGAGTGAAATTCTTCTGTTCCAGAATCCGTATGATTGCAACCTTGATAATGTTCCGGCAGAAGCACATTTAAACCTAGTTGACTTGCAGGCAAATGACTTTTTCAAACAGAAGTACAGAGAGGGCCAACTTGTATTTCACAAGTCCCTAAGTGAAATCGAATTTCCGGAACTGAAAAAATTTGCAGCTGGTATGGCATCAATGTTTGGGACTACTTACGTACGTGAGCAAACATTTTGAAGAATGAAGTACGTGTAAGCAACTCATCGAAGTAGATTGACTGATGAACATTAGTAATCAATTGTCTTCATCGGTTGCAGCCATTCCAAAGCAAACATTGATACTGTGAAAGTCAAACTCCAATTTCAAAGATTTCACTAACTGTTTTCACAGCTATTTGCAACTTTCGGATGTGTGCACATAAGTAAAGAAACTGTTTCTTAGTTATCGTCGCCTCTGTTAATATGATTCTCACTTCATAAATATGTTAAATTCCTTTTATTTTTGCACTTTGCACGTCACTCACCCATTTTACGAAGGAATGTGCAACACAGTTTGCAGTAGTTTCGTTAAATAGCTACGTTGTGGCCTTTGAGTATCGTGCAAAATCCAATCCGGCCCGCGGCCGTCATTTCGTTCGCAATCCGGCCAGCCTAAAAAATAGGTTGGTGACCGCTGACGTTGACGAAGGGGATTGCAACAACGTGAAATGTGATGTCATATCACAAGTACAACAGTAGCTAAAGCGTATTCTGTGCAGTTCGGGTGATAGGCACGAGGGAATGGCTTTAACCGGTACAGTGAAGTGTCGAGATGGTCTCACTAAGTGAACGAAAATGGTGCTAAGCGACTGTTGTAGACTCGTCCCTGGCGCAGCGAGACTGGACTTTAAAGTGGTGGGATGATTCTCCTGTCGCCACGATCGATTAAACGGGGTCTACAAAACATTCAAAGCCACTTAGACTACTACTCAATAGGTAAAGGATAGACAAACTCAGTCACTTGGTGTGGTGTCCACGTGGTTGCCAAGTTTGGCAATTAGGTTGCAATGAAAGTGGTTCTGTACTCCTCGAAACGGACTGCATGTGGCCCAATCACAAACCACCGGTGCATGGAGGATAGGTTGCCAACCCGAGGTTTGGGTTGAGAACGCTAGAACTCGAGACCTAACAGTACACTGCCCAAGAAATACAGTGGAAACTTCCTCAAGCAAGAGCTTGATGTCCTGGTCGTAACAGACGGTGATCAACTGTGCCCTGTATACTTAAACGTCTTTGTTTTATCACTGCCTCCCTGCTGCGCCGCGCTGCTAGAGATCAGCCCCCAGTAAGGACACGAACAGCCCGGCGCAGATCAAGGTACCTCGTGAGCAGAGGTCCAAACAAGCATATGCCTTAAAGGTCAGAGCAAGCTGATGCCAAAGGTCAAAACCGGCTAATGTCCAAGGGTCAAGTCAAAACAGACAAAATGCGCATCGATCAACCGACTAGTGTTAATTTGTGGCGCCAGTGAGGCGGATAGACGTGAGAGCGATGCTGCCCAGCCATCTTCGCTTTCTCATCCCCTCTCCTACGCTTAGGTACCCAAATCGTCCAGTTCCAACTTCACTTTTGTTCACTCACTTTACAGGCGATGCCTTAGTCGAGAGGAATGAAGGCCCTCACTTCCAAGCTGGCCTCGGTTGGAGCGTCTCGGCTCTCTGGTTAGGGTCCGAAAGACGATGAATACGTTTGGCTAGATAGAACAATGGTATTTCACGGGTAAAAAGCGGATGCTTAGCAAGTCCCATAGGATGGCCAAAAGGAGAACCACAACATGGTGAATAGAAAATAAAGGGACAAAATGAAAATCGTTTTGGTGGACTCACCACATTGTTAACGCAGAGGCACGTAGAAAGAGCCAACAACAGTTGAGTAGGTTAGTTCTGGTTGTGCAACGTTTGCTGTATTATATCCTCTGTTGAGGCACACAGGCTATATTCGTAATGTAGGTGGGTTAAGGCAACGTCAAGGTGTTTTTTAAGCACAGGCAAAGTGGGGCGGAAACAACGTAAATTGGGAGGGCGTTCCATGGCTAAACACGCGAAGAGAGTAAAAGTTCCGTCGACATCATAGCCGACTGCATTGCGTGGCTAACTTGAATTGGTGGCCCCTCGAATTCTTGTTGTGGCTCAGTTATAGTAGGTGACGCCAGATGTACTTGGAATTCCATAGAATCTGGTAGGCATAATAAGGTCGCCACGTAGACGCCGGTACCAGCGACTGTATAACTAAGATCCTCAGTATAAGTTGATAAGAATGATTGAAAAACACTTTGAGGTGTTTCGTGTCTCGTCGCTGTGGAGCCTCAAGCGTTGCAAGGTCTTGTTTGTGCCAGGGCTGTCAAGCCTGGATTGCGCATTCCACTGGAACGTAAGTGTTAAGCAACTGCGAACAGACAGAGGGATCAAATCGACCAAATGCACTCCGCAGCATGCCAACGTGTTGGTTCCCGGTCTTTGGCGTCTTCTCAGATTGTTCTGAGCAGCCCAGATCAGCCTGCACCTGTACCCCAAGGTCGCGCTCCTGGGTGACTGCTTGCAGGACATGATCTCCAAGCTTGTATGTGATGTTCGGCTGTTGGTGAATGTGAACCACCTTACACCTCCCCGAATTGAATTGGAGCAGATACTGGAATGACCACCCATAAACTCTGTCCAGGTTACGCTGAAGTGCAACGTGATCTTCTGGGTCGGAGATCGTCCACCACATCTTAACATCATCAGCGAACAGCGAGAAATCTGAGGCATTCAAACGCGTAAGCTCGTGAATGAAGACGAGAAACCGACGCGGCCCCAGAACTGATCCTTGTGGAACATCACATTCGACATAAATCGGATCGGACAGCGCATTTCGAACTCTGACCTGTAATTGCCGATCCTGCAAGAAATTCCTGATCCACTTAAGGACAGGACCCATAACTCCATAGCTTTCGATCCTGTGAAGCAGAATGCAGTACTTCAGTCAATCGAAGGCTTTGGAGAAGTCGAGGTAAATGACGCCTGTCCCTTTGCCTTCATCGGCCGCTTCCGTCCAACTACTGTGTGCAATCAGTAGATTGGTAGTGCATGAACGGTGCTGGCGGAAACCGTATTGCTCGGGTGCTATGATGTTGTGGTGTTCTAGATGGTCTACTAAGGCCTCAGCGATGATTGCCTCCATCACTTTTGAGAGCACGCGGAGGAGGACCACTGGGCGATAGTTGGCGGGTTCCGAGCGATTACCGCTTTTGAAAACTGGAGTGATTAAGCCATGTTTCCACATGGTAGGTACAATTTGCTTATCCAGGCACGTTTGGAATAAATACGATAATGGTCCTTGCCAGCGTTGTTGCTGCTACGTTCAGCGCCCTTGGATGAATATAATCGATTCCGGGAGAGATGTAGGTGCTTAGTGAGAGCAGTTTCTTCAACATAGCTGTAGCAGTAAAATCGATGTTAGTGAGTGTTGAAGTTGAGGATAGGGATGTAGGTATGTAACACTGGTCCATGATGCTGTCCGTTCTTCCATACGGCAGCCAAGCGTGGACGATGTACTGGCGAGATGTGAGATATCTCGAGCGGTTCCATCAACAGTGTTTGCGACTGATTCTGCGCATCGGTTGGTGCGACAGAGTTGCGGATACGGAAGTGTCGCGCCGAAGTGGACTGCAGTGGACTGTATACTTTTGCTGAGACATCTGAGGTGGATCGGTTAGGTGAGCTGTAAGACTTCGACGCGGATACCGAAACAACTATTATATGGTCCGCTGAGTATTGGGAAGCTGCATGTATGTTACCAAGACATTATCCAAATGAGTCTCTCACGTTCTAATCTTTATTGCAGGTCATTGGAATCGAAAGCAACTGATCAGCGTTCATGGCGCGATCCGATCACGAAGGTCGTTGCCGAGGTGCAAGAGAAAACCATCGTGTATGTAGAGAAGAAGCGGCAATTGCAGAAGCGACGGGTGCCGACGGGTTGTACTACATAGACAGCGACCGCATGGTAGTGCAGCACACGCGGTCGCGAGCGCATGAGTCAGGCAGGCCTAGTGAGTCATGAGCGAGGCCACTCGGGGCCACCACTGAAAGATGACGGGTCCTGCAGAGAACGTAGGCAGGACCGGCGCGACATTTTAAGGTACGTTGCACTTGATTTACTAACCGCGTGCTTGCATGCCGATCCCTTTATTTCAGGTGGTGGGTTTGTTATATTTTTCTAATGCTTTTTCATCTCATATTAATGCCTACCTGAACTATGTCCTATAAACTTGCACACGTCGCTTAAGATAATTGTAGTTAACTTAGATAACATTTTCGCATTTATGGCATTTTTATAAAATATATTTTCTGATGTCTTGTACTTATCGTGGATTCGTTCGTACCAATTTATTTTATACGCCCATTTAGCGAAAAGTTATATCACCGTATCTGTAGGCTTTATCCGATCCATTTTCTTTCAACTTTTCGTTTCAAGTGACTGGCTGTTGTTTGATATCCCTGGTGTGGCCGCGCTTGATGTGCATGTTGACAAGGCGTCTGCCTGTCTATTACCCACTACCTCTCCACACTGGCTCCAGGAGACAGTTGGTCGTTGTAGGAGGGGACGAGGTGCACAGTCCTTGTGGCCGTGCTAAGCTCAAAGAGTGGTTCTATGCACTCAGTTTGGAGCGGAATACGGTCCAGCCACCGTCTTGTGTGCGCTTGATTCCCAAACACAGCGTGCTTGCATTTGCCTGTGAAGCAGTGTGGGCCGGCTCCGTTGATGAAACGTGGCTCCCATCCACATGCCTCCTGGTCTTATTCCTTCGAGTTTACATTGGATATGTATGTGTGGATGGAGCTGTGGGTGGTGCAGCGCAAGCCACCCATGGTCCCTGTGTAGGCGCAAGCGTCCTGTGGCTGGTCACAGTGACAGGCAAATCCGAAACCGGATGACGCCAACCATGTAACTCTGGCGGACGTCTCTTTGGAAGGTTGGGCCATACTGCATTCGTAGAGCGTTGGCTGTCACTTCGGCACTCTGTGCCACTCCGACTGGCGTGGTAAGTGTGGCGATAGCGATCTTCACTTTCCGGATGGTGTTAACAAGCTTGTGTTAGCAAATTTACAAGCCAAATGTTGTTGGTGAGTCAATTTGTCCTCACGAACAAGCGTGTTACAGTGGTTGCGCTGGGTCACGTAATCGCTCCAGGTTTCGGGACAAGGACGAGCTCTGTAAGTGTGCCAAGCTGCATTCCTTATTGACATGCGCTTGCAGGTCCTATTTCTGATGAAAGACGAGTGATTGGTGGAGCGAACCTTCTTCGTTTCTGGAGCAGTTGCTGAAGCGTCCAACAAACTGAATCCAGGCGCTGAGGTGAACCATCTCTCAAAAACTCCCAATAGGTCGTCCCAACTAGGTTGTTCAAGATGTTGCAACTCGTACTATCGTACGTGTTAGTTCTGTGTGTTCCACAAGATATTCAGCGTAACACACATAGTTATAAAGTATGGTGACATGATCGCTTAACCCTATTGGGATGTCTACAAATGGCCTGTCGATCATGAGTTCCTCATTTGTAAGTACGAGGTCAAGGTTTGTTATTAGCTCGGTACCTGGTAGGTGAGCTGATGTGATTGCAAACAAGGATACTTGCGATAAGGTCTTGCAGTTCGGCCTTGTATGTTTCTCTGGGGGATGCCGAGCTTTTCAAGTCGTGCACACTGAAATCGCCGGAAATAAGAACGTGGCTGTAAGTCGGGAGTAAGCATTTCGTCAGTGATGATATTAGGTGGGAATCCATCTCTGGAGTGGACGATGGGGAGCGATATACGACTGCCACGAAGCAGTTGTCGTTGTGTCTGAGACGCAAGCGGCACCATAGCGAATCGGTGACCCGCGTCTCCGGATCAACCAGTGGTTCGCATTGTAAGCCGTTACGATAGCATAGGATAGCACCACTTCCCCTGCTGGGACGATCGTGTCGGAACAAGGACATTCCCTGAATCGCGATCTCGGCATCCGTAATCCCTGAGTGCAACCAAGTCTCGGTTACGGAGATGAGATCCCAAGCGTTGGTTGCCTGACGCAAATGAAGGTCCACGAGTTTGCTGAGGTGGCCTTGAGCATTCGTATACATGCAGGAAGGTGTTTCGCTTCTCAGCAACGATCCGAGGCACTTGTGGCTAGGATGATAGGTTGTGCCGACCGTTGTAAGGTCGGCAGCTAGCCGTTTTGTTTTTGGTATTATCGGCGAGTCGCTTGGAGTTGGGTTCGGTGGCATTGTGATTAGCCCCTCTGACAACTCAGTTTGCACAATGCATGGGGAGTGGCTGCAGGATTGCACAGGAAGATCCTTGCTTCCGGTGTGAATATCGGATAAGATCACTACTTTGTCTGCTGTGGTGGTGCTTTAAGTCGGAGGACAATTTCGCTCGTCGCTTCGAACCGGAGATCGGTTGGCAGTTTGTTCCGAAATGAATAGCAGCGTTCCAGTAGCATAAGTGCCATCTGCTTAGTTGGTAACACAACCTTAATTATCCTTAAGCCGCACTCTTTGTAGCTTTCTGAGCTTGACAGCTTCGAGAGAGAAGTAGCAACAACGTCATACAAGATCAGGGTTTAACAAATATAGCGCCACTGCTCCTGGTCATGTGCCCTTACTTCGCATTCATCGTGCTCGTGAGACTGGGGGACGCCATGGACAAAAACGGTTCTGGCTGCGGTGTTTGGCCGGGAATCTTCTAAGCTGTGTCTCGCTCGCTCCGGGAAACTTCTGGAAAGACGCGGACCCGACCGATTTCGCTCTGGAAACGGGCACTCGAAAGCAACGCTGCTTCCACCTCATCGACAGAGTTTAGCACAATCCGAAGAAGCCTGGCTTTGCCATAACGCTTGGAATTGGGGTGGCGGGTGATCCTCGTCAAGTTGGAGGGTTTAGTCAGAATACCGAGGACGTTACCTATGGCATTCCATTAGTTCAGGTCATCCACCTGTTTCCCCTTCGAAGAGTTCGTTGTTGACACAGGAACGTTGGTATACATTATAGATAGGGCATCCAATTGGCCAGCAGCCGACCTCATTGGGGTTCGTTCTGTGGATTTCTTTGTCCCTCTCCATCCCACTTAGCCTCCCCCTCCAACCACGATTTCAGTTCTTAGCTTAATATAATATTGTATAATAATTTTTTGCTGCATAGTCGCCGGCTGGTAGCTTTCCGGAATGATGCCCATCCGTTACTGGTAGCTCAGCTGGCATGTCTTTTGTAATTTTTTCTTTGATTTATTGCGACACAGTAGCTGTGGTGTTCCCCACCTCTAGCTAAGGTGTATAATGATGAATGACTCTTTACGGGCCTTCCCTCACCTTCCTTTGATAGGAGCCAATTTTCTAGATGTGACCCACACGTAATCGTGGAGCGCCGCTCCGCTAAGACTGGCATGCCTCAACGTGTGTAATTTGTTACAGTTTGGCCAACAGGCAGCACTTGCCCGAATACTAAAGACTACATCGATCGATAAATGCTGCCTAAAGGAAATGGGCCTGCAAGGTCAGAGCTCTGTGCTTATCATGCGATAGTGGTGGAAGATACCCATTGCGCTTGTTCGGAGATGATGCTACCTAAAATACCCACGAAGCCGTTGTGAGCATTGCGCTGGGCCCTAGGGCTGAAACCACTGTGATCCCTTGGACCCAATTCGACATGCGGATGTGCGCTGTCAGATAGACCAGTTCGGTCAATGCTTCGAAGTCGTGTGGAAACAACAATTGCCCTTTTGCCCCCAAAAACTGTAATGCTGATTCGATGAAAGATGGCTTCCATCACCAACTAAACGAGTTCACTCGTTACAGAAAAAGTACGGAGGTTGCGATGCTTGCTGGTGATCTGAATGCTCAAGCTGGAAAACCGTTCAATGATGAGCGCCATATGGAGGGTCAACACTGCGGAGGTTCCTGTAATGATAACGGTTAGAGATTGCTACATCTGTGTGAAGATTCCAAACACAGCGCCGATCGTAGAGTTTGATGGTACCCACCAGTATCGGACCAAGAGTGGACGTAAATCGATCACATTTAAATCCGTTACTGTCGGAGGGGCAGCGACAAATCAACCCCAAATTTGGGCTTAAGTCTGAACTCCGACCGTGCACTTGTAGGTGCTGATCTGCGGGTGCGTTCGGTGGACGTCCGCAGTGACGCTAAGAGCAGAAATACTAATACTACTACTACTACTTACTAACAGTACTAATACTATCTTCTGGTATAACAAAGTACGCTGGCAGTGGAGCTGAGTAAGCGCTTACTGAGTTGAAGAAGGTGACTCGTCGTGTGTTCGCCAGACTTTATTAGCAACAGACATGCGCTTGTGTGGCAAATCCAATTGCCAGCGTAGATAATGGCTATTTGCGCAGACTCCCACACTTTCCGATGCTCGTCGAAACATTCCTGTTGGGAGCAAATGCAACGAGAACCGCAAAGATCTCAGGGCCAAATTGTGTGCATCGCAGATGAGGACGGCTGCTTCTACTGATCATCATTGAATTATGCTGCATCAAAATGAAAACGCGCAACAGGGAAACTGAGATTAGGGAAACTACGTGCGACGGGAAGAGATAACCTACTCTCAATCTATCAAAAAGATGGAAAAGTCGGACTGGACACTTTCAAAAGCAATTTAATCGGCTACCGGTCAGTGATCGTCATGTTCGCTGCGCCGTTTACTTGTATCCACTTTTTAGCCTAGAGCTCGAAAGTGAGATCGGACAGCTGAAATAGAGTAAGGCAGCAGGAGCAGAAGAAATTCTCCCAGTTCTCTTCGAATTCGGGGACCTGCGCTTGTAGACGACTTATGTAATCTAGTAATAACACTAGTAGCTAGGGTTGATCGTTTCGGATTTCACGTGCTCACCGAGCTTGCAATTGGTTTGCAAACGTTATCGTGTCGACACACTAATGCACTAAAAAAGTCCCCTCAGAAGATGATGGAACGCTTGCAAACCAATCATAAAGCTCGGCAAACACGTGAAACCCATATTTACTAGTGAAAGTGTGGGAGCGGAAGACTGTCTCAACCGACTGCAGCTGCTCCATTATTGCCCCGATTTTAAAGAGAGGTTCATGTCCATGATGCAGCAACCACAGAGGGATCAATCTGATCCAAACTGCCTCTAAGTCGCTCACCCATGCTTTTCTTCATAGACTGCCTGACCTTGTGAAAGCCGGGTTTGCGAAGAATAAGCAGGGCCTTGTCGAAACCGAGGCTGCAATAACCACATCTGATAGGGCAGCACAATATTTATTGGCAACCCACAGTAGTTGTGTTCCTCGACATTAACGGTGCCTTCGACCCGGTGGTTCGATGCGTTCTTTGGGACTATCCGATCAAGAAACGTGTGCCCGAGAAATACATAAGTATTATAAGTGTTTTGCGCGCGCAGTTTGGGCAGAGTGAGAGCATATAGCAAGCAGCCGCTGCCCTACAGATTCTCCAGCGGTGTGTAACAGGAATGCCTACTGTAACCTTCCCTTCTCAAACACACCATCGACGAAGTGACAGCTCACAAATCTACCAAGTACAGGGTGTCAACCGATTCGTCCAGGATTGGCAACGCCAACTTATAAGCCGACTTGCAGTGGGGACCAGCTAGAAATTGTTTAGAAATACTATGATGAGCAGATATAACAGCGCCTGTGAAATAGAAAATGGGGTCAGAGACCCTAGAGTTAATTTTCACTATTTATGATGCCTGTACGGTTGTGAAACTAGAAGCATCAGATCGACAAACATAAGGAGATTGTGGTGGCAGTCAGACATCGTGCGGAGCATGGTGGCGGCGGATCAAACGGGCGAGTTGATCAAAAATGAAACCAGTGGCTTCAAAGCTAACTGACAGCCGCTAATACAACCTGGTGATGATGACACGGGATAGTTGGATAGAATATAATTAATCTGAACTGACGTGAATAAAGTTGGAGCGCCAGCCATGAAAGCGATAGCAAGGAGAGATGTGCCACATTGTGAGTGATTCAAATCCATGTGATATATAAAACGACCTTGTTGTTTATCGAATAGCAGGATTTCGGTCGAGGCCCAGACTTTGTTTCCGACTCTAGGAGGGCTATCACGACAGAGACTAGTTGCGTTCGATCACCGGTGCAAGCTTGGTAGGGATACCGCGTGAGTGATGAGCGTGTTCATCGCCTTGTTTATGGCGCAGGAAAAGCAAGTGAGCCCCTCAGCTCCGTTATTTCCCTGACTAGATTCCGATGAATGAATCATGCATTGCGTATATCAGCAGGTCGACTGTTATTTGCACGACACAAGAATCTGGAAGGAGAGAGGGCCAGCCGATGACTTGGTCAGGAACAATGAGGGGTCCGACCTAGAACTTGATCCACATTTATGCCTCCCGACCTCCAAGTGGGGTCCAAATGATGTTTGGTTGGGGACGTTTGTTGATAATGTGAAGGGCCAACCTCCGTGGCGTTTGTTAGATTTCTTTGTCCTTTGTCCCGCATCCCGTTTAGCGACCGCTTCTAAGCATGATCTCATTCATACTGCATAGTTAATACCAGGTATCGTTTATTTGTTCTGCTATCTCGTTCCTAATTTACTTTTACGACAAGCTGACGGATTTGGACTGCGACACAGCTGAAGCCTTTACTCACTTCCACCAAATGTTCAGAATGACGACGGTGAAGGTTCTACGGTAACTATGGAGAACGTCAACCGTCTTACAATGAAGCCGCCCGAGAAATAGGATGTCCCGGCAAAAGAAACATATTATAGCGGATGAGACAACTACCAATCACGGATGTGAGATATAAAGCGTGGATACAACCAATGCCAGGAACTGATGGGTGCTGGAAGGGAGTGATTGAAGACCGTAGAGCAAAGAGAAGCTAAGAAGTCGGGATAAAAAATAACATCGATGGAAGCAAGTACAGTTCAGAAGAAAACGAGGCATGGGCGGACCCTTTAACATGAGGGTCAGCATCGGTGGGAACAGTTGTTCGTCACCAGTGTGTAAGACCTTAGGATCACATGCAGCGTAGAACGGTGTGAAGCAGATCACAATACCACTCGAACACAAAAGCAAAAGGGATAGATGTGATATTAACTGATAGTTCAAGTGGGCGGTGAACAGAAAACCAATGAACGCCACCCACGCGAGCTGACTGCAATCGCACGAACCAGAGGGATGAAGCGGAGCTGGTACGGCCTGACGAGAACGTAGAGTAGTGGGGAGAGCAGGAAGTAGGTGAGCCCGAGCATCAGCGTGCCTACGAAACCAAAGTGACGACAGGGGTGCAATGGCACTTAGCAAGCTGAGCGGACGAGGTCGATTCAAGACTAGCGGACAAAAAGTAAATCTGATGTCACATATGAGATTTGATCAGAATTACACGATCTTGTATGAAGCAAACTCGACACGGCGTCAGAGAGAGCAAACGTCAGTTGGATCGATCATAAACGACGGGCAGCGTAAGCCGGCCAGCAAACAAGGGCAGATGACATAGTCAATGAAGTGTTGTCACAGCAGAATAGCGTTTCGGATTTATGCAGGGTGTAGTGGTTCATGAATAGCGGATTCGGTTTGTTTTTCGGTGAACTGCAAGATTTGGTGACAAAGAATAAGCTGACATGCCGAACTCCGCTCGCCTCGGTGAACATCGAGCAAGATGCTTCTACTACTGCTGAACATCGTCCGATACGCAGGACTGGGAAATATGTCCCAAGAAATCAGTACCCACGTATTCTTAACACAATGCAAATTAACGTCGTCTTTGCGAGTAGATTGTCCCTAGATTCAGATATAGTGACTGCCCAACTCCAATCAATGGTTATCTACTGGTTCACCTGCTCCGGTGGAGCTAGATGCACGGAGCGCATGACCAGGCACTTGTAAAAGCGAATAAACAATCAGCGGGACAGAGCCAATTTGAGTGCAATAACTGGTTTGTATATACCATTTCTCATCCAATTGAATATATAGCGCTTTCAAATTCCTCCTTAAAGAAATCATGTTCCTTCACAGATCTTTCAAGATGGTCTATAATGCTTTCAAGTTGAAGCCAGCGGGCGCAAACACTCAAAAAAATTACGTATTATTTGTTGAGTGACCAATCTCAAATATGCAGATATTATAACAGATGACCGCACAGAATGGGATGATATTGTCTGACTTGGACCGTAGCATTTAGGAGCGTTCGTCCCCGCTGGATTCAACTTAAAAGCGTTATGGACCACCTTAAAAGATCTCTGGAGGAACACAATTTCCCTAAGGAGGAATTTGAAAGCACTATGGATGCAATTAGCTGAGAAAAGGTATAGAATACTGCTGCAACCCAATCGCCTGTCAGGAGCACAGCTGCTCCAGCTGCATCAGATTGACAAAACCGAATCTATGCATTCAGAAAAGCTCGTCAACACAATGCAACTAAATGGGCTAGTAGCCAACTGAGATGAGTCGGATCTCCCTCGACGGCGTCATGTGGTTTTATTCTATTGGTCACCTGAAGCGTGTTACGATAACCGTTTAATTTTATTTAAGTAATAGTCAATCTCTGTAACTTCTAAACTTTGCACAATGTGTATTTCTGTAGTAACCCGGAGAATACATCGAAAACAATTGTCCTCTTCAAGCTTATATCCTTATACTGATGCGATACTGTGAATGGGTGCGATGAGACATCCATAGCGAACGTCGTTGACATAGTGCGAAAGAAGGGAGCTGACAAAAGGGTTAAGAGATGTCGCAAAGGAAGAAACTACATTAAGTACCAAGATTCCTGGGAACCCGAGTGGGAAGCAATCGGTGATTCGTAGAGCATGAAGATGGTGAAATTCAGCAATTTAGACACAACCCAGTCGGTCATCCATGAAAGGGAGTACTGTAGCGTGGTGGAAGACTTGAAAATCTTCAAGGAATCACGGACAATGCTCACGGACAATGTTCAGCAAAGCAAAGATTCCCATTGCATTCAGATGAATCAAGACCAGAAATTAGTTCAGGGATAAGAATTCTTTTCGGTAGTCTCTTTTCAGACCCAAACGTTTACTTAACACTGATTGTTTGGGGTAAGCGTCAAATTGGGCTGGGATTGATTTCGAAGGTGTTTGAACGGTCAAGATCGATGACGGTTACATATGGCAAGAAAAGTGCACCAAAGGAAACTTAATACACAAGCCTCAGTAGCCTAAAGTAAATAGGTAAGGTTACAAAGGGAATATGGTAACCATGTCAGTCGGCCACGGTGGTAGTACCGGCCGTATGGATCGTTTATGTACACATAATTCCGGCTTCAGATGGATGATGTAAATAGCCTCGGCAATAGACAAGATTTGCTTTCGGAAGAGTTGCGAGAAGCGCTCAGGTAGTGAGTAGATGACTTTAAAGTCATTCTCAGATGCAGTATGGCCACTTCCGAGGAGGTGGGACATGATTGAGCTGTCTGAGGATCTCATTTCGCCTTTGTAAAACCACGCCGGGATGTGCTCGCGAATCCTCTGGGAAGGACGTCTCATTGTGCGACCCACGGATCATGCACCACAGGAGCACGAGTACTGATAAACGAGCACTGAAGGGGCCAAAGATGGCAGACTATCTTTCAAGGGTTTTGCAAGCAATGGCTTGTTGTGGTAAACAATTCTCACGTGGGCTGCGAAACAAGTTTTCTCAACAGCATCTTTCAGACGTCGAGATAAGACATCAGCTTCAGTATCGCCCTTAAATGGCATGTGTATGAACAGCTCTTTCTTGGGAGCAATGCTCTTAGGTGGCTTTCGCTTTCGTTCTCTCAGATGCTTCATGATAAACTTATCGGGGTAACCATTTTCACGAAGGGCGTCGCTGATTCTCTGTAGCTCTTCGTTGACGGTATCCGGAGTGCAAATAATGCGTGCCCTGAAGGCAAGAGATCGGATTAAACTCCTCTTGTGCTGTAAAGGCACTGCACTGTGAAAGTTCGTGTACTGTCCAATGCACGTATACTTTCTGTGTACCTTTCTGCTACATGAGTCGTACGAGTTGCAGATGACTTCTACATCCAAAAAAGGTAAACCGTTTCCATTTTTGTGCTCATAGGTGAAGCGTAGATTCTCATATGCGTCATTAAAGGCCTTCAGCAACTGTTCTGCATGCTTTTCAGATTCGCAGAGCACGAACATTTGGGTCTGAAGAGAGTTTACCGAAAAGAATTCTTAACCCTGAACTGATTTCTAGGCTTGAAAATCGCCAAAATTGTAACCGAGCTCAGATGCAGGTGCACGAAATAGGGTAAATGGGTCTGGTTCGTCGCCCGCGGCTGAGAAACAATTATTACGGATGAAAACGTGTGAGAATATGGAGATAAAAGCCATAAAATTATCTTGGATCTCTGGCAATTGGCAGCATACAAAGATGCATAATCGAATCTGAGGAGTTGGAGATTCATGCTGAGAAAAAGAAGCATATAATATTCATGTACAAGCAGGAATCTTTCGAAATGAACACTGGGTGTATGAGAAGTGGTAAGATCAGACCCGGTAAGAGACTGTTAAATGTGCACGTTTGTCAGCAGGTCCTCCAGGTCAGTGAGGAGCTCGTCTCTTAACTTGCTAGCTTGATTATCAGAAGGAGCTGCATCAGAGCGGTTTTCTTTGTTCTGTTGCTCCGATAGCAGCAATGACAGACAGCTGCACACATACGGCGAGAACTGTGATTTGTAGGTACGAAACACCTGACGAGTAACATGCAGATGCTTTGTGTGACGTAGACTGCGCGCAGTAGGGCTCTCAGACGTAAGAAAATGGTAGTCGTCACTTTCCTTCTCCGGTTTGATTGCACCTAGGTGCACCAACAAGCAGGTCACAGCCTGATTTGTCTGACTATCCATTTGTTCGGCCGTCGTTTTCTCAGCCGAATTTCGGGCCAGAGCAGAGGCCAAAAGACCGACAGCCACGTGAGAAAGAGAGTCACCGGGTAGGGGGAGTGGATATGGGAGACGGCAACTCAACCGAAGGCCCAGACGAACCACATCTTCGAGTGAAGCGAACTGTACGCATGTCCGAATTTTCGCATGAGGGAAAGAGCGCTCCGAAGGAGCAACTTTACCGATCAAGCCTAAATAAAGGGTAAAAAGAAGAGCGGTTGCAAGTAAACGGGGTACACAAATTATATATATATATATATATATATATATATATATATGCGAACAGTCGACGTAGATTTACTCCACTTGCTATTGTTCCTCAACGTTGAGTCTGCACATACCATCCTGTTTCCGGGGATGCAAAAACGTTGATGACGTTTTAATATATACAAAATGTGTAATTCCGATAAGGATTTGGCGAACTATTGACCTGGTTAAGCTCCTGGTCACCCTCTCTTAATGCTCTCAAATGCTACCAGGTCAAGTACTCTTTTCTGCGCACCGAAAGATTGCGTTTCCCCGTAAATATCTCCCCTCGTTCGATCATGGGTGACCAAAGCATCCGGTATTCTTTTACCGCTAAGTATCTCGGTGTTTCCTTGTGTTGCAATTTACCCAAAGAGTAATGTGATTACGCTCTCCGGCTCAAAATGTTTTCCAAATCCCGTGCACTAATTGCAACGTTCACAACTGCATGGACACTTTGATCATACTGTTACCCGTTAAGTTCCACAGATTTCTTCAAAAAGATTACATTTGTGCACGCACCAACATTTAATTCCCGATGCTCCTTAGTAAATAAACAATCCCTAGTTGAGTTAGTAGTTAGCAAGCATTTTGATGCATGTTTCAATTTTTCAGCTTCTATACTAAACGATCTCTCTCACTTCTTACACTGCTGTAGCCAGTACGGTACCTATTTGTTTTACGCGGTCGAAATTTAAGGTGTTATTATTTTTCGCATCTGAAGGTAACGAAAATCCACCTTGCCTCATGTGTCTCACTTGCTAGCCGATCCCCAAAAGCCATGATGCACCAGCCATGAGACTGTTTTCTTGGGCGAAAATACACTTTTCGTTTTTCCCTATCCTTGTGTACTTTTTTCCACCGGCGTTATCTTGCAGTACATGGGGGGTTTTCGTGCGAATTGCTGAAAATGCCCCCATGGGATGTACTCCCCCATGGGATGTACTCTTATACTTGAAGATTAGCGCTGAGCAGCGCGAATTCGAGCCTATGCCGTAAACGGAATTCCACTAGCAGCTTACAACATGGAGGGAGGATGGTAGAAAGACGTATTTTTTGAGGGGAAAAAGCAGAAAAACGTTCACACAATCAGTGATTTGTGCCTTCCATGTACGCATAATGCGATCGATCGAATTTGCGTACGAATTAGCTGTTGGAATAACCGAGAAAAAGACTGATCATCTGATTGGATAAAAGCACTCAAGCGGCATACAGCAAGTACATGAAGATGGAAAACGCGATCGACATGACATTTGCAGTAATCGGTAGCGCGAACAGACAGCAATACTTCGTTTCAATGAAATAGGTATCTTAAAAAAGGAACTTACTAATTAGACGATCGATAGAGGATGTGTCCTTGGAGTGCAAACAGAGCCGCAATTGAGATGTCAGCTCACTGAGGTCAGCTGACTCGGTATGGAGTTGGACAGTAGTAGCACCTCCATTTGGGAGAGCCGAGGATAAAAGTGAGGGTGAAAACAAGGTGCTCGGGGTTGAAGTTGGTCTGGAGTTTGCAGGTGGGGCGAAGAGTCCCATCGCCGGAGATGAGAAATTGAATTTGGAGCGGATGGCGTCGGCATCTGTTTGGTCTTTCGTGAATATAGAAAACAACCCCCCACCGAATGGACCCGGTTTAGGTGGTGCCGTGGGCTGCTGTGAGGCAGAAACGGTACATGCTTCTCTACCTAAAGCAGCATGTAGCTCACGAAAACTGAAGGTAGCATCTGTAAAAATACAAAAAAAGATTGAATCTTTATCACAGCATCCAAGCGATTGCGCAGGAATGTTATTCACTAAACACTGTGAGATGCGAGAGTTCCGAAAGAAAAAACTCACGCACAACAGTCACGGTAAATGATGAAAACAATCGATAATGACTACGACCTAGGCCAAATTCTCCTCCCACTGTATGCAACGAGCTTTTGAACAGTGACAGTGTGTCCATAATAAGCTGGGCGTCACTGAAATGAAAACGGTGCAACATATTCTCTCTGAGCAAACCGTATGCTAAAAGTCACGAAACGGGACACTACGGCATCAGTGCAGCATCTAGACTCGGTCAGACAGATAACCCGACCGGAAAGGTACTGTGCGGTAGTTTCGTGCCTTCGGAAATCGTCAGCAGTGCACATTCCATTTGCCCCTTGTAAAGCTCAAACCCGCAACTCGACTATTGCCAATCTGTGGTTGAGATCACTGAGCTACGCAGGACGGCAACGACTACCGTGACTAAGTTACTAGATGCGATATAGCGACGCTCACTATTCACTTACTCACACGTTACTGCCGTGCAGGGGACAGGGTAGCCCCCACACCAAGCGACGAACTTATCAAACTTAAGCGGCCATTTGAGTTATGGCGTTAAAAGTGGTAGCAACCACAGACTGGTAACAGTCGAGTTGCGGGTTCGAGCCCGAAAGGAGAAAACGGCCGTACAGTGCTTTGCCGGGCGTATGATGACCGTCTGACTGAGTCTAAATGTGATGAACTTCTACCTGTAGCACGCAACTCCTCTAACTACCCCTTTGAAATCAAAGTCGGCCGAGACAAGCAAGATACCGGTGTAGAATAAGCTAAGGCAATCGCGCTTTACAGCTTACTCTACGACTCGCTCCAAAGCAGATACATGACTAAAGAGAGTGCAGTTACTAGTTAACCAACAAGTAAAATTAGCAGACAAGCAACTACACTATCAGAGGCGCAATTTTGCAGCTGTGGTGTACATGGTGAAAGACAGCATCAAAGTGCCATGGGACCCTCAACAATACATGATTTGAACCCAAGATGCGATCCGTTTTTGAAGGTATAATATGAGTATGGTGCGACTCTGAGTAATTGGACAAAGCTAGCCACGACCAGTGAAATGTGACAAGATACTTATAACTTACAGGTAATAGAGTCGCGAGGCAAAGAACACAGCGTGAATAAAGCTCTAGATTAGCGGTATCCGATTTTGATCTAGTCCTGGAATGACACAAGACTTTGCTGTGCGTCTGATAGTAGTTCGTTAGAGCGCAACCCTGACAATATAAATTCCAGATTCAACAGAAATTGTGTGGATAAGCAGTCCCAAAAGATCTCATGAACAAACCTGAGGGCTTACCAGGCTTTGAAATAGGGTGCTCTTCAACGGTATTGAAAGAAGCATCCGCATCATATTCGCTCTCCCCGTGATCATAACCGTACTCTTCTTCCTCCTCCTCTTCACTATCGACGCTGCCGTTCCTTCGACGTTCCCCGGTGTCATTTTCTTCTTCCTCCCCTTCACCCTCTTCTTCCGTGGCAGAACCTTGATCATCGTCAAATGCGCCTATGTAAGATTCGCCACAAACTGAATCCTCAGTCCGAGATCCATTGCCTGATTTGGGCAGGGTGTGTGATAGACCGACCGATTCCAAAGTGGAAAGGATAGCCTGTATGCCAGCTTTACCGAACTCATTCGCATTCAAATCAAGTGCCTCCAATCTGGTTTTGCTGCCGAGAGACAGGATGAGACTGATAGCAGCGCTACGATTGATCTCATTTCCGGTTAAGTTCAGAACGCGAAGATTCGGCGTTACATCCGGATCGCCTAGGACGCTTGATAACGATTGGCATCCGGTTGAACGAAGGATACAGTCGTTTAAGTACAGCTCCTGAAGCATAGAATCCGTGAGTGATAAATTAGACAAAGCGAGAAAACGTAAAGAGGAGTCCATAACAAGCTTTTGAGTAATACACGGTGATATAGAGCAAACAAATGTTTGCGTGAACCCACTATATAGGAGGAAAAAAACAACACAGTAGGAGAACGGTGAGTTAAAACCGGTTGAATGGGAAAATAAAAGACAACACACTGCTAGCCAGGGACTTGAACGACGCAAAGGAAACAGTGAGACGTTTAAACGAACAAGAAACATGGAACAGAACACCGATAGTGCCAAAGAAAGTATTCCTAGAGGGACAGCCTTGCTCGCGGATCTCAGTGGCATAGTGCTTATGGCGTCAACCATGAGCCACTAGGCTCTGAGTTCCAGCCCAACTCAGGCCATCTCCAACTGATGAGTCCCAACCAGGACGAAACCGCGGTCTTGGGGTGCCAGTGTTGGGATGAGCAACACTATAATGTTTGCATTTTGCTTACGGTCTTTGTGATCGGAATGACCGAGGTCCACCTCAAGTGAACCGAGGCCTCAATAGAGGTTGCTTGTAGCAACCCAACCACCAGCGGATTCTCCAAGTCCAACTTTAAAAAGGACATTTTGTAAGTAAACAACATGGGCGCATAAAGAGATAGAGGTCATAAAACGCATGCACCAGACGTTGGCATAATTATTGTGACAAATTTAATCTATCGGGCGGTTTATATAGGCGAACCAGCATTCGTTCAAAAAAAAACTGCGACTGTAACTAGCAAGAAACATTGACCACCACAGCGGGCCACTTTAGCAAGGGATTTTGAATGTCAACAAAAGTTATTGTAGTATTTTCAATAAAAGATGGACTAGAAAGTGGCCGGATCAGTTCCCTGATACACACAGACACACTAAACAGATTTTTGCCCCATGAACTACGCGCAATTGGCTCTCACCTGTGCAACTAGGAGTGAGTGCCACTTCAGCTCTATTCCTGGAATCGTAAAGCATAAATGAAGAACTGATAAAATATCCCGGGAGTAGACATCAGAACAAATGTTAGCGAACAAGCTCGTTTTCAGTGGTTCCTCATCAGGCTAATACACCACAAATGAATGACATGAAGCGTAAACATCAATTAAGAGTACAGGTTCAACACCCAGATGGTCTGAGTGACCAAGCTAGGCGATTGGCCACACGGCGATCAACAGTTTGTTTGTGTGTGTGTGGCGTTGTCCACACTGTGTGTCCGTGTTACAGGGGACCAGGGTAGAGTTAGTGCCTGGACAAATTTCTTGTGCGCACATAGGTCAGGGTCATGAAGTCTGATGGCTATCGCCTCGGCCGCTGCCAGTATACGACATCTAACCGCTCTTGTGTGACATCTGGGTACGCGATAGATGGGCTGGAACGCCTCATGCGCTCTGACTTGATGGCTCGAGTCGATCAAGTGTGTAGACACTGCGCTAGCCACTGGTCTAGACACGCCGCTATACAGCCAAGCTGGACAGTGTTCCCTGGCACTCTCGGACAGTCTCCTGGTAGTTCTTCCGATATATCTTGCTCGACACGAGCAAGAGAAAGAGTATACACAGAATGAAGTACTAGACCTTGGAATTCTGTCCTTAAGTTGTTGATTCAGGGTCGGCACTGAGTAGAAGCTCAGCCGTAGGCTTGCTGCATAGTACGTTTGGGCGACTGCGGCAGAAAGCTTTCTAGACGTTGATTCAGCTATTCCGTCCCCCTTGAACGGTAACGATAAGTAGATCGGTTTCTTTCCTACTGAATCCACTTTCACCTTCGCTTCTCGTACCTCCATGTTTCGCCGAACGAACCTCTCAGGATAGCCATTTCTATCGAATATGCTTCGTACAAAGTTTAGCTCATCCGCAAGCATATCTTCGCTACATATCCTTCTTGCTCGCTCGGTTAGGCACCGAACAAGTTTACGTTTCTGGCTGAGCGGGACGAAGCTGGCAAAGTGAGTGTATTGCCCATTCCACGTTGTCTTTCTATGGACACTGCGCTGGACCGACCCGTCAGATCTTCGGCTAAGCTGAACATCTAAGTACGACATTGAGTTGTTGCACTCAGATTCAAGGGTGAATTTTATGTTTGCGTGGGCTGAGTTAAATTGCCTCACTAATTCATCCGTGCATAAATGACTCTCTGAGATGCAGAATATATCGTCCACATACCGTCCGTAGTAGACTAATTTGTCGATAACTCCGTTTAGATAGTTGTTCTCTAATTTACTCATAAATACGTCTGCTAGCAATGGTCCTAACGGAGAGCCCATTGCGACTCCGTCCTTCTGTCTGTAGATCTTGCCGTCGAACAGAAATTGTACGTTTCTGGTACACATCAGAAGCAACTGTTTAAGTCGCGCGTTCGAGAGGCCGACATCCACATGGTGTAATCGAACAGCGTCGCAAAGGTAGTCTATCGTCTCCTCCAACGGAACATTAGTGAAAAGCGACACTACGTCTAGAGAAAACATTTTCCTTCCGATTAACTGCATATGGCTTATGGAGTCTACGAAGCTGAATGTATCTCTGAGGCTGTGTTTGGCTAGGACTTTTCTGATAGGTTCTAGAAGCTTAGCGAGCCATTTTGCTGTTGAGTGATATGGAGAATCACACATGTCTAATATCGGCCTCAATGGAAGTCCTTCTTTATGCACTTTAGGTAAGCCATAAAGACGTGGAATCACTGTCCCGGAGGGACGCGTGTACTCGAAAACCACTGAGTCAATCGCATTCTCTTGCTTCAGGCGGCGTAGTAGCTTTGTGACTGTCTTTTCTATCGAGGCCGTTTTGTCTTTCTCTGTCTCCATCATCCGGAATTTTGAATGATCGTTGAGGATGGCATTCATCTTAGTGATATAGTCAGATTTATCCATAAGGACAATCCCTGCTCCTTTATCCGGCCTAGAGAGCAGCACATGTTCGTTCCGTTTAAGCGTTTTGAGGGCATCTAAATGCGCGTTCGTCAGTAAATACCTGACCTTAGGTTTGTGCTTCAGGTACTGGTAGCATGTATTGACCATGGTGGATTTAAAATGCTCAGCAGCTAATGCTGATGAGGGTGTAAGCATAGCTACTTGGGAATGTGCATTTTCGAACTGGACTTCTAGTTCTAGCTGACTGGTATTATTACGAGGACAACAAAATTTCGGACCAAGTGAAAGTGCCTCAAGTAGTGTCTTATCCAGATGTAAAGAGGAAAAATTGTGGACATACCTTTCCGGGTCGGATGGGAAGGGCGTGTTAGCCTTAGTTGTGCCAATCTGCTGACGCATTGAGATTACTCGCCCGTCAACTTGCTTTGCGACTACACGTTGAACAAATGCTTCGAATCGCGTGAGTTCCTCCCCATTCAGATGGTCCAGCATGAGAGAGTAAACGCATTGATTACGCTCCAAATCATCAAGTCTAGAGGCAATCGTGTCACGTTCGTTTAATGCATGACGCTTCAGTGCAGTATTAGTAGGATTAATCCTATTCCGTCTCAGTATTTTCCAAAAAGGTTTCGGATATTCACAACACAAAATACACTCATCAAAGAACTGAATACTCGCCTTCGCTACCGCAAGTTTTGTACGGAACTTAACGTACTGGTTAAGCCCTTTAAGCACAGTGGGATCCTTGGTCTGTTTCAACTGATAAAATATCCCCTGAAGGACAACGCCACACACACACAAACAAACTGTTGATCGCCGTGTGGCCAATCGCCTAGCTTGGTCACTCAGACCATCTGGGTGTTGAACCTGTACTCTTAATTGATGTTTACGCTTCATGTCATTCATTTGTGGTGTATTAGCCTGATGAGGAACCACTGAAAACGAGCTTGTTCGCTAACATTTGTTCTGATAAATGAAGAAGTTAGGTGTGCGATAAGGGTTCCGCCGTGGGAAAATGCTGGAGCAAATGGCTGCGATGTCCCAAGAATTTATTTTGACCCAGGTTCGAAAGGGGAGATACCTTTGTGCGGCACTGCATTCGAACGCGCGTATTCGCCATCCAGACACAAGCACAGACAAAGTGGGTATGTGTACAGACGGCACGGAATGTGAGCGAAAGAAACATGGTGCAAAATCACAAGGAACATGCACTCACTTCAAGGTTCTCCAGTGTCCTCAATGCCTTGGCTATCGCTTCACCACCCTTCGGAGTTATATTGTTGTCTGAAATGTTGACTAGACGGAGATTTCGATTCCGCTTGAGGATATTCACCAAAGAGTAGACCCCATCAACTCCATGTATACCGATTCCGTTCTGATACAAAGAGATCTGCGACGATAAATATTAAGCGAGATTTGGTAAGGTACGCTTACCTCTTCCAAAGTTCCCATGTCTGCGAGAACCTCTGAAAGCATTTGTATGCCGACGTTTTCCAAACGATTTCGACCACCAGAGAACACCTTTAACAAGAGCCCGCGTTTACGACATGCTTCTCGGCCATCCTGAAGTGCTTTAGTGAGATAGCGGCAGCCATCGTGCCCCAGGCCTTGGTTGTTCATACGTAAAATCTAATACGTCGGAAGATCAGATTGATTACAATACCTGAAGTGTGAAACAAGCCGGGCTGGCGAGTAATTCGACCACGCCTACAACTCCATTGGGTCCAAAGGCGTTGTCGGACAAGTCTAATTCAACCAACTTCGCGCCCGATGCTATAATACCAGCACTAAGGTGTTGGAGAGCGGGAGCAATTTCTGTTTTAAGGCGACCTGAATAGGAAGAAAAAAGGTGGATGGACAGACGTAACAAGTTCAGCGGTGCAGTGAAATTTGACTGGAAACAGTAAACAAGGGTGATTTCCCGAAAGAGTCAAACGCTCCGTTCAGCAATGGTGCGTTTAAAGGATCCACTTCTGAATGATAAGACGACGGATTGCGTCTACATAATCTGTTGCAATAACTGTGCACACGTATACACATGTTAAACAGCGACAGAGCAACACACAGGGACATCCAAACAGGTGGCATGCTTCTCGTCTACCGAGAAACGGGCCGGAATTTAGGACCCACCTGAGAGACTTATTGGTGACCGTACACGTGCCAGAGGTAGGGCATGAAATAGACTCGAACAATATCGAGATCATGAAGCTGGGAATACGGGAAACAGGTCAAAAGTTGATTGCCGCAACGGTGGAAGTCACTAAGGCAAATAGCTGCGTAAACAGAATGTATGGGGTAGAGTTATCAAACACGTGGCGGGCGGTCTTAACTTGACCAGTATGGAAAGAGTCAGCGGACGCACTCAGCTCGGAGCATGAATCTGCAACAGCAGGAACAAAATTGCCTCACATGTGAACGATCCGAAACGCGGATCAATTGGAATTATTCGACGCTGATTGCAACACTGGAATAACCGTCTGCCCCGTTGAACTGTAACATTATTATTTACTGACTCGTGTCATTTCTTACAATTTTTATCATAGTTCGGCATAACAGAAGCTGATAATGCACCGATTCATCTGGCCTGAAGAAGATCTTGCGTCACGAGCGAAACATAGTCACAGTACAAACTTCCTCGGCCTGGGCAACCGGGAAGATCTCTGCTCGCACAATACATTCACCTTATAAACCTACCAAACATTTCCACTGTCTATCTGTTTTCTCCTTTTTGTTGTTGTTAACTATGTGTTATGGCGCTGCCAATTGTATATCGGTCAGGTGTTGAATAATAACAGTACAAACTTACAAAAGACCGATTTGTATGATACAAGAAGCAGATATCGGGGTCATATAAGTTGAAGCTGGCTACCCAATACTGTCGGCTGGAAGGCTGCAGGAATTAATTTGCCCTTTCGAATTTGTTAATCGTGGAATGTTCGTTTGAATTTACTCACTGCCGCGCCCACGCTATCCATTTCCAAATAAGGACTCAACGAAGCCTTACATCACCTACATTACTTGAGCTAATTTCTATTCATTGAGTGACGACATGGCGCAGGCAAACAACGTGCTCACCAACTCACGAAATCGGGCTAGACGGATGTACTTTTTGCATGTGGATGCCATAGTGAGTCCACTGATGCGTTTTTCTCTTTTGTGTAACTGCGTTGAACTAAAGCTTTTGCTGCAAACCATCCCACGGGACATGTCCAGTCTCTGATTGTTATTCGTATTATACTATTGTACCCTTGTTCCATTGAATCATAGGTGAACAGTCATCAGTAATAAGGGTATAGTTCTAGACAAGATTTATAAAACGATCAGTGAAAATAGCGTTAAAAAGGGAGAAGTTTAACCATGATCTCCATAAACAGTAAATAAAATTGAAACAATTCACAAAAGTGCGATCTATTTGTGCCACGTAAAGAACCAATGAATAGCTAAAAAAGAGAATGTTTTCTATTTTCCCTGTTAATAGGTGACGCTGAGCACCACAAACTAGAGCTAACAAAGGAAACAAGAAAACCGATTTATGTGGCATGATTATAGAAAATTATGGGAAACCGTAAGGTATATTTTGATCGCTTGATGCGATTAACAATGACTGAAAAATAGGCAGTCGTTTGCAAGTTAGTTAGTGAATGCGCATGGCGTCGTTGTTTTTCCAAGCTAAAAGTGATCTATTTATTTCGCAAACAAGTACAGCGAAGAAAGGAAACAATATATGGGCTAGCGCTGCAGTTTCTAAAGAGTGGGACGTATCTAAAAAGATAAAATGCACCTAAAGAGAACTAGTGTTTATTAGGCGTTAATCAGATTCTCTAAGCGTACGCGAAAATAAAGGGAATAAGATGTGAGAAAATTGATGCTAAACGCTGAGAAAACATAAGGGATTGTTATATTTATAGTCAAGTGATTTGGACTCGGTGTAATAAGTACTTGGTCGAAAGGCCACTTCATGATGTTTTTTGAGGACACTGACCGTTGCAATGTAGCGTAAATTTAGAAACCACACATTATGTTAAAGCCGTGTAGTTGCGAATATAACTGCGGAGACACAGAAGAAAGATCCGTATGCTTTACTCAAGTCGGCTTAGGATTGCTTTAGTTCTTTCAGCCTTTCAATGCCTCATATATCCAAGACAGATACTGTGATATTTTTGCGTGTAGCTTTTTAAATAAGCACATGTGTGGGTCCATCTTTGCTGAAAGTCTACAGAGGTCTATTGATAAGAATTGGTAAATGAATATCAGAAATGCAGGCGTATAACCTCACCGAATGTGGCTGTGAGAGCTACACTTTTGAAAAATCAAAGTGCTATTGTGTCCTGTATGTTGGGACACAATATGGTTAACCTTGGAAAGTCAAGGCTTCTGTTCTGCAGGTTTGATGCAGGTATTAGAAATGTAAGCCAGACAATTCGCATAGGATGCAGTTTTGGCGTCAAAGCCGGCAGTAGTAACGTAGATGGAAAAGTCGGAGCTGGTTGTCCACCCTGCATGATGCATTGTACATGCGGCCCAGGAGATAGTGTTAGACAAAATTCCTGGATGTTTAGGTATCCAAGGAGATGGGCTACTCTGGCACGTGGCTAGTATCTTGTCAGCGTTATAAAGTACAAATTGGTGTATTTCAGGTGCCATAAAAGGATATAAAAGAGAGGAACTGATTCTTTTTACTGCCAAGTGACCAGTATTTCCAATGCTGGTTGGCGAATATCCATCACGGATAGGAGCTAAGAGATACGGGGACAAGAGAAGAGTGGTTGAAATGTATTATGCCTGCGTCTAAAATTCATGGCTCTAACAGGGTACGTTTAGTTTCGAAAGATAAACAAAACACGAAGCTTTGAGCAAACAATTGTTTTCGATTACTTCTTCATCAGGCTCATACAGTAATATACATTAGGTTAACGTCTGTTGCAATCGTTAGTGTAACAAAGAAGCAACCAACTGAAACAACTGATACTCAGATGTACGTACAATGTTCAATTTCAATTCAATAGCAAGTTTTATAGACAGGTTGATGGCATTGCAATGGGCTCCCGGCCTGGTCCATTGTTAGTGGATATTTATATGGAAATGTTAGAAAACGGTCCATTAAAACAGGTCATATCCGGTCTGAAATTCTATCGGCGCTATATGGATGATATAATTTGTATCAGTGATAGGACCACCAAACTCCAGGATATAATCGACTGTTTCAACAACGCGCACCCCAATGCCGCATTTACAGCTGAAGAAGAAAACAACAACCAAATGAATTTTTCGGACGCAAGTCTTATCAGAAGAACCGATGGATCAATCCAAAGAAAAGTATACAGGAAACCATATTGGACGGGACAATACATGAACTTTCATAGGTTCGCCCCACTAAGCCAAAAAGGAACACTAACCGATCGGGCATATAAAATCTGCAGCGAAGATACCATAAAAGCCGAACTCGTACGAATCAAAGAGGCGCTTCTCGAAAATGGATATCCGGAGCGATTTATCGAGACCCATATGAAGCGATGCATACCAAAAGTATCAAAACAAACCGTTGAAAAGAAACAGCTTTACTTGACACTTCCATTCAAAGGAAATAGTGCGGCTGAGACATGCACACGCCGACTACAGCAAAGCTGCAAAAAGACCTTTAATGCGGCTCAGCTGAATGTGATTTTCACCAGCAGACCTTTACTAGTTCCGAGATTCAAAGACCGAGTGCCTGATCATCTCCAATCGATGTTAATCTACCGGTTCACTTGCCCGTGCGGGGCCAGGTACGTTGGACGGACGAACAAGCATCTAGATAAGAGAACTAAGGAACACCTGCCAGGTTGGCTCTACAACCACGAGAATAGAACAAGCTACAGTGTGATTACAAACCATCTAATAAACACAGGCCACCAGGTAGACAAAGGAACAGCCTTTCAAATTCTCTACAAAATACCATCAAGACAAAACCATCGTCTAAGAGCAAGCATACTCGCCACCGCTGAGGCAATATGCATACGTCTAACAAATCCGGACTTGTGTGTTCAGAAGATACTAATCCAAACACTACAACTTCCCTGGTCGACCACCAGCCGTGAAGGAAGTAATGGTACTCCGCAAATTCACCTGACTTCAGTCATGTGATCAGATGAATGCCATCATGATCACAAGTTAAATTTTCTGATGACTTGTTTCTTTGTTACACTAACGATTGCAACAGACGTTGACCTAATGTATATTAGTGTATGAGCCTGATGAAGAAGTAATCGAAAACAATTGTTTGCGCAAAGCTACGTGTTTTGTTTATCTTTCGAAACTTGACGTAACAAAGGGGCATTCTACTTGAGGGTACCTTTAGCCGACCAGTTGGACCATATTTTCCTGAAGTATTCATTGAAGTTAAAAACCAAACTGTGGTTCAAAAGAAGATTGTTAGTAAAAATGCATCGTATCTCTGATAATTTTGCCATCAGGTGCCAGCTGTAAATGCCCCTGGAGGCGTGCTCAGTTCGGAGGCACCTTAGCAAAAGCAATCGCTCGGTTTCAATGATGGCTTCTATTGGAAAGGTACACGCTTCTAATAACAATAGTTTCAGGATTTTGACGTTCACAATGTGGGCTAGAGCCGGTGGAACGATCCTAGTAATCCGATCTAATATGTCCATGGTTTAAACCATATTCGAAGAGGCATGGGTTGAATTATTTGGAAATCAATAATGGAGATAAGCTTGAAGATAAACAGAAGTAAATTATGGTTTTAGCTATGCAGTTAACGTACAGCGGTCATGTAGATACTTTACCAGTAGACGAAATCGATGAGGTCCTGAGGTGGATCGGAGCCAACCATAATTTTGTGGTCGCCTAGTTCCAAGACCGTAGACGAAGCGCCTTTGCTGGTGGTGCTGAGCGAAATGCTAAAGCTGTACTTGATTAATCAGAGAGGCGGAAGTCAAAATCCATCGCAATGAGTCTGGACCTTTCCGTGCCTTGGACATCCATTGCGCTATGCTGGGTGTAGCTTTTTTCACCTTCAGAACCACTCATACCGGATTGAACAATGATTATAGCCCTGACAAACTCAGCCTCCTGGTCCTCCAGATTGGCGATGGCTCCTTAGGCTTTAAAATGGACTCCGTGTAGCCCTCCGCCAAATCCGCTGCCTTCCGGTCAGGTTTTTGAACCAAGGACTTTGGTTGAGAACCCTAACCGATCTCTTGTTTAGGTCTCGGCAACCTGTCAGTATCCTGCTCACACAATAAAATGAATTTTTCTTTAAACAGTTTTTGGATGTTCTGGCAGTGGCGGAGGATAAGAAACGGATAAGAAACTGTCTCGACCGACCGCCTCAAAGTCGCTCACGTCGAATTAGAGTCTAAAGAAGACTCCAGTCCTTCGTCCTCCGACGAATCCACTAGACCAATGGTAGAGGCAACGCCTGCAGACAGCAACATGTCAACCGAAAGCCCGCTTTTTGAGCGCTTTAACTCCGCTAGGCCTAAAAGGTTTACTAGATCCGGCCGTCGGGTTAAATGGCCTACGCGTTTCTTAGAACGTTAGCTCATCATTTTGCTTCCAACAGCATTTTCAGGTTTACATTTGCGTCAATATCCTCCGAAAACCACAAAGAAGCGCACATGTTTAGAAAACAAGAAGAATATACAAAAGCCCTGCTGAAAACCGATAAAAAGTGTTGCTACCTCTATTTTTCGCTGCCTAATCGGGAAGTGTCTTCCTCGTTCTTTTCTGTCGCTGCGACTGCATGCGTAACCTCCTTCGCTGCTTTATTTATTTCTATTTTTCGAAATAAAGAACATGCATTTTTGGTCAAACACAAGTGATCATACGCTGCGAACATTCTCACCCTATACTTTTATCGGCACTTTAAGAGAGGACAGGGGTGGGTGCACGCTAGGGTCCGATCGACTGGTTCTTCTCCAGCAGCTGCATCAGGATTCACCTCCTGGTCTGGCAGAACGCGGGCACGCGAGGGACAATCCTCGCGTAGATAGTACGGGTTACCCACGATTCCCTTCTAGTAGGGAGCTGTGTGCTGATCTGGAGATTCACCTATATCGAGAAATTTAATCAGAAAATGCTTAAAGAAACGAATGCCTCAGCAACAGCAACAGTAGTCATCTGATCCAGCAAACAAACGGATAACGCTTCCCTACATCAACAACGTCTCCAAACTAACAGAAAGATTGCTGCATCCCCATGGAATCTCTGTGGCTCACAAGCCAAGTGCCACCATAAGGAAATTGATCTCAAGACCCAAAGGAAAAGTCAATCAAGCCGACCAATGCAATGTCATCTCCCAGATAAAATGCGGCGACTGTGAGAAAAACTACGTCGGACAAACTGAAAGAAAACTTTGTACATGAATCACCGAACACAAGGCGGCCGTCAGAAGGCATGAGCATGCTCGTTGGATTCTGCGCATGAAGATCAAGACGGACACCATTTCGATCTGGAGAATGTAAAGATCCTAGCACATGGAAGTACAAAACACGCGAAGGAGTTTTTGAAAGCCTGGTAATCTAAAACGCATTCAATCAATCGACACCTCGAACTGGACGCAGTATACGCCAAGCTACTGATGAACGACCGTCAACTCGATCGATTGGATCCGGTGGAACGTGTGACTAGACAACAAGGACTGACGGCAGACTCGCTCGCAAGAGCAAGCAGACAAAGGCCAAGAAACACAAGGAGGCAACGTCAAAGGCCATCTGCTCATCAACCAAGCTGAACGCGGATTGAAGTCCTAATCAATAGGATTGTTCGGCTCCAAGGCCAACCACGGCGGTAGAAAAACGCACGCGCACCACGCTCAGCGCACTCTCAACAAGGCTCCTCTACGCTACTACACGCCACTCAACTACGCACTGATGATGTCACTCCGATTGGTGACGTAACGTTTGCAACAAAATTGCCAAGCTCAGCGAACAGTTCAAACGCCAGATTCCCTTGTTTGTCTGTGCAAAAAGTTAGCAAAATAAAACAGCAGTTTTACCCAGACAACTTAGGAATCTTGCCTGTTTGTACGATGATTAAGTGTGTTTGAGTCAACCAGTCGAATCGCATTTTGCGCGGTTCCGGTTTTCCTGCCTCCAAAGAGCGTTTGCTGCGTCTCGGCTGGCGATCATAAGCTTCCTTTTAGCTAAAACCTTTATACGGTGACTTAAACCAGCAGGATGTCTAGTTTCGACAATACAAGTCTATCTCGCCCATCTATTTATCATTTTCCGACCTTAACTTGAGGCGATACGAACTGGGGTGTTCAGCGACCGAACGATTCCGCTATATTATCACATGCTTTGCTAAACTCGACGAAGACAATATTTAGTCATTGACCGGCATTAATTGATCTTGTCCATCTTTTTTCTTGTGACTAGCAAGTTAGTGGTGCAAGAACGTTTCTTCCGTAATCCATGTAGTGTTAAGGAAGTGAGGTTCAATTCAGCACAGTGCTTCTGGACAGCGCGTTTAATCTTCTTTTCCATAACCTTGCAGACTGTTTATGTCAAGCAAATAGGACGATAATTCACTGGATTTTGAGGGTTCCCGCCCCTGTGCTTTGACATCACGATACCTGTATCCAGTCGACAGGTAGACGAGCAATTTTTAAAGACAAGTGGAAGACTTGGTTGATGGGTTCAGTCATCTATGCAGCCATTATCTTGAGGAACAGGGATGAAGACTGTCAGGGCCCGGTGAGGAGTTTGGATCTAGGTTTAATGGAAGTTTCCTAATAGTTACCGTGTTAAGTTTGATCTGATGCAGACTATGTGAAGTTTAGACCGATAGCTGTTGGTAGTCTGAGTTTCCAGCAAATATACGTAGGAGAAATACCTAGCCAGAAGATTCGCCGTCGCATTATCCTCGTATAACACTGAGTTGGTTGTATACGATAACAACGCGGGTATGTCACAGCTGGCCTTGGTCTTTCTGTTAATGTACGCGTAGATCTATTTGGGCCTAAACCGAGATTGTTCAACCAGATTTCGTTCATAACGGAGCCTCTTCTCGTGCCTCTGTAGAGAACAGTGGTTTGTAACCTTCTTATAGTGAGTGATGAGTGTATTTTAATCTTGTGGCTGAATACGTCCATAACAGACAAAAATGTCATTCCTCAGTTCATTGCGGGATCATTACAAAGTACCCAGTAAATAAACTTGTCCCCAAAATAGGATAATAATTCCTCTAACGGCAAGTTATCATGAAGTGTAATTGTCTCCATGGTCAAATGAAAAGGAAATGAAGTGCTTTTGAAAAAGCTGCAGGTAAATGTAATAACAGATGTTCTTGAAGAACTGAAAGGGGTCGAAACCATTTGTTCGAGCGCCATTGAGGAGCAGCAATGCTGTCCATGAAAGACCATCGGAAGGGCTACAGTTAAGAGGTGTATCAGAATCCACTTGCATACATGAGAGGAAAGGAACCCAAATGTTCTATTGCCAGTAAGAATCACTAAAGATCTCTGAGACAATGTAAGTTAATCGCGACTGAAAAACCTGTCATGCAAGAGGATCGCTGTAAATATATGCTTTCAGGTGAGCAACTGATGGTACTGTGTTTGCGAGGCGTGCGCAACCAACTTGTTTAGAGCTGTAAAAGTGGCATCTCTCCAGAATGGTGATAATGAGCTTCATTTGAAACGATAAGTGAATTCTTCAGAGAAATAAATTGTTCTTCATTTCCAGGAGAAATGATAAAATGTTTAAGCAAGCTGGCTATTAAAAATGGATCAGCCAGTTCCACAGGATGAACCATCTTGCGTCGGCCGATGTAATTGTGGAAATCTCGGTAAAAATAGGCAACGAACTAGAGGCATTCAAACAGACAGATGGGATAGTATCAAAAAGCACTAACGAAAGATTGATGGCATGCAATGATGCCTAGCCATTATGATACACTAAAGCCTGGGTAATTTTGTTTAGTATGCATGCTTTATAGTTTTGTTCCTATATATTTGCAACTAATGCGTAGGGAGAAGGTAGTGCAAAGCGTACCGTCAAAAGACTGATGCAACAAAGAGGGTTTACATGGTACAGCGATTAGTACGGTTGTTGGAGAGAAGAAGAGATAGACAGATGAATACAGCCATCAGAATGCGAGTGGCAGTTTGGATTAACTTAAGGCCGACTGCATTGAAATGGAAAGCAGGGAGCAGCCTGTTTGTAAAGCAGCGTTCCAATGAAAAAGGGAAGTGCAAAAAATCGGTGAAGAACGGATGTAGGCGAGCAAAGGTGAGATAAGCAGATAATGGGACTAATGACGTTGAAGCGCTCATAACTGCATTGTCTGAAAGCCGTAAGAATCGGGAGGACTGAAGGGACAAAAACTGTGCCTGCATTGTGGGCCGTTAGCCCGGGTAAGGTGCGATTGAAAAGGGAAGAAGTAAGCACACACAGCAACATTCAGGATGTAAGACAAACGCGAAAACCAGGTAAACAGCTTATGCTTAAAAAGGGAGGTAAGGCGGGCATAATAAAAGAAGTGATAGCCGCGAAACACTTAGACAGCAATGATCCATGTGATGCCAGAGAGCAGGTGACCATATGCACGAGGCTAGATTAGTGCACCGCAATGAGATTAAGCCGTACAGTATAGGTGGAAATAAAAACGTAAAGCGGTAACAGAAAAGGACAGTTTCTGGATGATGAAGCCTATTTGGAGTAATGGTAAATAAGACCAACACGGATCTCGACGTGAGTAGAACAGAGCGAAGGTGCTGCCAAACCAAGATCGATAATGGTACTGAGTTCTGGGAGAAGTAGGAGCAGATGACAGTTTAGACAAGACTAAGTTAGTCGGCGCAATTTGATTATGTCGGATAATTTTGGTGGGAACACATATAGTGAAGGTCAGCAGAAATGGACAGGATGGAGATTAAGGAGGCCATAGTATTAAGGGGTGGATATGGCCGGCAAGCCTCTCAAAAGTGAAGGAAACAATACGTTGGATATGCAGAGCGTAGATTGTTCACTTCTCGGTAGTCTGGACGCAGTCAGAAAGCAGAAGACTGCTCAGATGAAACTAGGTCAGGGCACGGCGCTCAAAGTTGGCAGTCCGATTGAAGAAGGACTGAAGGCAGAGAGCGCAATGCGGGGAAGACAGGAATGGGATGAAAAGAGAGAAGAGGTCAACGAGACTTTCGTGCTAATGGGGACAGAGCGTTAGGTCTTCCGAAAATTAGTCGGTAACGTCGCAGTTGTCTGGAGAAGTCGGAAAGCGAGAGACCGATCAAACGAGACTATATTAGTCGAGGTATCAAGAGTGAGTCGTACAGTTAAGGTTGAAAACAAGTAGAAAGTCAGCAGAGAAAAACGGGTTAGATATGGAAGAATCTATATTGATAAGGAGTGAGCATGTCCAGCAAGGTTATGATGTGAGTGAGACATAGCATTGAGTCTAGAAGCAGTCAAATAGAAGGAGTCTGGTCAGATGACACAAGGGTAGGGCACTGAGAGTTGGCAGTCCGATGAATGAATAGTTGAAAACGGAGAGCGCGATAATGGAACAATTGTACAGTACGGAGAAAAATGCCAGTGGACTCACCATCTTATCCACCTTAACACAAAGTTATCTCTGTCTACCCCGATTTCGTGGGGTTGATGGCTACATTGTTTGCCAGCACTATGTCGTCATTCAATGAAGAAAGATTGGCTCAAGTAATGAAGGTGATGTAAAGCATCGTCGAGTTCTTATTTTGAAATGGATAGCGTGGGCACGGAAATGACCAAAGTCGAAGGAGCGTTCCACGGTTAACAAACTCAAAAGGAAAATTATTTCCTGCAGCATTCCAGCCGACCTTATTTGGTGGCTAGATTTAACTTATGATCCCGCGATTCCGTGTTGCGGCTATGATTCAGCAGGTGTCGGCAGGCGTGACCGGTTCTTATCTAGATCTGGAACGTCAAGATGAGGTGACTCGTAGGTGGCGGTATCGACCGCTGTACACTCCAAGGGCTCCCAGTCGCCTATATTTTGCAAGTGGGACAACCGCATTACATTTTTCGTTGCTCGTCGCTGTGCGGTCTCCAGCGCAGTTAGATCGCGTTTTAACTAGGGTTGTCAAGTCTGGATCGTGTGCTCCACATAAGGCCTGACATTTGCAGTGAACATTTGGGAGAAACTCAAGGGATTGAACCTACTTAACGCCCTCCAAAAAAGACCGACACGTTGGTCAGCGGTTTAGGATACTTTCAAGGGCTGCGCCGAACAGCCGAGAGCGTCTTTCATCACCACCCCCAAAGTCTCGCTCTTGTGAGGCGGTTTTCAACATATCGTCTATAAGCTTATATACTTACGTGGGTTTATGGCGGACAGGCACGGTTTTGCACTTGTCCGTGTTAAACTGAATTAGATTTGCCTTTAACCATTCAAAGGGTTTATTGATAGTGGAAAAGCCTACGCGGCTATCCAGGTAATGTAAACAGATCTATTATGTCAGCCGAAATAAGTGAGGTAATGTGTCAGAAGTTTGAGTGAATTCGGAGAGCAGGAGGCCGATCAGGCAAAGCTAGATTAGTCAGCGCGTTGGAGATATGACTACAATAAAGTGTACGCAAAGGCTATAACAGTAAAGGGTGAACAAGTCTAGCAGCTTTCGAGGTAAAGGAAGCTTAGCGTTGAGTCTGCAGAGCTTATACCGCTTAAGTCTGGGTAGCATGCGAGCTGTCAGAGAGAAACAGACAGGTCAGGTGAGACAAGATCACAGCAGGGCAATGAGAGCTGGCCGTCCGTTTGAAGAATGGATGAAAACAGAAAGGGCGATAATAAAATGTTAGTATCAATTGGGAAGGGATTATTGATAAAGAGCAGAAAAGCCCCGAGGCCATCCAGATAATGTAAACCGATCTATTAGATTAGCCGAACCAAGAGAGGTAACGTCTCAGAAGTCTGAGTGAATTCGGAAAGCAGGAGGCCGATTAGGCGACACTGGAATAGTCGGCGCGTTAGGATTAAGTCGTACCATTAAAGTGGGAAAATAGGCTATAACTATAAACAGTGAACAAGTCTAGTTCTTAAGAAAAATAGCTCAGCCACGAAGGCACAGATGCTGTTGATTCACACTAAGTTTCTTAATGTAGCGATGGATTGTTGATATAATTTATTGAAAATCCAACGGTACCTTCAATGCATCCGGAAAAGTACTGCACGGCCGGTTCGTTTCATCGGGACTGGTCAGTAGTGTGCACCTACCGAGTCCACCAGAAACCGAAGCTACGAACCATTAACGTCAGTGGCGTATTCCACTAGGCAGCTGCTTGCAACAGACAATTATAACTACAGTGGGGAGTCAGCCAGGTTGCATTGCAGTTAGTTTGTAAGTCATAACGGCCTGGTGGGGGGGGGGGAGGGGGTAAGCCGCTGATGCCGAGAAATCATGAGCCCGGTCCCTCATGGATGATCCGGGGGAAACGCCCCACCGACGAGTTCTAATAGAGCGATTGTATTTTCCCGTCCTGAAGCACGCAATGCTTCATAGTTAGTCGGGTCATCCTCCGCATCTCAGTGTCCATACCATGGTTGGTAAGTTGAATTAACATAAACTGAATTAGTAAGGCCTTGCGTATCAATAAAAGGTATAGTTAATTAAATGGACAACACTAGTTGTATCAAGCAGGGTTATAACCAGGTAGGTGAATGCATGCATCGAGTGATTCGCATAGACATCGTAATTATCAACCTGTCAAGCTGAAAAGTGCTGTGTTAGTTAAACACGCAGAACGATGAAACCTCTGGTTGAAAAGCAACATGTTAGTAAACAAACGAACCAACTGCTTATTTTCCAACGCTTTAAAAATATGTAATGCTTTCATTGCAAGGATGGAATAAGCGAGTTGTGCTTTATAGATGACCAAAGAAGCCATAATGCAGACTGCAGGTGTTGGCTTATGGTAACATTAGCTGGTATTTGAAATGACATATGGTACGAGTTTGTTAATATTGAGAGGTTCTGTCACTAAAGCCAAAGAAAAAACGAGTGACCTTTGTCTGTTTGTGAGGGCATATTTATGGGGAGAAATAGAAAGTATAACCAGAACACCACAACCTCAACTTTTACGGTTATCGAAGCGTGTTATACGCAGAGAGTGGTGGCTGTCACAGGTGTAATGCCATACATGATCAATATGCTATGCAAGACGTTAGTACTTGAGAGTTGCAATGGTGGCCAAGTAAAGCTACTATACGAAATTCGGGGTTGAGAGTGGAAAGATCCCAAGTGACAGTTGATGGATGAGTAGTCGTCAACATCAAGTCAAGTGCTCTAGATTTTTAGATTGTGAAGATAATGTCAGTCCAAAAGGGTAGACACGACCCACAACCGAAGTTGTAGCCAAATGGTAGATGTATACACGTTGCAAAAAATGTAGTGGGAGAACAGAACCAGATGGGCATCCCACAAAGAATTTATTGACCTTCTAACAGGGAAGCCCGAGAACCATCACAGCCAAGACCAACTCACCTGTGAAAAGATCATTGAGGATGCAACGTTTTAAGGAGGAGCATTTGCACAAAGCTGATCCGATTGGTTTGGCAGCAGCGACTCCAAGGGTGTTACCACCCAAACTAAGAACTGACATTCCTTGATTCTTTCTAATTTCAGAAACTATTGCATCAGAATCCTCCGCCTTGTCAAGCTTCAGTCCTAATCCGCAGAAAGTGACAGTCGATTCACCGCCATTCGCTACAGCAGTCATGTTATCAAAGTGAAAAGTGCTTCCGATGCAAAATGCGTTAAGATCGAGCCAGCCAATGCTACAAGTGAAAACGAAGGAACTGAATTAACGAGAAGCACGCCTCCTCAGAGAGGATCAGAAATGTATAAACAACCCACAAGATACACCAGAATAAAATGCTATCGAGTGAATTGCGTGCCTCAAAATAAACAGGTGGAACGCATCAACTATGGGATTACAATTATAAGTTGAAATGCTGGAGACATGTGAAAGCGTAACGACACAGAACAGGACATGTTTTTGGCTACCGTAATTATTGTCCCTAGAAACAGATTGATTAAGACCAACATTCAAAAATGACCTGTGACGTCAAGTAACATATATGGCCGCATTAGGAATGCTAAATTGTAGTCGCCAGTGTTGACGCTCAAGGATGAAAAACAGAAATACGAACGCTCGTTCGCAGATTATTCTAATGTAGTATCCATAAGAGTGAATGGGTGTATTTCCAAAAGCTAGCCCGATCTTCCAAACAAAATGCTTTTTGTTCTCTCTACTAGCGTCTGCACTGCAATGGAACAGTTCTACCACCAGATCCATCGTACCATAGTCATACTTGTTTCATAACATAAACGTGTAGTTCCTAAGAATTCAAGTGAGACTTGGATTGACTTGAAGACGGAAAAACTAGCTACGAAACTCAAAAAGACTAGACTTAACTAATATTACAATTGCCCGACTCCATCGTCTGCACCAAACGTTCACAAGTGATGGGGATTAAAAAGGAGGAGGAGAACGCCTTACCGATGGTATGTAAAAAAAGGAACCAATAAAATTAGTCCGTTGTCGAAGTACCGATAGAGCGTCTACGATCACGGAACTTATTTACGAGGGTCGACACCATAACAGCTCACACAATATTTGTGTGAAACGTTTAGTTTTTTTCTTCTATCATGAACCTATAAACTGAATTTATAGCCTCCCGGAAATTACAACAGCAAGCGTCCTATACAAGGTCGAGATTACTATTTCGAATATATAACAGACGATGAAGTTCATTAAACCATAGATTAAGCTGGATTCCGATGATATTCACCCAATCCGCCATCAATGTAGAGGGACGTAATGTACCGTTGCTTGTGCTGAACATGTTTACCCCATCGGCAAGCAAGAGGAATGATGAGCTTTAGCTATCGTTTTGCACTGCTAAACGAATCTCAACATGGGTTCTTCGATAAACGTTCCTGCGCAACTTGTTAGTTGCACTACCTCGATTACATCACAGGATCCAGCAACTCTAGTTAGGTAGTTATCAAACATTTATTTTCTGGGCACACAGAAGGCATTCGAACCGGTGCCTCACAAGCTGCAACTGAAAAAATCGGGTCTTTTGGGATCAGAGACAAAGTTCGTGTAAGAATGGGCATTCCCAGACAGTCAAAAGTGAACAGCAATTTACCGCACGGCCAGTAACTGGTGCTGTCATCCAAGCGAGCGCACTCAGTTGATCACTTTTCCTATAGAATATTAACCATATCAGCGTATCCATCAAACATTGTAGAACATTCTAGTATGCTGACGACATCAATATTGTTTATAAAGCTTAATGATACTAATTGCAGAGCAGTACTCAGTTCTGTTTTTTAGCAGCTGTCTATAGAATAGACATCGAGTCATCGAAAGCCATCGAATAAATGTGTGAAATAAGTCCAAAGACCACAAAATAGAAAATAGCTAAAGAAAAATTCTTTTTGCATTTTTCACACACCGTCTTGTCTATTCGTTGTCAGTTTAGTGATTACCATGTTGGTTAGTAGAATCAATGCACAGACTTATGCAAACGTTTCACTGACCCCCGATCAGGCGCCATGTCATCAAGAGTCGCCGAGCACACACACACACACACACACACACACACACAATGCCCGTTAGCTAGAGGTGGGAAACACCTCAGCTACTGTGCCGAAATACATAAAAGAAAAAGGGAACAAAATGCAACAGGTACAAACCAACCGAGATACCGGCAACGGATGGGCATCGTTCCGTTAAGCTAACATCCGACTACTATGCAGCAAAAAGGTAATCTCCTATGCAAAATTATAAAATGCTAAATAATGAGATGGTGGTTGGAGGGGGAGGCTAAGAGGGATAGGGTGGGACAAAGAAACTCACAGCACGAGCGCCACTGAGGTCGGCTCCTAGTCATATCAACAAGTGTATCCAGCCAAACGTGTTCATCGTCTTTCGGACCCCAACTGACGCCAGCTTCGAAGTGAGGGCCTTCAAGAGTCGCCGACCAACGGTTTCCATTTCTGACTCCCAGCCTGGAAGATGGCTAATAACAGCTAGACTGGAAGTCAGCGCCTTGACGTTTTGTCGTCATGTGGTAGGTTAGTCACCGCGCGATTTCTTCTGGCGCGGCCCTACGCGAGCGAATAGAGGGCGCAAAGACAAACGATAGCACGACATGAGTAGGACGCAACATAGCCACCTCTCAGTTGGCGCAGCGACATTAGCTTATCGAGAGGACGCGACATCTAACATTGTCATTGCAAGTGGTGTTCCCAGTACACATGAGCTATCCTCTGCAAACAACCGTTGTAAAAGACCGAAATTCGACGCAAATCACTTACACAGATCATCCTGAACTCTCTTCCGCTTGAAATACCGCGTTTACAAGGCCATAGTGAGAGCTATCCTACTCAAAGGATGAGACTTAGCGCTTTCGGTCTGAAGCGAATCCAAGTCTGATCATCGTAGTCAGCGAAGCATTGCTGGTGTCTGGTAGCACCAGCGTATCCACAACGATGATGTGTGTAGGCGGGTACTAGGCAATGAAAACCAAGCTAGTTCGATAGAACACTGAAAATGTTCCATTGGCGTGGGCACGTACTACTTATGACTGGACATAGTTTACCGAGGAAGGCCTTGTTTTGTTTGCCAGATGTAGGGTGACGCATGGCTTGAGGTGGACAAAAGTTGACCTGACAGCAGAGAATGAAATCAGTGATGACCAAACTGGGTGCCGTCGGTCCATCTCGCCCTCCAGAGTGGAGGACAAATGACTCGCCTTGTGCTTGGCTCGAGACTTTACAGGACTTAACTCGCAGTCGACACCAGTGGAGTGTCTGCTGATGTCTCCTAGTCAGACTGTCTGTTTAAAGTGTGTCTGTTGCTGAGTCATCTGCGTGGTTATGGCTGATTATAACGCGAAGCAGTGAAAAGCGCAAGAAACCTGCCTCGCCGAAGTCGCCTTATCTTTACACGATAGCCATCTGTTTGTGATGGCATGTTGTTGGCAAGGTGTATGCGCCTTGACTCTGTATGTTTGCTTGGACATTACGGTTCTCCGGTAAGTCCCCCTTCTTCCTCACTTATTATTCTTCGTTCCGTAGGTCCTTATGGTTGTATGGCAGCGAAACACCAGCTCAAATGGATGATGTACTGTTGCGGACGATGATGATGATGACCCGTAAATCAGGACTACGAGAATACAAGCATGGTACACCCAGCACTTTGCCGTGAGTAAAACGCCAGGACAACACCAAAGATGCCTCAGATCAGCGAAAACTATTCGGGCTTTGGCAATACTGAGAGTAATCGATCTGCTAATAGTGCCATCTGAAAAAACGCAGCCCCCAAGTTGGATGAAGCGATTTGCTTTTTCAAGCTGCATGTCATTCAAGAATCAGCACGGGGGCGGGTGGGTGCCAAGCCTGGATTAGGACCATGCTTTTCGATGGGGCAAAGATCATTCCGTGCTTGGTATCTGCAATCACTAAGCGGTTTAGAACAAGGTGCATGATCTGTGAGTGGTCACTGAGTAAGACAATGTCATCAGGATAGTCCAAGTCAGTCGCGCGGCTAGCTGGAAGAACCTCTAAGCTAGAGCCCTAGAGACATCCCAGAGCGCTTAATAGGACATACTCGCAAAGCTAAGAAAACGGGTCATGGGGCATATCTGTTGCATAGCGATAGTGACGGCGAAGGGTGAAGAGAGTTTTCCATAAGCCTTCGTAGCACTATAGACAAATTTTGTAGGAAGCTTGAAATATGGCGGTTTAGTTTTCAGGTATCTCATTCCTTGGCACACGATACCGGTCGACCGAGTCGAATGCAGCTAGGATGGACAAAAAGGCAACAATGGTAGGCTGGCAATAAAGGTGGCGCTGTTCGAGGAGTTGGCGGAGCGTAAACATGTAATCCACACACTCACGACCGGGGCGGAAACCAGCTAGCTTAGAACGAGAGTGTAGTTCCCAAATTGTTGGCGGTCTGCGCAGTAGAATGAAGGTTAGCAATTCGGAGGCGACGAATATGAGATTGATTCATGTAGTTGGCGCATTTGTACGATAATCGACTCACTGTAAGGGAGTGGAACCATTTATCCACACCAGATCTTGGAGAACAGAGCTGGTTGACAATCGTCGCGCCACCGTATTTGAGCAGCTCCGGAAGAAGTCCATCTGGCCAGCAGCTCTGAATCGCATCAAGTGATGGAGCTCAAGACAACCTTCGCTTCGGTAGATAGTTCCAGCGAAGCGTTCCGAGGCAAGCAATTAGGCATACTTGCTAAACAACCAGAAGGAGCGCAAATGAATTCAGAGTGGAAGTGTTCAGCCCAGCGGCCCATGCGCCTACGCAAATTAGTAATTGGTAATCTACCAACCTCGCAGATAGCTTCACTGACGCCAGGTCTCCTGTGGCCAGTGGTCCGAAGGAATTGAAAAGCTTGCGAAAAGTCCCAGACAGAGTTGCTGTCTTCATATCCGAATTCAGCGGAGACCACCAAGTTTCCCGATCGTTACGCATGCTTCGTTTGAGTTGTTGGCTGAGGTTGCGACGGACTTCCTCGCAGCTTGAATCAGCTAGGATAGCTCGGCGACAGTCAAACAAGTCCAGTGAGCGAACAGAGACCCAGCCTCTCAGAGGAGGCCCAGCGATTCCACAGTATGGTTGAATGGAAGAAAACAACGCCTTCTGCAAGAAATTCCAGTGATGTTCGACATCTGTGGGTGGAGTACTAACGAACGCATTGGATAAGGAGGATTGAAAGGCCAGTTAAATGGAGAGGTTAGCTATCCTGTTAGTATCCAGCGTACGGTGCCTTGGTCTGGAGGAACCACTACAGCGCATGCAGATGTGCACACAGACCAGAGTGTGATCTGAAGCGAGGTAGGTGGACCAAATCAATCTACAATCCCATACACTACCTCGCCATCTGAAGCTGAATGCTGTGATGAATATGTGACCACGCTTGTGTTCGCAAAGGGGGACACAAAGTTGCAGCGCGCCTCCTCGAATGTCTAAAGTGCACGCACGCGAGAAATAGCCGGTTTTCCTCATAGGACGTGAAAAGCCTATCCCTATCTCAGATCGGCTCTCATCAAGAGCAGCATCAAGAGGACGTTCGCATGGCAACAGGCGACCGACCCGTGCATCGAAGTCTCCGGAAAGAACGACGATGTCGGATTTTTCGGCCTTACTTAATAGTCAGTGGAGTCAGCGCTGAAAGTCGTTCCTAAATGATGCACAACTGCAGTCGCTTGGAGCGTAGGCTGAAGGCACAAACAAATTGCATCTATCTGTCCGATGACAATTGATCCTGAACGACCGTTGAAGTCCAACCGCACATAATCGGGAACCAATCAAGCAGCGAGGTATCAGCTTTGACACTCGACGCGATGTCAACACCAGCCAAGCCAGATGCAGCAGCCTTTGTGTCACCAGACAAATGAAGGGGATATTTGGTCCCGACCTCAACAGGGGACAACAACTTAACTACGGTGCTGAAGTCATGAAACCGAGTGTAAGACAACAGATATCAATAGCAAAGGACTCCGGGATGCGCGTTAGACCGGCTTGTTGTCCGATCGGCATATGGATTCTAACGCTGAAGACTGCTAGCCGAATTGGAATACGAGGCTGAAGTAGGGCCACTGGTCGCACTCTGCAATATGTGCGAGACTGTCATCAGGAGTAGATGCCGACGAATGGTTGAAGAAGCAAAGAATGGCGCGTGAGAGGGGTGCGCAAGTAAAAACTACGTGTCAACCGGATGCCGTGACGGCGCTTCGCTGCCGTGCGACCAAAGGCAGTCGCGCGTGTTATCTGAGCCCGTCCATAGCAGCTCTCTCTTTCTGTCTAAAGCAGCCCGGAGAAGATTGGTTGTATGCCGCCTGTAGCCGATTGGCTTACCAATGGGAGTAAGGCAATGGCATCATTTTACCTTGAGGTGGACCAAACAGAATGACCTACATTGAAGCCCTCAAGTAAGCACACTACTTGCTCAGCCAACAAGTGAGATTTTGCGCATCTAGCAGTTGCTATAGTCAGGAACTTTCAATTAGGTCTTTTCTCTGATGACGCATTTATTTCGACCCAATATTTTGGCTGTACATTCTGTCTTCCGAGTGCTCCATACAAGTTCCGCCAGATACCATTGTTTTTCTGATTTGGAAGTGGCTGGATTGTGACCAGAGTGGCTGCATCGATTATCCGTACCGGAAGCGAAAGCACCAGTTTCTGGCGACGCGAGCAGAGTTATTCAAGATGTTTATCGCAGCAGAAGATCTGAAAGCCATTTTGCTTCAACAGCAGCAGCAATTCGAGGCGGCACAGCTGCTTATGACCGAGACTTTCACTCGAAGGCTATCGCTCCAGTCTACATCAAACCACAATGCTGAGAACCCTTCAGTTGATGCAATAATCAACAGTGTCCGTGAGTTTGCTTTTGATCCCGCTTCAGGACTGGTCTTCGATGCATGGTTCAGAGATAATGAAGATATTTTCAAGACGGCGTTGGCAAATCTTAATGATGCATCAAAAGTACGGCTGCTGCTACGTAAACTCGAAACTGTGAAGCACGACAGATAGATCAATTACATTTTGCGAAAAAGTACTCAAATTTTCAGTTCTGATTAAGCAAGTTCCGACTTGCGGAGATGTCCCGCGATTAAGCATCGCTTTTCAATAATCGGTACAATTGCGTGAAGCTGTGCAAGAGGGACAGCGACAGTTTCATCGCTCATGCAGCAAAAGTGAGGCGAGTGCCAGAAATTCAAGGTGAAATCACTTACTGAAGACCAATTTGAGTGTCTGATACTGGTATAAAGCTTGCAATCTCCCAAGGATGCCGAGATACGACCCAGAATACTCGGGTTGGTGGAGCGAGAATCGGATGTCACACTGCGAGCTGTCACTGAAGACGCCCAATCAGCAAATTAAAACACGATACAGCTACGGTCGAGGAAACGAAGGTGCATTTCAATAATTTCGCAGTTCAGCAGATTTCGAGGGACAAGTTTCCGGCCAATGATTACCTCAACAATCATCATCAACAACAGCAGTACATCAGCCAGTTGAACTGATGCTTCGCTGCCATACAACCATGAGGACCTATGAAATAAAGAATAAAAAGACGGAGAGAAGGCGGACTTACCTGAAAACCTTAATGCCCTAAGCAAACATTCAGGATCAAGGCGCCTACACCTTGTGTAGACAACGTAGTCAAAAACAGCTGGCTATCGTGCAAAGATAAGGCGGCATCGGCGAGACAGCTTCCTTGCGGCTCTCACTGCAACGCGTCATAATCAGCCATTACCCCGCAGATAACTCAGCACCAAACACACTTTAAACAGGCAATCCGATAAGGAGACGGCAGCAGACGCAATACTGGTGTCGGTTGCGAACCATGTCCTGTAAAGTATCGAGCCAAGCAAAAGGCGAATCACGTGGACAATAGCCCGGAAGATGAGACGGACCAACGGTACCCAGTTTGGTCTTCAGTGACTACATTTCCTGCCGCCAAGTTAACTTCTGTCCACCTCGAGCCTTGAGCCACCCTTCACCTGGCAGACTAAACAAGGTGCTCCTATGTAAGCGGTGACCAGGCATACGTAGCACGTGCCCGAGCCAAGGCAACTTATTCAGTGCTATCTGTTGTTCTAGGGAGCTAGCATGAGTATCACCTCCTAGTACTCGCCTACTCACATCATCGTTGCGGACACGCTGGTGCCATCCAACACCAACAATGCTTCGCAGACAACGATGATCAAAGACTTGAAGGCGCCTCAGATCTTCAGAAGGAAGAGGTAGAGTCTCACTCCCAGAGTAGGACAGCCTTCACTGTGGCCTTGTATAAACGGCCTTTCAGACGGAGAGAAACTCCCTTCTGTCGCCAAAGATGACGCAGGTTCAAGAAGGCAGCTCTGGCTTTTGCAATCCGTGAGCTCACGTCAGTTTCTATGCGCCCATCATTGCTGATGCAGCTGCCAAGATAAGTGAATTGATCAACCACCTCGAGTTCCTCGTTAGCAAGCGTCAAGGGGTCAAGTGGCTGGTGGTCCTGCAGCAACACTGTACACTTTGAAGGTGCGAAGTGCAGAGCGAATAATGGGACCACTCTGGATAGGCTATTCAGGGTTGACTGTGCCGCCTCAACATTGTCGAAAAGCAAGACGATATCATCCGCATAATCTAGATCAACTAACCTTTCACCAGGCAGCACTTCAACGCCTACATCATGAGATTTCGCAAGGGAACACTCCATGATAGAATCCACGACGAAATTGAACAAAAACGGGGAAATCGGACAAACCTGATGAACTCCACCTGTGGTGGGAAAGCTAGACAATGATGCGCCTTGTAGTGTTGGAGTATACAGCACGTAGGATGTTCACATATTTCGTGGGAACACCATTCCTCGCAAGTATTTCAATCAGAATCATTCAATCGACTGAGTCGAACGCACTCTTGAAATCGAGGAACGCAGCTATTGTCGGTCTGCGGTATGCGTGGCGCTGCTCTAGCACCTGCCGCAAAGTGAATATATGGTCTACACAGCCACGTCCTGGGCGAAAACTGGCCTGCTCTTCCCTAATCCGAGATTCCCGTTCTGCAGTGAGGCGACGAACGATAATCGAGGCCAGTAATTTTGTCACAACCGGCGTTAGGCTAACACCCCTGTGGTTCGCACAGTCTGTGCGACTGCCCTTCTTGTATATTGCCACTATAATCGATTCGCTCCAATTAGCCGGTACGCTCTCTTCGTTGCAGCTACGTTCGAATAGGGAGGTCAGCGCCCTGCAGAGGACATCACCTCCATCCTTAAACAGCGCAGGTGGAAAGGAATCCGGACCAGCGGTACGAAAAGGGTGAACGGCTGTGATCGCGTTTCGGATCTCGGACTCCGACGGAGGCTCTAAACTAACCGTCCATGGCTCGTACTGCATCACCTGAGTAGGAAGAGGTCCGGGAACAGGAGGCCAGCTGAACTGATGGTGAAAGTTTTCCGCCCAACGAGCCATACGGCGCTCCTAATTGTGTACCAGTGCACCCGCGCTGTCTGATTGTCTCACTGACGCCCGGTTTCCTTGCACAAGTGGTGCGAGTCAGCTGGAGGAGCTGGCGATAATTGCCTACTGCTCCTGCCTCCTCCATTTCTTGAGCCCGACTGATCCACCACGCTTCCTTGTCGGCATGTAAGCTCGGCTTTAGATTGCGCCTAAACAATTATTCGCAGACTGAGTGCGAATAAAGTCAGGTATCCCCCTGGAAGAACTTCCAGGACTTCCGTATATCACTATAACTGTAAACTGAGTGGAGGAAATGCACAAAACAACCGATAGGGCTTCAACAGTCTGACCTGACGACTGGAATGTGCAGGTCCTCAACACATCTAAGTTACAGCTCACATACAGTACAACGCCTCCGCCTTGGCGACCAACGGAGCGATCAGTTCTAAGCAGCGCGTAGCCAGGTAAACATACCTCACCGTCCGTGATATCCGGAAACAACCACGTTTCAGTGAAAGCAAGTATGACGGGATGAGATTTGTCTACAAGTAAACCCAACTCGTGCACCTTGTTCCTTAGGCTACGCACGTTGCTAAGTACTACCTCAAGGAAGTCGGCATGACCATCCCTGGATCGTGCGCCATCAGGATGGGTTCTGATAGGGCGGAAGATAACTTCCGGCTATCCACCTGAAAACCCACCAGACGGAGGCCTTGCTCACCAACCGCCCGTCCAGTTTTGAGGTCTTTGACAGCCTCCTTTAACTTCAATCTATCTGTCAGTGGTAGGTCCGGCTGAACGCTTACACCACTACCCTTAAATTTGAATGCAAACCGCAGTAATGATTTGCGTTCCTCCGGGGTAGAAAGCACCACGCGAAGTAGTCGGGGTCCCGGATTTGGCGTAGCGATAGGGATATTCCCCAATCTGGTCAGCTTTCTGACAGTGACACCAGGGAAGCCAGGTGGAAGCAGCTTGCTGACACAGTTGCAGCCACTTGATGTCATCCACGATGCGTTCCCTTGGGAGAGCAGCCGCAGATTCAGTAACGGTAAGGAATATAATGCTACTATCAGTGAAAGAGTCGGCACGACGGGGAGTGTTTACATCACGTGCCTTGGACTCGACACTCATACCAGCTGTTTTCATAACTGGCAATTGGACTGTCACTGTCTCCGCAAACGACATCGAAGCAACAGTAGCGTTGTTTCTCCACTCTATTGCCGGCGTCTTACTAGTTCATAGGTCTTCAAGCCCCTTCGAAGTTTAACGGGCAGATCTAGTCCGCTTCTTCTTTTGGCTCACGGGAGCAGGGCCGTTGACCTCGTGTCGCATTGAGCATTTTTCATACTTCGTCAGAACGGGTTGATTCCGGTGACGATGCAGCTTCGAGCACCGGCCAAGTTGGTGTTGGCATTGGCCTGAGTCCCCGGGCTGAAGCTGCTCTGGTTGATTGGATTCCAATCAGTAGCCGGATGTGTGCGGTCCGATTGGCTGGCTCGTTTAAAGTTTAGAAGTCGCGCGGGACTAATAGATGTCTATTCATCATCGCTGTCTATGCGCCCACAAACTGTAGCAATGATTCGGTAAAGAACGACTTCTACCGCCAACTGACCCAGCTCCTTCGCCACAGAAGAAGCACGGACGCTGTTGTGCTGGCGGGGGATATGAACGCACAAGTTGGAAAGTTGTCCACGGATGAAATGCATCTGGGCGGCCAACATGGTGTAGGCTCCCGTAATGATAACGGTGAGCGGTTACTTCATTTGTGTGAAGATGCTCGCTTATTTCTTGCGAGCACTAATTTCCGACACAGCACCCGCCGAAGGGTGATCTGGCGCCCACCAGCCTCGAACCAGCCTTGGACGCAGATCGATCACATTGCAATAAGTTACCCCTGGAGAGGCTGCATCCAGAATTGTCGCTCGATTTGGAGCACATGTGTGGACACCGATTATGCACTTGTATGTGCTGACATGCGGATGCGTTTTGGCGGACTCCCACGACGACGCTGTGAGCGTATTGACACCAGCCAACTGGCGAAGCCAACTGTTCTGAATGCGTATCGAATTACGCTGACATGCGAGTTGAGTAAGCGCTCACAGGAGACAATTGATGGTCACTGGTCACATGTTCGCCAGACCTTACTAGCAGCAGGCAAATCCTCATGTGGTATGTCTAATAGACAACATGGACATTGGGTCTCTTCGCAGTCTCTGGAACTTATCGATGCTCGCCGGCATATCCCGGCTTGAAGCGAGCACAATGAAACTCGCAAAGAGCTCCGGGAAAAACTCCGTGCTAGCCTGAAGAGAGACCGCGAATCTTGGTGGTCTCATCGTGAGTCAGAGATGGAAGTGGCCGCTGCCCTTGGCAACCATCGTAAGTAATTCCGTCTGATACGGGAAACGGGCAGCAGAAGACCTGGTGTTAGTGAAACTATACGTGACGAGAGTGGACAGCCTATCCACAATTTGTCAAAACGTCTGGAGCGTTGGGCTGAGCATTTTGAAAAGCAATTTAATCGGCTATAATTGTTCGATTCGCCGGTCACTGATTGCCCTGCTCCGTGGGCTGTCCCTTTGGATCCACCCTCTCGCTCAGAAGTCGAACGTGAGATCGGTCTGTTGAAGTTGAACAAAGCCGCGGGACCAGATGATCTTTCTCCAGCTCTTTTCAAATTCGGAGGCTCTGCTCTTATTGATGCTTTGCATGAATTACTAGTGAAACTGTATGTATGTATGTAGTCTCAACAGTCTATCAACTAGACATAGAGCCAGCAAAAACCATGAAGATCAGCAGATAAGCAAGATTCGTCGTGTTTTTTAACCACCGTGGCATGCTAGTTGAAGGTGAGCAACACACTTCAACTAATATGCCGCAAGGAAGAATGGAACATGTTGATAAAAAGTAGAACAAAACATTTTAATTTGTTTTTCACACGCCGCTTTTGCTATTTTTTGTCATTTCAATCTTTATAGTATTAATCATGTGAATCAATACAGTACTGTACACAATTCTTCCATTGATTCCGGTTGCGGGCCATATCTTCAAGAATGCTAAGCCATTGGCACTCCTCATCTTTGGGTCCCCATCCTGGAAGACGTACGGATCCAACAGCGGCTACACGCGACGTCAGCGATTTCATGCGATGCCGCCAAGCGGAGGGCTGATCACCACGCGGTCACCTCCAGCCAGGTCCTTGACGAGCGAATAGAGCGCGACGCGGTAGACGCTCAGGTGCCATGCGTAGCACGTGACCGAGCCATCTCAACTGGCGCAACAAAACCAGTTTGTTGAAGGGAATACTCATATTCCCCAAGATGCGACGTCGAACGTCATTACTATTGACTCGATGTTGCCACCAAACACGAGCGATCCTCCTTAAGCAACCGTTATCGAATGCAGAAAGACGACGCATGTCTTCCAAGCGAATCGGCCAGGACTCGCACCCATACAACTATACTGAGCGAACTGATGCGCTGTAACCGCGGCCCTTTAGTGAGAATGAGACGTCACAACGACGCCACAAATGCCTCAGATTGACAAATGCTGATCGAGCTTTAGCGATACGAAGCGAAACTTCTTTGTTGATAGTGCCGTCAGCAGAAACACAGCTCCCAAGGTAGACAAAACTATCTACTTGTTCAAGTTGTGCACCTTGGACAGTGAGTACGGGAGCAGGTGAAAGCCAATCCTTGAGCAGTACTTTACACTTCGATGGCGCATAGCTCATGCCATACTTAAATGCTTCAACCGCCAAACGATCCAGAATGAGTTGCATACTCTGAGGATCGTCACCAAGTAAGGCGATATCATCAGCATAATCTAAGTCGGTCGCGCGCTCAGCCGGTAGAAGCTCTAAGCCAAAATGTTGGAAACCTTCTAGGGCATTCGACAGAACGTCTTCGATTGCGAAGTTGAAGAGGAATGGGGACATAGGGCAGCCCTGTCGCACACCGCCATTGAGAGCGAATTGCGAGGAAAGCTTGCCATAGACCCTCACTCTGCCGGATGTATGAAGGTAAAGTGCTCGTATGATGGCGGTATATTTCTCTGGCACCCAGTTCTTTAGTAAGCAACGCCATAAAGCCGGTCGCTCAACGGAGTCAAAAGAGGCACGTATGTCCAGAAATGCAATGATAGTGGGACTGTGATAAATGTGGCGATGTTCGAGGAGCTGGCGGAGCGTGAAGATTTGATCCACGCATCCGCGGTCAGGACGGAAACCAGCTTGTTCTTCCCGGTAGTATGATTCACGTACTGGGGATAGCCTGCGAAGCAGAATGGATGCCAACAGCTTAGAGGCAACCGAGATAAGACTAATCCCGCGATGATTTGCACATGAAGTGCGAGCGCATTTCTTGAAAATCGGAACTATAACTGATTCTCCCCAAGTGGAAGGCACTTTCTCTTCATGCCAAATTTTTGCGAACAGCGCAGTCAGCTGGTTAATGATCGCCACACCGCCGTACTTGAATAGTTCAGGAGGAAGCCCGTCTAAGCCGGCAGCCTTGAAGCGTTTCAAGCGTCGAATCTCGAGGCAGAATTCTGCTTCGGTGGGTGGATTCAGAGGGACGAGCCAGGGTGGACAACAAGGTGTACTGCATATACTGGTGGATGGTGGAGGCCAGTTGAACTGCGAGTGAAAGTGCTCGGCCCAGCGGTCCATACGTCTCTGTTGGTTGGTGAGCGGAGACTCATCCACCTCACAAATGACCTCTCTGACACCAGGCTTCCTGAGGCCAGGGGACCGAATGAGTTGGAAAAGCCTGCGAGTATCGCCAGAGAGGGCAGCAGTCTCCATCTCTAAAGCACGCCCAGACCACCATGTCTCGCGATCCTTGCGTAGGCTTTGCTTGAGCAGCCGGTTGGCAGAACGGCGCCGCTCGTTGCAATCTGATTCCGCGGGGTTATTTTTGCGGCGTTCGAACAGCTCCAGAGAACGAGTAGAGATCCAAGCCTTCGAGGGGCGTCGCGTTAGGCCGCAGCATGACTGTCCGGAAATGATCATTGCCTTCCGTATACAAGTCCAGTGTTGTTCCACTTCTTGTGGTGGATTGCAACTGAGTGCATATGCCAATGAAGACTGATAGCTCGCCTGGACAGAGGGATCAGTTAATCTGTTTACATCAATCTCGCCGTACTTCGTGTTTCGGGATCCTCCAAAACACATACAGATTTTCGCGCAGACCAGAGCATGGTCTGAGTCGACGAAGGTGGACCAAAAGGACCTGCAGTCCAGTACGCTGCCGCACCATCTGAAGCTAATTGCAATGTGATCAACTTGAGACCACGGTTGCGTTGAAGAAGGGAAACGCCACGTTGCGGAACGCTTCTTCGTACGCCCAAAGTTAGTGCTTGAAAGAAACAGACGGTTGTCTTCGCACAATGTGAAAAGTCTCTCTCCGTTATCAGAGCGGTTCTCATCGAGCGAGTGATGTCCACCAAGGTGGCGTTCGTATGGTAACAGGCGGCCAACCCGTGCATTAAAATCCCCAGCAAGGATAACGACATCCGACTTTTTAGCATTAGTCAAAAGCTGTTGTAAATCCCGGTAGAATTCGTCCTTGACCGAGTCGCCACTGCAGTCAGTTGGGGCGTACACGGAGATCACAAACAAGTTGTGTCTCTCTTCGCGGTGCCTGTTGATTCTACACGAACCCCGAAGCCGAACTGCACATAGTCGGCTGTTAATAGGGAACCAGTCCAGTAGTGCCGCCTCGGCCTCGTCACTTAGTGCTATACCTACACCAGCTAAACCCGCTGAGCCTGCTTCTGGATCTCCAGAAATACACACGTGATATCTGGCTTCGTGGTCAGTGGGGCTATCACTGTAAGCACAGTGCTGGGACCTTGCAATCGGGTTTCTGAAAGGCAGAAGACATCAAATTCTCGAGAATCTAGGGGGCGCGCTAGACCGGCCTGCTTCCCAATCTGCATGAGTGTCCGAACGTTGAAGCACGCCAGACGGAACGAGGATCGGGGACAGAGGAGAGCCATAGGTTGAACTTCTTGGTCTGCAGAGCAACCGGAATCGCAGCCAGATTGTTGAACACATGAATCGGGTAACGGAAAGTGAGGATTGTTAACAAACAAACAATTGGCGTGTGATGAAGTAGCGTGAAAGTGACTAGCAGAAACAGCAGTTGATGAGCAAGTTGTAATACGGTCCATGGTTTTGCGAGAGGGCGTGATACTACCCGGTTGCCCAAGCCGAAGTAGGGAGTTGACTTAGGGGACTCCACCCCGAGCCTTTGGCTAAATAACCTGCCCGCAAGGCAGCGGGGAGAATTTAGGGAATCGCACCCATTGGGAGGCTTTGACTGAATGTTCAGTTCATGCGCTTTTGCTTGGTAGCTTACCAAACTTGGGCCCAATACTCCCAATGAAGACAGCACACCTGCTGGAATACAATGCCCACCGAGGCGGAACATTGTTGCCGAACACTTTGCTGGAACGGGGTACACCCGAACCACCCAGCTGGCACCACGAGGAGGTAGTTCGGCAAGCCAGCCAGTGAAACTGTGGGAGCAGGAGACTGTCCAAACCGACTGGAGCCGCTCTGTTAGTGTTCCCATCTTCAAAAGCGGCTCGCTCTCGGAATGCGGCAACCATAGAGGAATCAGTCTGATCTCCATCGCCTCCAAATTACTCGTCTCCATAATCCTTCACAGACTGACTGGCGCTCGTAAAAGCCAGATTCGTGAGGAGCAAGCCGGGTTTCGTCATGGTCGTGGCTGCATCGACCACATCTTCACCTTACGTCAGTTGTTGGAGCACCGTCACATCATCATCATCATCAACAACAGCAGCAGTACATCAGCCATTTGTACTGATGCTTCGCTGCCATACAACCATGAGGACCTATGAAATAAAGAATAAAAAGACGGAGAGAAGGCGGACTTACCTGAAAACCTTAATGCCCTAAGCAAACATTCAGGGTCAAGGCGCCTACACCTTGTGTAGACAACATACCGTCACAAACAGCTGGCTATCGTGCAAAGATAAGGCGGCATCGGCGAGACAGCTTCCTTGCGGCTCTCACTGCAACGCGTCATAATCAGCCATTACCCCGCAGATAACTCAGCACCAAACACACTTTAAACAGGCAATCCGATAAGGAGACGGCAGCAGACGCAATACTGGTGTCGGTTGCGAACCATGTCCTGTAAAGTATCGAGCCAAGCAAAAGGCGAATCACGTGGACAATAGCCCGGAAGATGAGACGGACCAACGGTACCCAGTTTGGTCTTCAGTGACTACATTTCCTGCCGCCAAGTTAACTTCTGTCCACCTCGAGCCTTGAGCCACCCTTCACCTGGCAGACTAAACAAGGTGCTCCTATGTAAGCGGTGACCAGGCATACGTAGCACGTGCCCGAGCCAAGGCAACTTATTCAGTGCTATCTGTTGTTCTAGGGAGCTAGCATGAGTATCACCTCCTAGTACTCGCCTACTCACATCATCGTTGCGGACACGCTGGTGCCATCCAACACCAACAATGCTTCGCAGACAACGATGATCAAAGACTTGAAGGCGCCTCAGATCTTCAGACGGAAGAGGCCGAGCCTCACTCCCAGAGTAGGACAGCCCTCACTGTGGCCTTGTATACACGGCCTTTCAGACGAAGGGAAACTCCTTCTGTCGCCAAAGATGACGCAGGTTCAAGAAGGCAGCTCTGGCTTTGCAATGCGTGAGCTCACGTCAGTTTCTATGCGCCCATCATTGCTGATGCAGCTGCCAAGATAAGTGAATTGATCAACCACCTCGAGTTCCTCGTTAGCAAGCGGTCAAGGGGTCAAAGTGGCTGGTGGTCCTGCAGCAACACTGTACACTTTGAAGGTGCAAAGTGCAAAGCAAATAATGGGACCAATCTGGAGAGGCTATTCAGGATTTATTGTGCCGCTTCAACATGTCGAAAAGCAAGACGATATCGTCCGCATAATCTAGATCAACTAACCTTCCACCAGACAGGACTTTGACGCCTACATCGCGCAATTCCGCAAGGGAAACACTCCAAGTTTGAGTCCATGACGAAATTGAACAAAAACGGGGAAATCGGACAACCTGACGAACGCCACTTGTAGTCGAAAAGCTATCCGATAGGGCACCATAGACCCTGACGCGGCCTGTAGTGTTCGAGTATAGAGCACGTAGGATGTTCACATATTTCGTGGGAACACCTTTCCGCGCAAGTAATTCGAACAGAATCGATCGATCGACTGAATCGAACGCACTCTTGAAATCGAGGAACACAGCTATTGTCGGTCTGCGGTATGCGTGGCGCTGCTCTAGCACTGCCGCAAAGTGAATATATGGTCTATACAGCCACGTCCTGGGCGAAAAACTGGCCTGCTCTGCCCTAATCCGAGATTCCCGTTTTGCAGTGAGGCGACGAAGGATAACCGAGGCCAGTAATTTGGTCACAACTGGCGTTAGGCTAATACCCCTGTGGTTCGAACAGTCTGTGCGACTGCCCTTCTTGTATATTGCCACTATAATCGATTCGCTCCAAAAAGCCGGTACACTTCCTTCGTGCAGATACGTTCTAATAGGGAGGTCAGTGCCTTGCAGAGTACATCACCTCCATCCTTAAATAGTGCAGCTGGGAAGGAAATCCGGACCAGCGGCACGAAAAGGATGAAGGGCTGTGATCGCGTGTCGGATCTCGACCTCCGACGGAGGCTCTAGACTAACCGTCCATGGCTCGTACTGCATCACCTGAGTAGGAAGTAGTCCGGGAACAGGAGGCCAGCTGAACTGATGGTAAAAGTGTTCCGCCCAACGAGCCATACGGCGCTTCTTATTGTGTACCAGTGTACCCGCGCTGTCTCTGATTGTCTCAGTGACGCCTGGTGTCCTGGCACAAGTAGTGCGAGTCAGCTAAAAGAGCTGGCGATAATTGTCTACTGCTCCTGCCTCCTCCATTTCCTGAGCCCGACAGATCCACCAGGCTCCCTTGTCGGCATGTAAGCTCGGCTTTAGATTGCGCCTAAACAGTTATTCGCAGACTGAGTGCAAATAAAGTCAAGTATCCCCCCTGGAAGAACTTCCAGGACTTCTGTATATCACTATAACTGTAAACTGAGTGGAGGAAATGCACAAAACAGCCGATAGGGCTTCAACAGTCTGACCTGACGACTGGAATGTGCAGGTCCTCAACACATCTGTTACAGCTCACATAAAGTATAACGCCTCCGCCTTGGCGACCAACGGAGCGATCAGTTCTAAGCAGCGCGTAGCCAGGTAAACATACCTCACCGTCCGTGATATCCGGAAACAACCACGTTTCAGTGAAAGCAAGTAAGTCGAGATGAGATTTGTCTACAAGTAAACCCAACTAGTGCACCTTGTTCCTTGGGCTACGCACGTTGCTAAGTCCTACCTCAAGGAAGTCGGCATGACCATCCCTGGGTCGTGCGCCATAAGGATGGGTTCTGATAGGGCGGAAGATAACTTCCGGCTATCCACCTGAAAACCCACCAGACGGAGGCCTTGCTCACCAACCGCCCGTCCAGTTTTGAGGTCTTTGACAGCCCCCTTTAACTTCAATCTATCTATCAGTGGTAGGTCCGGCTGAACGCTTACACCACTACCCTTAAATTTAAATGCAAACCGCAGTAATCATTCGCGTTCCTCTGGGGTAAAAAGCACCACGCGAAGTAGTCGGGGTCGCGGATTTGGCGTAGCGATATGGATATTCCCCAAGCTGGTCAGCTTTCTGACAGTGACACCAGGGAAGCCAGGTGGAAGCAGCTTGCTGACACAGTTGCAACCACTTGATATCATCCAAGATGCGTTCCCTTGGGAGAGCAGCCGCAGATTCAGTAACGGTAAGGAATATAATGCTACTATCAGTGAAAGAGTCGGCATGACGGGGAGTGTTTACATCACGTGCCTTGGATTCGACACTCATACCAGCTGTTTTCATAACTGGCAGTGGGACTGTCACTGTCTCCGCAAACGACAGCGAAGCAACATTAGCGTTGTTTCTCGACTCTATTGCCGGCGACTTACTAGTTCCTGGGTCTACGAGTCGCTTTGAAGTTTTATGGGCAGACCTAGTCCGCTTCTTCTTTTGGCTCAAGGGAGCAGGGGCCGTTGATTTCGTGTCGCATTGAGCAGTTTTCATACTTCGTCAGAACGGGTTGATTCAGTGGCAGCCGAGATAGTTAGCATCTTCGGAATGTTTTGCTGCGCACAAGCGTCAGATGACTTTAGGACTGTCAAAGACGGCACCGTTCT
>OX104065.1:23697074-23778160 GCA_944474145.2 Dicrocoelium dendriticum | reverse complement strand
GGATATTAAATTAACTGCACCCGGCTTGTCCTCTCGTTATTGGTCGCACGTATCAGGAGACGCTGTTGCAGCACTCACGGGTCAATCTGGTATAGGTATAATTCTAAGCTCCAAGGCTGAGCCATCGTTGGTTTATTGGATTCCGGGGAATAGCGGTTTATGTGAAGCCCGTTTGACGACATCAGCTAAGGTTGATTCACGAAGTAGTACCAAACGCTGTTTGTTTGTGATTTCCGCTTATATTCCCACAGACTGCACTTCTAATGCTGTCAAGGATACAGTCTATCACGAACTGAACGCGCCACTATGCACTGCTACTAGTTCAGATATTATAGTACTTGCAGGGGATATAAACACACGAATAGGGCGTCTGAGCACTTCAGATGCTCAGCTGGGCGGTAATTGTGGGCTTAACTCCGAACGGACTGACGACGGTGAGCGTCTGCTGCAACTGTGTGCGGAGCACCAGTCGTTTCTTAGTAGCACTGTTTTTAGACAAAGTAGGCGCCGAAGTGCCACTTGGCGTCCTCCTGTAGCTGGCCAGCGATGGACCCAAATTGACCACATAACCGTAAGTTACAGATGGCGTGGTTCCATCCTGGATTGCCCCTCGTACTGGAGTACCTGTGTCGACTCTGATCATACCTTGGTACGCTGTCCTTTATCCATGAACTTTTCCAGAATGCGCAGCAAGCGTCTCCTCCGATTGGTAACGGAGAAATTGTCTCAGTCCTCGGTCAGTCAAGCCTACCAAGAAGCACTGCATACCGAACTTCCTGTCTCTTGTCCTCATGACACTGAGCTTCAGTGGAATAGGATCTCGGCCGCTATGCACGACGCAACAGCATCTACTTGTGCCATTATCAACCATCACCGCAAAAGTCAATCGACATAAGAAAGGTCGGTGAACTTGTTGGAATCCAGAAGCAATCTCCAGGCTGGTTCAGAGCACAATGTGGCCAAACGGGCTATTAGGCATGAACTAAAGCAAAGTCTACGTGCTGACAAGGAAGCCTGGTGGACAAATAGGGCTCAAGAAATGGAGGAGGCAGGAGCAATAGGCAATTAACGCAAGCTCTTCCAGCTAATCCGAACCACTGGTCCCAGGAAACCAGCCGTCAGTGAAACAATCAGAGACAGCGCGGGTGCGCTGATACACAGTAAGGAGCGCCGTATGGCTCGTTGGGCGGAGCACCGTCAAGATCAGTTCAGCTGGCCCCCTGCTCCTAGACCTCTTCCGACTCACGTGATACATGATGAGCCAGGGACGGTTAGTTTAGAGCCTCCGTCGGAGGCCGAGGTCCGAAACGCGATCACAGCCCATAATCGTCTTCGGGCCGCTGGCCCTGATTCCCTCCCATCCGCACTTTTTAAGGATGGAGGTGAGGTCCTCTGAAAATCACTGGTCTCCTTATTCGAATGTAACTGGAAGAAGTGTCCCGGCTAAATGAAGCGAATCGACTATAGTGGCAATATACGAGAAGTTCAGTCGCATAGACCGTTCTAACCACATAGTTATTAGTCTAACGCCACTTGTGACAAAATTATTGGCCACGATTATCCTTCGTCGCCTCACTGTGGAACGGGAATCTCAGATTCGGGAAGATCAGGTCTTTTTCCGCCCAGGAAGTGGCTGTATAGACCATATACAGTCGATTCCGGTTAATAGGACCACCGGTTAATAGGACCAGCCGCTTATTCGGGCCAAATTCTGAAGAACCGAAACGAATCCTATTACCCTAGCCTAATTTTAGCCGCTTATTAGTACCGGAATTCCGCTTAATCGGACCAGACGATAGAAGGTGGCAGGTAACAGAGGTGTTAAAATCAAGTTCTGTGCCTGGATATCTGGACTAAACTCACAGTTCCTATGTCGGGCAAGAAAGCGTATCATTCAGTTACGGTAATCCGAGTTTGCCTTTGGATAAACTGAACTGTGGCAACCTAGAGGCACATCTATCTAATTGGCTTCAGAACCGCCCGAAACTGACTGTAGTTTCCAACACTTGTAGGCGGAGCGAAGACATACATGCTTGTTCACATGTCGCTAACCGCTCGATCGATGGACTGCACGTCCATTGAGCCGAATGCCCTGAGCCCGCATTGCGGGCCTACTCTCGAGCACGGCAAGTGATCGCGGACACAGGTCCGGCAAATCATAGGACAGCAGGTGGCTAGGTCAACCGTAGAAATACCCGGGAGACAGACTCGAGTTCACTTCAGTGAACTGTGCGTGTCTTGTTGCATGTTAAGAAAATGCCACGACGGGACTTGACGTTAGCTGAGAAGATTCGTTTCCTAGATCAGATCAAGAAACAGCGTCGATTGGTGGAAATTACCTGCTTGGCAAAATCTACAATATCGCGCCTGATAAAACAAGAGTAAGATCTGCGAGAAGAATGGGCGCAATGTGAAAGACAACGAGGTACTTCACAAAAACGGAAGCGTGAAGGCAAGGATCCAGACGTCGATGAGGCCCTTAATGATTGGTTTGTCTTTGTTACTGGACGAGCCGTGCTAGTAAGTGGCCCAATGTTAAAGTACAAAGCAGAACTCGCTAAAATGCTGGGCCACGAAGATTTTATAGCTACGGACGGCTGGTTATCTCGATGGAAATCTAGACATGGTGTAAAATTTAAGAAAGCACATGGTGAGAAAGAAGGTGCCAATAGCGCTCGAGCTGAAGAATGGAAATCAACAAAACTACCAGAGCTTCTTGAAAAATTTCCAGCAGATGACATCTATAATACTGATGAAACCGGGTTGTACTATAGGGCTACACCGGATGGCTCCTTAAGTTACAAACATGTTACTCTCTCTGGCTGCAAAAAAGCAATGGATCGGGTAACTGTCTTGTGCTGCTCAGACATGTCCGGAACAGACAAGAGGAAGTTGCCGGTTATAGGAAAATGTGCCAAGCCTCGCTGCTTTAAGGGACTCAGAATGGACAGTTTACCAGTTGTGTATCGTGCGAACAGAAATGCATGGATGAGCTCTACACTTTTTAAAGAATGGGTGAAGGATTGGGACACAGAGCTACAACGCCAGTCGAGAAAAGTGTTAGTACTTCTCGACAATTGTGCAGCACATTCAAATGTGGATTTCTTGAAGAATATCCAGATGGAATTTCTGCCTCCCAAGACCACATCTTTGATACAGGCAATGGACATCGGCATCATAAAAAATTTGAAGACCTTTTATCGTTCAAGGTTGGTCAATTACATTCTTGAATCAATTGAGGAAGGCTTGCTGACCTCATCCTCGACGGCCGGAGAAATCAGTGCAAAGGTCAACATTTTGCAAGCCGTTACATTCGTGGCCGAAAGTTGGCGAAAAATGAGCAGTGCGACAATTCGGAATTGTTTTTCTCACTGTGGCTTTAAGCATATTGTCTCGGAGATGGATGTGGATATGGTGATTGTAAATGAAAATGCCGGCGAGAATGTGGAGCTGAAAGTTGAAAATTACGAAGAATTTTTGTCAATGGACAACGAACTTCAACTCTATGATGGAAATGAAGAATGAGATGCTGCCATTGTTGCTCGAATAGCAGCGAACCACACGACAGCAACGGAAGACCATGGAAGTGATGAAGAGAACCCTAACGTGTTGATGCCAGTCACAAAACAGGATGCAAGGAAATGCATTGAAACATTGCACCGCTATTTCATGCAGGAAGAAAATGAAGGTAGTCCTATTACTGCGTTACATGTTTGTGGTGATTTTGTGCGAATGCAGTCTGTTAAAAGAATGCGTCAAACCACACTGGATACGGTCTTCAAACGCTGAATGGAAATCGGTAATCCCTTTGTATAAAACTGTACTTCGCATGCTGAATATCTTGTAGGTCGTTACGAAGAATTTGTTTGTAAATTTCTTTTTCAGTGAACAAAGTTCGTTATCAAAGCAGTTCTTTTTTGTGTTTGCTATATATATATATGCCGCCAATACAGGTCATAATAGTAGTTTCCTATGTTATGTATAGCACTTCCCATCTTGTTACATCGGGTACCTTCGGTTAATCGGACCAGTCGCCTAATAGGATCAAAATGGTCTGGTCCCGATGTGGTCCGATTAACCGAAATCGACCGTATTCACTTTGCGGCAGGTGCTAGAGCAGCGCCAGGCATACCGCAGACCGACAATAGCTGTGTTACTTATGAAAGGAAGGATTTTGGTGAGTATTTTTGTTCGTCGCAATTAGCCGACAATTCAGATATGTCGACCAGCTGTCCGGAAAAGCACCAGACGGCCGTTTCGCCCTATTGGGGCTCATCAGTGGTGCGCATCCTTCGGTCCTCTGCGGAGGATCCAACCCATGACTGCTAGTGGCTCTTGCCAACTAGCCCGCAGCTTATGCAACTGCGCATGGCAGGCGCCTGCATGGCAGTGGAGGTTGCGTCGGGCTATATCGCATTTAGCCAACAATTCACGATAGTCACATACCGTCCTCCATGGCGCAGTTGCATAAGCTGCGGGCTAGTTGGCAAGAGCCACTAGAGGTCATGGGTTGGATCCTCCGCAGAGGACCGAAGGATGCGCACCACTGATGAGCCCCAATAGGGCGAAACGGCCGTCTGGTGCTTTTCCGGACAGCTGGTCGACATATCTGAATTGTCGGCTGATTGCGACGAACAAAAATACTCACCAAAGTCCTTCCATTCATAAGTAATATTAATTCGCCCGTACGGATTCCACAAAATGCTATGTCGATTCATAGCTGCCGTAACCGGGAAGTCCTCACGCCGGAAGGCCGACCGCTGTCATCTGCATGGCAGGTGCCTGCATGGCAGTGGAGGTTGCGTCGGGCTATATCGCATTTAGCTAACAATTCACGATAGTCACATACCGTCCTCCATGGCGCAGTTGCATAAGCTGTGGGCTAGTTGGCAAGAGCCACTAGCAGTCATGGGTTGGATCCTCCGCAGTGGACCGAAGGATGCGCACCACTGATGAGCCCCAATAGGGCGAAACGGCCGTCTGGTGCTTTTCCGGACAGCTGGTCGACATATCTGAATTGTCGGCTGATTGCGACGATCAATAATAGCTGGGTTCCTCGATATCAAGAGTGCGTTCGATTCAGTCGATCGATCGATTCTGTACGAAATACTTGCGCGAAACGTGTTTCCACAAAATATGTGAACATCCTTCGTGCGCTGTACTCGAACGCGACGGGCCGCATCAAGGTCTACCGTGCCTATCGGATAGATTTCCGACCACAAGCGGTGTTCGTCAGGGTTGTTCGATTTCCCCACTTTTGTTCCATTTTGTTGTGGAGTCTATCATGGAGTGTTCCCTTGCGGAATCGCATGATGTAGGCGTTGAAGTGCTGCCTGGTGTAAGATTAGTTGACCTACATCCTTTTTGACGATGTTGCGCCGTCACAAACAACCCGAATAGCCTGTCCAGAGTGGTCCTGTTATTTGATATGCGCTTTGCACCTTCAAAGTGTTGCTGTATGACCACCAGTCACTGTGCGACCCCTGGATCCTTCCTAACGAGGAACTCGACGTGTTTGATCAATTCATTTCTCTTGGCAGCTGCATCAGCAACAATGAGCGCATAGAACCTGAAGTCAGCTCACTCATTACCAAGGCCAGAACTGCCTTCTTGAATATGCGGCATCTTTGTCAGACGAAGGGAGTTTCCCTTCGTCTGAAAGGCCGGGTATACAAGCTCACAATGAGGTCCGTTCTGCTTTTTGGTAGTGAGACTTGGGCCCTTCGCTCTGAAGATCTGAAGCGTCTTCAAGTCTTTGATCATTGTTGTCTGCGAAGCATTGCTGGTGTCGGATGGCACCAGCGTGTCCGCAACGATGATGTGCGTAGGCGAGTACTAAGTGGTAATAATCATGCTAGCGCCCTAGAACAACGGATAGCACTGAATAAGTTGCCTTGGCTCTGGTACATGCTACGTATGCTTGGTTGCCGCTTACCTAGGACGGCCTTGTTTATTCTGCCAGGTGTAGTGTGGCGCAAGGCTCGAGGTGGACAGAAGTTGACATGGCAGCTGGAAATAAAGTCACTGATGACCAAACTGGGTGCCGTTGGTCCGTCTCGCTTTCCGGGCTGGAGTCCACGTGACTCGCCTTGTGCTTGTCTCGAGACTTTACAGGACATGGCTTGCAACCAACATCAGTGTCGCGTCTGCTGCCGTCTCCTAATCGGATTGTCTGTTCAATGTGTGTTTGGTGCTGAGTTATCTGTGAGGTAATGGCTGATTATGACTCGTGGCAGTGAAAGCCGCAAGGAAGCTGTCTTGCCGATGTCGCCTCATCTTTGCACGATAACCAGCTGTTCGTGACGGTATGTTGTCTACACAAGGTGCAGGCGCCTTGACACTGAATGTTTGCTTAGGGCATTAAGGTTTTCTGGTAGGTCCCCCTTCTCACCCTCTTCTTATTCTTTATTTCATAGGTCCTCATGGTTATGTGGCAGCGAGTCATCAGTTCAACTGGCTGATGTACTGCTGTTGATGATGATGATGGGTGATCAGGTAGTGCGCTCGCTGGAGGACTTCAAGTGAGCACATTCTGATTGCTCCACTTCTAACTAAAGCAATGCCGTTGGTTTACTCACATTGGCTAGCAAATCAGCTACACTCGGCATACAACCATTCTTGTGCGCGCTGCTTAGGCAGAGAGTTGGCTTGGAAAGTTGCTACGGACGGCCTCCCGTAACATTGAAAACGCAGTGGCATGAACGTGTCACCAGTGACGAATTTCTTAAGCGCTGTTCAGATCTTCCGAAGCTTTCAGCGCTCATCCAACGCCGCAGACTTCAGTGGTTCGGGCACGTCCTCCGCCGATCGGACACTGAATTTACTAGGGCCGTGGTTTCGCCGTTGCCTTGCGAGGGTTGCTGTCATTTCCATATTGGACAACTGCAAATGTGACTTGCTGCAGTGAAATCTGATGTTGATCTTCTGGGACTCCAGGTTGTGCATGGGGCTCGTTACTGAAAAACTCAGTGGATCAGTATCTGCGTGGCGCTTGTGGTGGACCGCCGCGTTTGGTCAGCTGCAATCCGCGACATCCACAAAGCCGGCTAATCCCGTTCGCATTAGCTAGCCGCAGTAAGGTAAGTCAATACTGGTGCGACAATAAGTGTCATTCTAATGCGAAGCAACAACAACAGCAGAACATCAGACGTTTGAACTGGTGCTTCGCTGCCCTATAACGGTGAGCAGTGAAATACAGAATTATAAAAGGGAGAGAATGGAGACATACCTGCAAACCTTAATGCTCTAAGCAAACATTCAGTGTCAAGGCGCCTGCACCTTGTGTAGACAACATACCGTCACGAACAGCTGGTAATTGTGCAAAGATAAGGCGACATCGGCAAGACAGCTTCCTTGCGGCTTTCACTGCCACGAGTCATAATCAGCCATTACCTCGCAGATAACTCAGCACCAAACACACATTGAACAGACAATCCGATTAGGAGACGGCAGCAGACGCGCCACTGATGTTGGTTGCAAGCCATGTCCTGTAAAGTCTCGAGCCAAGCACAAGGCGAGTCACGTGGACTCCAGCCCGGAAGGCGAGACGGACCAACGGCACCCAGTTTGGTCATCAGTGATTTCATTTTCCGCTGCCATGTCAACTTCTGTCCACCTCGAACGTTGTTCCACCCTACACCTGGTAGACTGAACAAGACCCTGCTAGGTAAGCAAGTGACCAGGCATATGTAGCACGTGCCTGAGCCAACGCAACTTATTCAGTGCTATCTGTAGTTCTAGGGCGCTAGCATGATTATTACCACCTAGTACTCGCCTACGCACATCATCGTTGGGGATACGCTGGTGCCATCCGACACCAGCAATGCTTCGCAGACAACGATGATCAAAGACTTGAAGACGCCTCAGATCTTCAGAGCGAAGGGGCCAAGTCCCACTACCATAAAGCAGAACGGCCCTCACTGTGACTTAGTATACACGGCCTTTCAGACGAAGGGCAACTCCCTTCTGTAGCCAAAGATGCCGCAAGTTCAAGAAGGCAGTTCTGGCCTTTGCAATGCGTGAGCTGACTTCAGGTTCTAAGCGCTCATTGTTGCTGATGCAGCTGCCAAGAGAAATGAATTGATCAACCACGTCGAGTTCCTCGTTAGCAAGGGTAAAGGGGTCGCAAAGTGACTGGTGGTCATACAGCAACACTGAAGGTGCAAAGCGCATATCAAATAATGGGACCACTCTGGGCAGCGTATTCAGGGTTGTTTGTGCCGCCGCAACATCGTCGAAATTCAAGACGATATCGTCTGCGTAATCAAGATCAAGTAATCTTCCACCAGGCAGAACTTCAATGCCTACATCGTGCGATTCCGCAAGGGAACACTCCATGATAGGATCCGCAACGAAATGGAACAAAAATGGGGATTTGGACAACCCTGACGAACGCCATTTGTGGTCGGAACGCCATCCGATAGGCCACGGTAGACCCTGACGCCACCTGTATTGTTCGAAGATAGCGCATGTAATATCTTCCCATACTTCGTGAGAATGCCTTTCCGCTCAAGTATTTGGAACGGTGTGCGTCGATCGGCTGAATCGAACGCATTCTTATAATCAACCTATTGTCGGTCTGCGGTGTGTGGCGCTACTCTAGCACTTGTCGCAAAGTGAATATGTGGTCTATACAGCCACGTCCTGGGCGGAAACCGGCCTGCTCTTCCCTAATCTGAGATTCCCGTTCCACAGTGAGGCGACGAATTATAACCGTGGCCAATAATTTTGTCACAACTGGCGTTAGGCTAATAACTATGTTGTTACAACAGTCTGTGCGACTGCCCTTCTTGTATAATGCCACTGTGGTTGATTCGCTCCTATTAGCCGTGACACTCCTCGTTCCAGATATGTCCGAATAAGGAGGTCAGTGCTTTGCGGAGGACCTCACCTCCATCCTTAAAAAGTGCGGATGGGAGTGAATTCGGGCCAGTAACACGAAAACGATTGTGGGCTGTGATCGCGTTTCAGAGCTGGACCTCCGACGGAGGCTCTAAACTAACCGTCCCTGGCTCGTCATGCATCACCTGAGTTGAAAGAGGTCTAGGAGCAGGGAGCCTGCTGAACTGATCTTGACGGTGTTCCGCCCAACGAGCCATACGGCGTTCCTTATATCGGTGTATCGGTGCCCGTACGCTGTCTCTGATTCTCTCACTGATCTCTTTTTTCTGGGACCAGTGGTTCGGATCTAGTGGAAGTGCTTGCAGTAATTGCCTATTGCTCCTTCTCCATTTCTTGAGCCGTACTTGTCCACCAGGCTTCTTTGTCAGCACGTAGACTCTGCTTTAGTTGGCGCCTAATAGCCCGTTTGGCCACATTGTGCTCTGAACCAGCCTGGAGATTGCTTCTGGATTCCAACAGGTTCACCGACCTTTCGGATGTCGATTGACTGGTGCGGTGACGATTGATAGTGGCACAAGCAGATGCTGCTGCGTCGTGCATTGTGACCGAGATCCTATTCCACTGAAGCTCGGTGTCATTTGAACAAGACAGCTGATGTTCTTTACGCAGTGCGTCTTGTTATGCTTTCGTGATCGAGGCCTGAGACAATTTCTAATATGCCGAGAATCGACCCTTGTGGAACACCACTGAGGACAGCTTGTAGGGATGAGAGCCCCCCTCCTTTTTCGAACGCTCATCGCTCTTCTTTTTGGCAACGCCGAAATCCGTTTCAAGACTTGGCTAGAAACGCCGTAGGATTCCAATTTAAACATAAGGTTACAGTGTGCTATGATATCAAATGCTTCAGAAATGTGAATGAACGAAACGTCCACCGCCTGTCTCAAGTCTACAATGTCATCCCACTATTCTCAGTCCGCTAACACTTTAGTCCAACAAGAATAACCTCTGCGGAGGCAATGTTGAGAGAGGTTGTGCAAGCTGTTTTTCGAGTGTACCTTTTTGTATAGCGCGTTGGTGTCTTTGTTTCAAGCAGCAGGTAAGATGTAGAGCTTGGTGTGAAATAGGATTCTCATTTCCTCTTAGCCTTTTTATTTCGCCCTCGGTGTTCGAGTTGCCATCTCATGCGCGTTTTCACCTCATTCATCTAGTCACATCAGGCTCGGTCCTCCATCGGCAGCTGTGAAAACGTCGTCCAGCTCGCCACAAGGTGTAAGGCAGGCGCATCCTCCATCCAGGCGTCTACGAAGTATCACCTTTGAACTTTCAGCCCCTCGGCCTATTAAGAACCGGTACGCTTTGGATAAGAAGGCCTCCGGAACCCTCGACCGGACGCATACTACACGTTGAACCTTGACTACACGACCATTGTTATTTCCTCTTCTCTTTACTTTTCCGTTTTGTTCGCGCAGCCACCACTCGTACTTTTTCTCACTATCAATTTAAGATCAAGCTCAACCTCCTCGACAGCGGTGGCAGTGGCAACCAGATCTCAACGATTTGTGGCCCATTCGCACATTACATCTAGTGGGATCTCTTATTATGTGATAATTTCATTTGCTTACAGTGTTGGTTTTGTATTACAGCCTCCAGGTCTAATACGACCTAATTGCGCGTTGGTGACGGATGCCCTCGAAATCCTCGACACATTACACCATCAACGCTTCCGATGACGGTCTCTTATGATGAACCAAAGAAGATAATTTTCAGTAAAAACCTAGATGAATTTTATCTCATAGGTGAGTGCTCTAAACCGTAGTCCTTGTGTACAAATTCTAACATTGGTGCTGAATATCACCAGCTTAGCCATAGCGCACCTATTTTTACTCCAACCCGTTTTGAATCGTTACTTGGAAGTACATTTGATGTTCGCCCGTCCTGTTCTTAGTGGAGAGCTGGTGAATAAGTTACGAAGATTCATTCATCTCAATACGAAGAGGTTGACATGAGGTCACAGTTTTAAACTGTTCAAACCGAGGAGCCAGTGTGCTTCCCGATCCGGCTTTATCCACTAGCGTAGTGAATGTCAGTAGCCTCTTTCCGGAGTCTACCATCGATGCCTAGACAGAACTTTTCACACGACTTGGATTCTCACCTGAGTATGCCGATAGCTTGCTACTTCCAATGCAGCTGCAACGACACCCTGCGGAACCTCGCTTCACAAGGACCGAAGCCATCTCCGCACTGATCACGAAATGAGGGAGCATACAAAGTGTTTTCCTTCTGCCTCTTATCATACAATGATCCAATGGACACATATCTCGTAACATGTGCCTCACCCCTGCATGCACGGGTAGACAGCTACCTATCCCTTTTGTGTGTTTTCGATCATGCGCTAATCAATGGAGTAAACAAAAAATATCGAACGTACCATGTCTACATATACTAACAAGTATTATAATGGACCATTAACACCACAGGCTTCAGTACTGAGCCTGAACTTTCTTCTCAGTAACTGTTTCGTGACTGAAATCTGTTGGTTGTCTGATTGTTCGCTCAGCTCGGCAGGTGGACTGCAAACGTTTCGTCACCACTCGAGTGGTGAGGAAACGTTTGCAGTCCACCTGCCGAGCTCAGCGAACAATCAGACAACCAACTGAACAATCTGAGCTACCAACATTTGCTTCTATATCGCACTGAAATGTGTGTTATTAAGACGGTCAGCGGCCCAACAAGTGTTTGATCATCGTTGTCTGCGAAGGATTGCTAGTGTCGGATGACACCGACATGTCCGCAACGATGACGGATGTAGGCGAGTACTAGGCAGTAGTAACCAAGCTAATTCCTTAGAACAATAAATATCGCAGCAAGTTGCGTTGGCTTGGACAGGTATCGGTCACCGCTTACCGAGGAGGCTATTGTTTCGTTTGCAACATGTATGGTGAGGCAAGGCTCGGGACGGACAAGATTTGATTTGGCAACGGGAAATGAAGTCCCCGACGACACAACTAGGTGCTGTCGGTCTGTCTCAGCTTCCGGGCTGGAGTCCACCTGATTCACCTTGTGTTTGGCTCGCGACTTTACAGGACATGGCTCGCAACCGACAACAGTGGTGCGTATGCTGCTGTCTAATGGGATTGCCTGTTTAAAGTGTGTTTGATGCTGAGTTCTCTTGGGGCATAATGGCTGATTCCGACTCGTGACAGTGAAGCTGCAAGGAAGCTGTCTGGCCGATGCCAACTTATTTTTGTACAATAGCCAGCTGTTTGTGACGGTATGTTGTCTACACAAGGTGTAGGCGCCTTTACCCTGAATGTTTGCGTAGTGTGTTAAGATTTTCTTGTAAGTGTCCTTCTCTTCCCCTTATTATTCTGAATTCTGTATGTTACCATGTTTGTGTCAACGAACCATCAGTTCGTATGACTGATGTACTGCTGTCGATGATGATGCTGATGCTCATGATATAGGTCCACAAATTGGTCTCTTGCTGAGTGGGACGTTCGTGCAGCATATTTCCTCCCCATTCCACAGTCGGATTGAGGCCGATCTGTTGGACGTTGCTCGCAGCGTCAGCAGCGTAAGGAAGTCAACTATTGGAATCGGCTCCACCGCTCGATACAATGAGCACTGGGATCCGCTAAGCCGCTCATCTCTAGACTTCCGAATGGTGATGCGTTACCGAGGCTCCAGTTGACCTTAACGTTGCGCTGTCATCATTTTATGTGTTGTAGGGTGGAACTCGGGCGCTGGTTGCGCCGATAACCAGTAAAGATCACTCTGGACATCAGATGTTCATAAGTGCAAAAGTATCCGGAATGCGATCAGGTCAGCAAAAGCACAGAGCATCGTAGCGCATGACTCACCTGGAAGTCCATATGAACAGGTTATGCAATCATTTAAACCAATGACGGCCGCAATGTACAAAAACCAATAAAATCCGGGGCGGCAAAATATTGAATGCGTAAATGCCTCCCTTTTACTACAGGAATCTTCCTTTACAAGTTCTAATTTGGGAATCCTTCGTTAGACATGTCTGGTAAAAGCACAAGATGAGGATCGGAGTGTAAAATCGCAAACGGAGTGGGTGCAAGCATCACAGCAAGAAGATGCCTAAAGTTCCCTTGGTCTGGGCTTTTTGGTTATTTATTATTTGAGTTTCTTTCAGTGCGGACTGGAATGCATCGTCGGTTGGCCGTCGGCAGGGGATCGTCAGGCTTCAAAAACCAAATAGTCACTTATAATAACCTGCAGAACATTTTCTTTACTACGAGCACGAAGATGCGCTTGGGCGCCGTTACTTCCCCGTCGCACTCCAGTCTACATTCAAAACAACTCTTTTCGCTGAGAATTTCAGACGTCATTGAAGAAATGTATACAAGCGCTCGCGAGCCAAACTAGCTGCTCGCAACATGTAGAAAGGGAAATGACGGTCGCTTAAAGCCGATGTTATAGTGCCTGAGGTTGCAGACGCTGCGGATTGTTTGGTGACGGTTCTGAAATGTAAAACTCGGGAAGGTTGTGACGTGGTCGGGACAAACGGCGTTACACCGTATAGAAAGGAGACAAGTATACAAAACAAAGAGTACGTTTTATCTTTCAAGATTCTTAGCCTTCTCGCTTTGCAGATGAAATACAGAATCACCATGTGCGGTGAAAAACACGCATATCGAGGCAAATAGCAAACGTTCACAAAATCTAAAAAACGAACCGGACGTTTAAACGTCAGGATTGAGCTCACTTTTTATGTGATCCGCGCGATTAGACTCATGTCTATCGGTGCACACTTCGTCATATGGTTTGCTCGTTCAAGCTTAGCATATTCTTACAGGGCCTCGCTGACATACTACTGTCTTTTACAACCACACTTGATCAGTTAGTTTATGTATGTAGTATCGCCTCCGGTTTATGGGTTTTAGCGTGTGTTATTCTGAAAAGTGATTCAGCTTTGTCTAGACTTTGCTATCGCTCCACGGTTATTCGTTTAAGATGCACAAACTCCTTCCCGGTCCATCTGGTCCGATGGACTTTTATTTCATAGCTAACGGATTTCGGGTACGTTCCGATCGACAACTTAATGATGTTGGCAACAATGAACAACAGTTTGAAGCACTTAGTGTACAGTTTCAAACCTTTTCTACAATAACCTGGATTCTATTTCTTTTTCTCAGTTTTCCGTTTCGTTTACTATCTGATCTGAGCGGACGCTACCTCCATCTGTACTCTTTATTCTCTGATTTCACGTAACAGTTGCCGCAGGGAAAAAGCAAATAATGAATGGAATACATCAGCAATATGCCGGCGCACCATACGGACGCCTCACCACCACACACGTACCAACATTCGCGCGAGGTCGCTCGCACCTACCCGGACTCTAAACTGCGACCTCTGGAATAAAACCCTTTTGGCCACCGGCCGACTGGGACTGTTAGAGAGAAGCCAATGGGCATTGGCTATCTCAGGCTTTTGTGCATACCCCTTGCGATATCTTTCGTAACTTACCACTTTACCTTTACCCAGAATCACACTCCAGATGTAGTATTCAAGCGCGTCTCAATAAGTGCATAGATGGTTAAATTTCCCAGCTGGTGGCTTACATTCTCTTCTGTAGAACGATCATTTTTGCGGGGAGTTTCATCAGTTCATTTATGGACTTGTTTGGCATATGGGTCAGTAATACAGTGGTTTGTTGAATATGTGGAGTAATATCTTATTTACATGTTAGTTTTGTCATGTTTTTCTGGCCAGATTTCTTGAGTGCGATGGCAGGTTGCTGAAGACAGAGAAGTTTAACCACATTTAGTTGAGATCTTTAAATGGGACCTAAATGTAGTGTCGCTGATCCTTAATTGCAACGGTAGCTTATTGTACAGATGGGCATTATTCACCAAGAAGAAATTCGAGTGAATATTTCGCTTTGTTATCTGTAAGCTTAGAAGACATTTCCAATTACGAGTGGGATAGGTTGAACCATTTTGCAACATGACAGCCGTGCTGGCCAAGAGGACTCACAAATATATCATTCTGTCATCATCATCACCATCAATCATAAACAGCAGTACATCAACCAGTTGAACTGCTGCTTCGCTACCATACAACCATGACCTATGGAATAAAGAATAAGAAGGGAGGTTTACCTGAAAACCTTAATCCCTAAGCAAACATTCAGTGTCAAGGCGCCTACACCTTGTGTAGACAACATACCGTCACAAACAGCTAGCTATCATGCAAAGGTAAGGCGGCATCGGCGAGACAGCTTCCTTGCGGCTTTCACTGCCCCGCGTCATAATCAGTCATTACCCCGCAGATAACTCAGCACAAAACACACTTTAAACAGCCAGTCCGATTAGGAGACGGCATCAGACGCGCCAGTGGTGTCTGTTGCGAGCCGTGTCCTGTAAAGTCTCGTGCCAAGCACAAGGCGAGTCAAGTGGACTCCAGCCCGGAAAGCGAGACGGACCAACGGCACCCAGTTTGGTCGTCGGTGACTTCATTTCCGGCTGCCAAGTCGTCTTCTGTCCACCCCAAGCCTTGTGTCACCTTACACCTGGTAGACTGAATAAGACCCTCCTAGGTAAGCGGTGACCAAGCATACGTAGCACGTGCCCGAGCCAACGCAATTTATTCAGTGCTATCTGTAGTTCTAGGGCGCTAGCACGATTATTACCACCTAGTACTCGCCTACGCACATCATCGTTGCGGACACGCTGGTGCCATCTGACACCAACACTGCTCCGCAGACAACAATGATCAAAGACTTGAAGACGCCTCAGATCTTTAGAGCGAATGGACTAAGTCTCACTACCATAGAGCAGAACGGCGCTCACTGTGAGCTTGTATACACGGCCTTTCAGACGATGGGAAACTTCTGTAGCCAAGGATGCCGCAAGTTCAAGAAGGCAGTTCTGGCCTTTGCGATGCGTGAGCTGACGTCAGTTTGTATGTGCCCATCGTTGCTGATGCAGCTGCCAAGATAAGTGAATTGATCAACCACGTCGAGTTCCTCGTTAGCAAAGGTCAAGGGGTCGTAAAGTGGCTGGTGGTCATACAGCAACACTTTGAAGGTGCAAAGCGCACACCCAATAATGGGACCACTCTGGGCAGGCTATTCAGGGTTGTTTGTGCCGCCGCAACATCGTCGAAAATCAAGACGATATCGTCCGCGTAATCAAGATCAAGTAATCTTTCACCAGGCAGCACTGCAACGCCTACATCATGCGATTTCGCAAGGGAACACTCCATGAATAAATGCACGATGAAATTGAACAAAAATGGGGAATCGGACAACCCTGACGAATTCCCCTTTCGGTCGGAAAGCTATCAGGTAGGCCACCGTAGACCCTGACGCCACCTATAGTATTCGAGTATAGAGCATGAAGGATGTTCACATATTTCGTGGGCGCACCTTTGCGCAAGAATTTCGAACAGAATGCATCGATCGACTGAGTCGAACTCACTCTTGAATCGAGGAAAACAGCTATTGTCGGTCTGCGGTATGTGTGGCGCTGCTCTAGCACCTGCCGCAAAGTGAATATGTGGTTTATACAGCCACGTCCTGAGCGGAAACCGGCCCGCTCTTCTCTAATCTGAGATTCCGGTTCCACACTGAGACGACGAAGGATTATCGTGGCCACTAATTTTGTCACAACTGGCGTTAGGCTAATAACTATGTGGTTAGAACAGTCTGTGCGACTTCCTTTCTTTTATATTGCCACTATAATCGCTTCCTTTCATTTAGCCGTGACACTGTTTTTTCAGATATGTTGGAGTAGGTATGTCAGTGCTTTTCGGAGGACCTTATCTCCATCCTTAAATAGTGCAGGTGGGAGGGAATCAGGGCCAGCGGCACGAAAAGGATTAACAGCTGTGAACGCGTTTCGGACCTCGGCCTCCGACGGGGGCTCTAAACTAACCGTCCATGGCTCGTCCTGCATCACCTGAGTCGGAAGAGGTCTAGGAGCAGAGGGCAAGTTGAACTGATCTTGAAAGTGTTTCGCCCAACGAGCCATCCGTCGTTCCTTTTTGTGTATCGGTGCACCTGCGCTGTCTCTGATTATCTCGCTGACCTCTGGTTTTCTGGGACTAGTGGTTCGGATCAGCTGGAAGAGCTTGCGGTAATTGCCTACTGTTCCTGCCTCCTCCATTTCTTGAGCTCTGCTGTTCCACCATGCTTTCTTGTCAGCGCTTAGGCTACGCTTTAGTTCGCACCTAATTTGTCCGTCTGGTAATGTGCAGAGAGCCAGCCGGGAGGTTTCTTCTAGATTCCAGCAGGTTCACCGAATGTCGATTGACTGGTGCGGTGACGATTGCTAATGGCACAAGCAGATGCTTCTGCTTGGTGTGTGGCGTTCGAGATCCTATTCTATTGTAGGTCAGTGTCATTAGGACATTAGAGCGAAAGTTCGGTACTCAGTGCTTCTTGGTAGGCTTGCCTGATCGAGGGCTGAGACAATTTCTCCGTTGCAATCGGAGGAGACGCTCGTTGCGCCTCCCGTTAATGTTTATTGAGAAACGACAGCGTACCAACGCATGATCAAATTGGGCGCAGGTACTCCAGTTCGAGGGGCAATCCAGGATGGAACCACATCCTCTGTAGCTTATGGCTATGTGGTCAATTTGGGTCCATCGCTGGCCAGCTATAGAAAGACGGCAAGTGGCGCTTCGGCTCCCTCTGTGTAGAGTGACGTTGCTGTTCGATCGTCGAAACCAATTTCGGTCTGGCTGTAGGTACGATCATCGTTCTTATTAGGTTTTCGTTGATGAGCTCCAGGGGATTATTTTGCTAAATGGACGTTGAACGTTTTCCAAAGCGATTCTATCTATCTTGCCTATGTGACTATGTATAATGATGCATTGCCCGCCTGTGGCCTTAGATATCACAAGTCTGCCTTGTAATCCTAAGCTCTTGGGTTAGAACCCGCGAAGGTGACCGGGGGACACTCACACTATACGTATCCTGCGCGCGACCAGTTGGATGCGTTACAGCGAAGCGTCGATGCTGCGTACCGGCGTACTGCTTGTACCTTGCCTATGCTGCTACCTTAATCTAGTATGGGTCACACTATAAGGTTTGATGATTTTAATCATGTTCGGGATAATGAAAATGACCTAGTGATGTAGCTCGTTAGTTTCCTTTTCGCTATTTGATGTAGGATGTGTTCGGATGTTGAAGCCGATAGAGTATCAAATTCCTAAGTCTCGTTCGGAGTACGCGGTTGGAGTGGGAGTGCAAATAAAAGTGATGGATTTTTCTGATACACAGCTTCTGTGGCAAAATACATGAGATTTATTTGCTAAAACCTCATAAGCTAGCTTTCACTGCATATGTTTATGGATGGTAGGCTTTGTAGTATATATTTGTGCATAGCTCCAGATGATTAGGTGGTTAATGAGTACACTATTTAGATCTCGTGTGCGCATTTGCGGAACGTCTTTTGTATTTCCTCGGTTTCGGAGGCCTCACTTTTATTGGAACCGCCTTTCACTAATGCAGTTGCATCATCAGTCAAGCCACTTTGCTTTTTGACGGGGTTTACACGCAGGCTGTACCAGCATTTCGATTTTTTGGCTCATATTTTAGTAGTTATCTGTGGAAAGTGAGGCTTAGCTTGTTATTTAGCATTAATAAATCTGCTAGCTTCTAAGCATCCCGTTTTCATCACACTTCAGGAATTGACTTGTGAGATTCTTCTCGTTCTCCGTGATTCCACGCGGCACTTCATCACCCTTTGGCTTGTACACCACGCACAGTTTCCTCGTGTTCTGTTCACAGAGGGCTGTTGATTCGATTTAGCACTGTAGTCTCCGTATTACCAATCGTCCTACAATTCGTTGAACTACTATAAGCCAGTCCTCTTCGGGTGCACAGGAAACCCATTCTCCTCTAAGTCCACAGAACGATCTCTTCACGTTTGTCTTTACATACATTTGCTCTCACTTCTAGCGATTCTGTGTTCCAGGTGCTGACTATAATATGGCTTTCATCGCAATAAAAGTGCACATGCGTAATTCCCTCATGTGTTGCACTATTGGTAAATACCGCGGTGGTTCGGACATGCGTGTGTAAACAGGCTAGTAGTTTTTTATTTTCCTACGGTTGAGCTGAATGCTCTAAACCAAGAAATGGTGTGGCGCTACTCATGGCTATTCTTCATCAACTTAGACAGCTCAGTCCCGGACGATTTATAACTAACAGGTTTGACCGTGCTTTATTGCCTACAAGACAGTAACCACATTGGATTTCATCCTGGACCGGTTATTTTACTTTTAGATTCGACCTGATTTCATCATCTGAATCTGCACCTTTCGATTTGGTACCAACTTTTTGTTTGTTATGCCCTGTTCCTTTTTCATTCACTTACGATTGAGCTCGGGTACTGAAAAAACTGTTGCTAGTTTTTGTGCTACGGCTTTTTTCACCTTTGTTTGTGGTTCACATTTAGTTTTAAATCTCCATGCAGTTTAGCCACGTTTTGCTACTGTTTTTACGGCTTTTAATGGTTTCTTTTCCTTAAACCTTACTTTACCGTCCCAATCTTTTGCCTTGAGCCCTAGTTTTCCCCACTTCATTCTTTATTACTGGCCACATTTAATCGAAAAATTGTTTGAATTCTTTGTATCACAGTGTCCCACCATTACATGATTTTAGTATCTAGTTTATTTTCATCAACGTTACATTCTAGCAAATCATTTTAACCGAACATGAACGATTTAAGCATCTAAGTAATACGGTTTTTTACGCACAGAACGAGTTGGTCACCGACATTACCAAATGCAATTGGTTCGAATTAAATCGATAAAGCGTTTCTCACTGTTTTAGTGTTACAGTACTATTGTCCTTAGCCGGATCACACTTTCCTTCAGCTACTTTCGGTGGCCTAGACGATGGGTGAGTTGCATTTCCTTCAGCACGCACGTTAACGTTCCTGTCATTGTCTGTCTCGGAGCTACCTCCTCCTTCGCCTTTTAATACTCTCATTTGTTTTCACATGAATAGTGAAGGATCAGATTCTGAAGTTCCAACACCCCATCTCTGGCCTCTTTCCGCTTCTCCCGAATGATCCTAACTGCAAACTCAGTCATGTCCGTGACTCTGTGTACTGTGCTACGGTTCTATGGGCACTCCATCGCTCATTTGCGTAAGTCGTTGATATTTTCAAATCACGGCACGTTCTTTCAGTTAGCTAATTCATCCTACGGATCATCCCGTTATATTTTGCTTACCAATACCACACCATTTGTGTGAGCCACCGGGATTACCATTCTTAGACGTCGTTAACTGACACGAAGCATTCGGTCGGAAGATTAGGTCATACTATCTTGTTTCCATGTACAGGGGTTTCGTTCTCGGCCATAGTATTCTTTAGATATATAAGATGTTGCATCATCATGAACTCAGATACTTTGTATTTTCTATCTTGCATTTGGCTTTTAACCCATCCATTCGACCTTCTCAGTCTTTGCTAGTCCTTTTTGACTTAACATTTTTCATTTTCCTCTCATTCTTGCATGCCATTTTATTATTACTTTTGATGATGCGAATCAAGATAGCTGGACGCGTCCCTCTTGAGTGTACGAATGATGGTTCCCACTTAACTCCCTTCATCTCTAGGGATTGATGTTGCCGTATTCTCTTCATGTGACTAAACTCATTGGCACTTAAGTCGCACAACTGTTTTCAGTTCACATCAGTACATTTTACTTGGCTCGCTCGTTTTTTCTCCCAGTTTCTGGTAGACGGACGGATCGAATTGTTTGTTTCGTATTTTGTTCGCGGCTGACTAGACACCGTTTTCGTCTCTCGTAATGGCTTGTTGTTTCGTTCAAACGCCTTACTATTAGACACACCTTTAGAAATAAACAATTATAACCGATACCAATTCTGGTGAGTCCTCTTCTTCCACTGTTCCTAGCTGCAGGCTCATCATGTGGGTCTTCTTTATGTGTGGCTTATCGTGGAGATGCACCGTCGTCGTTTTTGTCCAGCTCTCCAGGTTTCCTCCGGAATCTCTCGGCGTATCAGCACTTGCCACTGGTATTTCGCTGCTTTCCAACCACAACGTTTTCGCTAATGAAGATCGAGAAGGATGTTGAAGGAGAGCTGATGGGAACCCAAATTCTTTGCGTACATATTCAAATAAGTGCACGGTCGCTAATACCTGTCTATCATAGTTTGGCAAGTTGACATCAACGGGGCAGCTTCTCCGCTGTTTTGACTCCGCAGATAGCTGAACCTTGTGCGCCCTCTAGACATGTAGTCAAACTGGGAGACGTTTAAAAGCACGAACAAGTGCTCGCTACGCGCTTCATCTTGCCAAGTTGCAAGCCAAGAACATGGGAACATACGTGGACACCAATTTGAAAAGCGAGACAAATTGACGGCACTCAGTCTGCCACGTTTTCTGAGACTCCAGCCATTTCAGATGGTTTTTAGTCCGTTTTAATAGAGAACGTTTGTTCATTCGTTACAAATTCTGACAATTTAGTCGGTTCCTTTCAGTCATCAGGTTATTTCGGTCTGCTTGTTTGCAGATTCTGCTTCTTCTTTAATAATGCCACTATACTAACATCATCAACATTCTTAGCCAAGATGCACGTTTCTCTGACCACCGACACTCTAAACAAGTGACATTACTTCTGATAACACTCTCATCTAGGTTCATGCGATTGCGTTTCAACACCAGCCATGTGAGGTACTAACGTCATGCTGTGCCTGCGGCTAATAGGCTGGGATTTCAGTGGGTTTCTAGTGATTCTGGACGGATGACTCATATTATTCGCTGTTGTACCTGCATTCAGTAGACTTCAGTGTAGTTCCTGCTCTTATGGAGCACATTAGGCAGTAGCGTGTATACACTTCTGCCGCAAACCCAATCAGAGTTCATAAGCAATTACCGACAGTAGGACACCTTTTACTTGATTCCACATAGGCTCCCACGGACTGTGCTTCATAGGCATCCAAAACCAAGTATAAGCAGCCTTCAATTCTCGTTCAACTATCCGATCGTATAGATTTTTATGAGAAACTTTTACCAGGCGATTGATTTACAAATATAACGCAAGCCACCCGTAAATTATTTTTGAGCATACCCAAATCTCTTTGTGGACGCTTGCAGAATGGGATTGGCGCTGAGCACTCTGTATGTGCTACGCCCCTTCTAAGCACAAGGCAATGCTGCAATACTGGACCGATGTATTCGCTTTTCTCACTATCGCCGACCCGTGGCCTTAGGGATCAAAAGCTTGCCTTATAATCTGAGGATGCGCGTTCGAGCATACCTAGGCGACGAAGCGATTCTCGACTTATCCTTAGCCCGCGCGCGACTGTTTGTAATTGCGCGGCAGCGAAGGGTCGGTACTGCGTACCAGCGTACTGCTGATTGCTTTCTCCCCCTATGTATGGCTACTGCAGGTGTCGCTCGGCTCAATTGTATGTGTAGCTGCTCTATCACTTTCGCTTGTCACATCATCTAAGCGATTACCATAGGGATAGGAGAGCTCCGCTATCAAAAGCCCGCAACCATAAGCAGTGACTGCAAGACGCTCGCTTGTTGGCTGTAGTGCACCCAGCGTTCTGTTTGGATCTAGCTCACGACTACTGAGCCTTGAAGACTTAACGAAGTCTGTCTCTTTTGTGCATCGTTTTCTAGTGCTACTTAGCCGGAACAACACGTCCTTATTCCTCATTAATAATAATATGTATACTTCCCCTGATACTGATACTGATACTGATTAGAAGCAGCGAGGAGAGCATACTCTGTGTAGCTGCATCAATTGTCGCTCTTGGACATCAACATATTAGTTACCGTTCCGTTCTTTATATTTTGCCTCTTCGAAATGTTTGTCGAGAAGCTTCTTAAATTCGGCCACTGAATTCGCCTCTATTACTGGCTGCGGCAGGTTGTTCCAGGTATTCACCACTCTCCGTTCGAAACAGAGTTGGTGAGCTACCCGCTTCAACTGCGGTACGATAAGTTTGTACCGGTGTCTTCGCGTGCTGCTTGGTGTGCGCAGATGAAGCAGTTGTCTCAACATGGGGTAATCACTAAGATGTAATATCCGGTGCGTCATGATTAAGTCAACCCTCAGCCGACGATATGCTAGGGTGTACAGCCCTAGTTTCTTACATCGGTCTTCATATGGCATACCTCGTAAGTTGGGAATCAGCCTAGTGGCTACATGCTGCACCCGCTCAAGCTTTTCTACCTCGCCCAGCGTGATGGAACAATACGCGGGAGAGCCGTACTCTAGCATTGGTCGTATTATCGAGACGAAGAGGCGAGTGGCAATCTCTTCGGACCAAGTGCTGAAGCTGCGCCTGAGCGCCCAAAGCATCCGAAGGCTGTTTTGGTACAGCCTATTCGTGTTGTCAATGGACTTTAGGTCGCAGCGTGAGAGCACACCGAGGTCGCGCACGAAAGACGCGGGATGCAGCGGTTGACCAGCCACTGTGTACGTTCGGCTGTGCTCGCATTTACCCAACCTCATAAACTGCGACTTAGCAGGGTTGATCGGAAGGTTAGCCTCTGTAGACCATGTTGAGAGGCTGTCGAGATCCTGCTGAAGTAAATCGCAATCATTGAGTGTGCGGATTACTCTCCACACCTTCAAGTCATCTGCGAACAACGCACATGGTGATTGGAGTAGCTTAGGCACATCGTTTACATGGATCAGAAACAATATCGGCCCCAGTACAGTGTCTTGGGGCACGCCGCTGCTCGATGAATACCAGTCCATTAGATGGTCGTCCACCTGGACTCTCCACTTTCGATTAACTAGGAAATTTCTGATCCATTTGTGTAGCGAACCACCAACACCGTACGTTCTTAGCCTGTCAAGGAGCACTGCATGGTTAACCTTGTCAAAAGCCTTACTGAAGTCAATGTAAATGACGTCGACCGATTGGCCTTGGTTCTTCGCTTGTAACCACTCGTGCCTTGTCAACAGTAGGTTGATGATGCACGAGCGACCTTTCATGAAACCATGCTGTGCAGAGGTCAACAGGTTTCTCGACTCGAGAAGCTGCAGAAGGTTCTTCTTCACGATCTTCTCGAGCGTCTTTGCCAAAACAGCAGTCAGGCAGATCGGCCGGTAGTTATCCACTTTACTTGGGTTACCACCTTTCGTGCTATTTTCGTAGGTGGAATATTGGGGTATGCGTTTCATACAGTTACGTTTTCGGTCGATGCTTGAGGCGAAAGACTAGTTTTGAAAACATTGGTGTTTATATTTTTCGGGTCCCCTTTGGAATAGCTCATCGAGAGATTTTTCCCATGTGAATATAGAGATTATAGTAGTTAGCTCAAGGTAATTTGCGAGCCTGCTTCTAAATGTTGCCACATTGTCACATAACGTGAGTGTGATGGGCGCTTTATTCCACAGATAGTTGTATCTGACCAGGAATATTCAGTGTATAACCTTTGTTGCGAGGCTGTCTACTTCATCTAGGTTGTAGTTCAAATCTGGTCAGACCGGAATAGGTCTTTTATATAGCAGGTTGAAAGCTACTAACAATCTGTGCTTCAATCGTCGAAATCAAAGTGATTCGAATTGAAGTTGATTGCAACGTTTTCGATAATACACAGCAGAGTGTTTGCCAATTAGATGTTTAGTACATGACCTCTGCAGGTGTTCCACGGTAATTCTGTCACTTTCTCATATTGCCGTATAGTATGCTGCAGTATTCGAGGATGGGTGGTGACTAGCATGTGTTGTGAATTTTGTTGGATATATTGCACACAGATTTTGTGGAGCGCGGAGGACTGCAGCATAAGCCTGAGTTGTGGTCTCTAGGAAAGAATAAAAGATAGTCAATCATCATCAACGGCAGTGCATCAACCATTTAAACTGATGTTTCGCTGCCATACCACCATGATGACCTATGGACTAAAGAATAGTAAGTGGGATAGAGGGGGCTTACCTAAAAACCTCAATGTCCTAGGCAAAAATTCAGTGTCAAAGCGCCTACACCTTGTGTAGACAACATAACGTCACAAACTGCTGGTTATCGTGCAAAGGTAAGGCGGCATCGGCCAGACAGCTTTCTTGAGGCTTTCACTGCCCCGCGTCATAATCAGCCATTACCCCGCAGATAACAGCACCAAACACACTTTAAACAGGCAACCCGATTAGGAGACGGAAGCAGATGTGCCACTGGTGTCGGTTGCGAGCCATGTCCTGTAAAGTCTGGAGCCAAGCACAAGGCGAGTCACATGGACTCCAGCCCGGAAGGGGAGACGGACCAACGGCACCCAGTTTGGTCGTCTGTGACTTCATTTCTCGCTGCCAAGTCAACTTCTGTCCACCTCGAGCCTTGCGCCACCCTACACCAGGGAGACTGAACAAGCCCCTCCTAGGTAAGCGGTGACCAGACCTCCGTAGCACATGCCAGAACCAAGGCAACTTGTTCAGTGCTATCTGTTGTTCTATTGAGCTAGCATGATTATCACTACCTAGTACTCGCCTATGCACATCATCGTTGCGGACATGCTTGTGCCATCCGACACCAGCAATGCTTCGCAGACAACGATGATCAAAGACTTGAAGACGCCTCAGATCTTCAGACCGAAGGGACCAATTTTCTTTATCATAGAGCAGAACGGCCCTCATTGTGGCTTTGTATACACGGTCTTTCCGACGGAGGGAAACTCCCTTCTGTAGCCAGATGTCGCAGTTTTAATAAGTCGATTCTGATCTTTGCAATGCGTGAACAGACTTCAGTTTCTATGCGCCCATCGTTGCTGATGCAGCTGCCAAGATGAGTGAATTGATCAACCACGTCGAGTTCCTCGTTAGCAAAGCTCAAGGGGTCATCAAATGGCTGGTGGTCCTGCAGCAACACTTTGCACTTTGAAGGTGCGAAGTGCATCCCAAATAATGGGACCACTCTAGCCAGGCTATTCAGGGTTGTTTGTGCCGCCGCAACATCGTCGAAAATCAAGACGATATCATCCGCATAATCAGGATAAACTCTACGGTTGTGAAACCTGACCTTAAAGAGGCTATTTACTTTCGACTTTCGATTCCTTCGCAATTTGGCTCAGATCTGGTGGGGGACACCGAGTAAGCAACTAGCTTGTTCGACGCCTTGTTTATGGCACAGGAAAAGGAAATGAACCGCTCAGCACCGTTATTTCACGCACCAGGCTCCGATGGCTCGGTCACATGTTACGCATGCCAGCTCACCGACTCCCGCGACGTGCGTTGTTTGCACGTCGGGAATGTGGATGGAAGAAGCGGAGAGGTGGTCAAGCGATGACTTGGTGGAGAGGAATAAGGGCCCTCATTTCGAAGCTGGCATCAGTTGGAGCGTCTCGGCTCCCTGGTTCGGGTCCGAAAGTTGATGAACGTGTTTGGCTGGGTACACTTGCTGACTTGGCTAGGAGCCGACCTCAGTGGCGTTCGTGATGTGCGTTTTTTGTCTCACCCCCCCCACCATGATCTCATTATTTAGCATTTTACAACTTTGCATCGTAAATTTTTTTCTGCATTGTACCTCGTTAGTAGCTTACAGGAACGATGCCCATCCGTTACCGGTAGCTCAGCTGACTTGCATCTGTTGCATCTTTTCCATTTTTTCTTTTATACAGTACGGCACAATAGCTGAGTTGTTTCCCAACTAGGTAATGTGTATAGTGATGATGATGACGAACCTTTCACCAGGCAGGACCTCCACACCTACATCGGGAGATTCCGCAAGCGAACACTCCGTGATAGAATCCAAGACGAAATTGATCAAAATGGGGGAATCGGATAACCCTGACGAACGCCACTTGCGGTCGGAAAGCTATCCGATAGGTCACCGAGGACCCTGACGCGGCCTATGATGTTCGAGTATAGAGCACCATGGATCTTCCCATATTTCGTGGGAACACCTTTTCGCCCAATTATTTCCAACAGAGTGGATCAATCGACTGAACCGAACGCACTCTTGAAATTGAGGAAAACAGCTATTGTCTGTCTGCGGTATGCGTGTCGCTGCTCTAGCACCTGCCGCAAAGTGAATATGTGGTTTATACTGCCACGTCCTGGGCGGAAACCGGCCTGCTCTTCCCTAATCTGAGATTCCCACTCCACAGTGAGGCGACGAAAGAGAATCGTGGCCAATACTTCTGTCACAACTGGCGTTAAACTAATACCCATGGTGTTAGAATAGTCTGTGCGACTGCCCATTTTGTGTATTGCCACTATAATCGATTCGTTCCGTTTAGCCGTGACACTTCATTTCATATATGTTCGAAAAGGAAGGTCAGTGCTTCTCAGAAGACCTCACCTCCATCCTTAAAAAGTGCAGATGGTAGGGAATCCGGGCCAGCGATTAGGGGCTGTGATCGCGTTTCGGACCTCGGCATCCGACGGAGGCTCTAAACTAACTGTCCCTTCTCGTCCTGCATCACCTTAGTACCAAGAGGTCTGGGAGCAGGGGACCAGTTGAACTGATCTTGAAAGTGTTTCGCCCAACGAGCCATCCGGCGTTCCTCATTATGTATCGGTGCACCTGCGCTATCTCAGATTGTCTCACTGACGCCTGGTTTTCTGGGACAAGTGGTTCGGATCAGCTGGAAGAGCTTGCGGAAATTGCCTACTGCTCCTGCCTCCTCCATTTCTTGAGCCTGAGTAGTCCACCAGGCTTCCTTGTCAGCGCTTACGCTCTGCTGTAGTTCGCGCGTAATCACCCGTCTAATCACATTGTGCTCAGAGCCAGCCTGGAGATTGGTTCTGGATTCCAATAGTTCACCGACCTTCCGGATGTCGATTGACTGGTGGCGTGACGATTGATAGTGCCACAAGCAGATGCTCCTGCGTCCTGCATGGCGGCCGAGATTCTATTTCACGGAAGCTCGGTGTCATTAGTACAAGACAGTTCAGTATGTAGTGCTTCTTGATGAGCTTGTCTGACCGAAGGCAGAGACGGTTTCTCGGTTGCCAATCGGAGGAGACGCTTGGTGCGTCTCACGGCAAACTTCATCGAGATGCGGCAGCCTGCCAAATTACGATCAGCATCCATTCAGATACTAGTGACAATCCAGGGTGGAACCACGCCACACGTAAGTTATGTCAATGTGTTCAATTTGGGTCCATTGCTGACCAGCTATAGGAAGACGCTAAGTGGCACTTCGGCGCCCACTGTCTAAAATCAGTGCTACTAATAAACAACTGGTGCTCCGCTCACAGTTGCAGCAGGCGCTGGCCGTTGTCAGTCCGTTCGGAGTTAGGTCCATAATTACCGCCCATCTGAGCTTCTGAAAACCTTATACGCCCTTCTTATGCGTTCTTATCCCCTGCAAGTGCTAGAATATCTGAACTAGTAGCACTGCGTAGTAGCACGTTCAGTGCGTGATAAAATGTGTTCTTGATGAAAGCATTAGAACTGCAGTCGGTGGGAGCATAAGCGGAAATCACAAACAAACAACGTTTTATACTACTTCTCGAATCAACCTTGGTCGATGTCGTCAAACGGATTGCACATAAACGGCTGTTTACCGGGATTCAATCAACCAACGATGGCTCAGCCTTGGAGCTTAGAATGACACCTACACCAGTTTGACCCGTGAGAGCTGCATCGGCGTCTCCGGATGCGTGCAACCAATAACAAGAGGATAAGCCGGGTGCAGTTAATACAACAACCCCGTTAGGGTCATTGATTCTAGTTTCGGACACACAACGCACATCAATACCCAGTGTATCTAAGGTGCGTGCGAGTGCAGCTTTTTGACATTTTTGTCTTAGAGTGGGAATGTTGAACGCCGCCACGGGAACGGGACAGCGTGATCTTATATGTTGCTTTCGCCATTAATCGTCCGATGGGTGTTGTGGGGAGTTGGCGGCAAATAGTTCTACTCCAGTGGCACTTCGGTTGCTGTCAATTAAACTGGGATTTATAAAAGACACGTTAGTAATGGGGGTCGGGATAGGAGTAAGAGAAAGTGGTGGAAAAGAAAGAATGAAGGCGCCGGCAGTAGCATGTTTTCACTCATCCGCCCTGCTGTATGCAGCAGATAAGGCGACCCTTGATAATCTGCACGATGGCCGATGCAGGATGAAGTTTATGTTTGAAGATGTCCTGGTTGTATGTGGGCTGAGATACTGCCAGGGCGCCCAGACGTAGACAGGAGGACGATTAGGATCCTCATTCAAAGCCTTTGGGTCAAAGTCTATCCGCAAGGCAGCGGGGAGGTGACAATGATTTACTTTTACAGAAATGGGCGGCATCTCATTTCAAACCCCCAACCTGGAAGACCAGCAGACTGAGTTTGTCTGACCTCTCACTATTAACCATCCTAGTAGGGGTAGCTCTCAAGGTGCCCGGAGTCACCACCCAGTATAGCTCAATGGGTCAATGAGGTACGCAAACCGTCACACCGCGTTAAGGTCCAGTCTCCTTGAGACGCAAAAGATAGTCAATAGGACGGAACGAATGCAAAGAAATGGAGCAGCGAATTGGACGTCTGATTTTTGCTTTGGCAGGCTTAGGTTTAATGTCTCGTGAAATATTCCAGTCACTTGCCACTGCTAATCATTGGTGAATCCTTCGAGTCGGGCGATAAAGGAGGAAATCGGACATCCAAAGTGGACCCATCTTGCCGCATTTTCATAAGGACATTCACTGGTCATCTTTGGTCTCAGTATGACAATAGGTATTTCAACTTTGAGAGATGATTGTCTTCTAGCGCTCTGCTGGATGTGTGGTGTCTGTCTGGCCTAGTTTAACGGCAATGCATTTTCTCAGAAAAGTGCTTAAGGACTGTCTTTAACTCCGTTGACCGGACCTGTTTTGGACAAAGCGCATCTCTTAAAAATTGTCAGATAAGTTTCTGTATCCACCTATCGCGACTTCCGGTGCCGTGCTTGGATCTTCCGAATACCCCCCAGGGTGCGAAACCGCGAGTGTACTACTGTCGTATCACTGTTTCCGTCCTTAATTTTGTAACTGATCTCATAACTAATGAGTTCCCCCTATCGTTTATTTCTTCTTGGATGAAGACTACTGCGTGACCAACGCGGAGGACACAGCTTCCATGCAGTCACTGCTGAGTAAGGTGACTCGTAGCACTGCGCACTTCGATCTGCACTTTGCATCCTCGAAATAAATGTGCTGTTACTGGACCGGGCCGAAAAACTACCGGTTTTTACAATCATGGAACAGTCGCTCAACGGTGTATGAGAGGTAAGGGTTATTGGTCGAAGGAAGGTTTTACGAGGCAACCGCACCACCGGTAAATACATAAAAAATACACATGAGTATGTTTCTCGACGGGCGTGATATGTTCCCTGTTGTGGAACGATCAATATATAAATAATACGGCACATGGCCGCTACGTACTGACAATGCTTTGTCACCGCTTTGCGCATAGTGCCATAGAGGCATGAAGATAGTGACTAATAGACTCGGTCAGGCTGCTGCGTGCCGTCTTCATGGTTGTGGGTCTCGGGATGGTCCACACTAGTGGTTGGAGACCGCATCAAACATGGTGCAGTCGCGCAGTCAGTGGCGTTCCTGCATTCTATTTGTTGCATTTGGTTGTCAATTTTCGTTCCATTCTGACTAGTTTAAGTCACTTCCTCCTTGCTTCCATTTTGTTTACATTTTATACGCCTTTATCCCCACTAGCTTGCCGTAGTTATTTCTTGTTATTCTTGCCATATGAGTCGTGGCAACTGGATCCACCGCAACTCTGTGCTCGGATCATTGTTTGACTTGTCGAATGCAACAAGCAGGCGGCGTCAACACTTCACCTATTGCCAACATGCCCGCACATCTAATTGGATTAATTAGCCAAACGACTAAATCGCCTCATCGTCTGCGCTACAGCTGACGAACATATCATTGAAGATTTTACGGTTCACATGGATTTTAGCCTGTGTTCCTTTGATTCTCCTCATCATCCTACAGGGACTGTATTTTTTCCAGCTTACCACTCAAGTGCATAACTCGAAACGTCTCATCTCAGCCGCCCATACTGTATAGATTGTCAGCATGGCTTACCTTTGATGAGTACACTATAAGACTGATCACGTTCGCTTCTCGGTAGTTGTGAAGCATTAATACCATCCTGTGTGAACATCGGATGTGTAGTAAACGTCATCCAGTTGGTGTACTCTTTAGTACGTCACTGCGCTGTCTGTTAAAGTCAGAATACCTATATCTATACTAACAGGTATTTATCACCCCTTCCTCACGGCTTGTGTGCTCATAAATATGGGATTTTTGACCTACGTCCGTCAGAGCACCAGACAGCCGTTTCCTCCTGTTGACACACCAGCAGTGCACATCCCACGGAATCGAACTCATAGCCTCTCGACACTAGTTGTCTGCTACGTCCGGTGCTTCTCTACGCTTGTGGAAAGCTATCTAACCTGGTAGTTACTGCGGTGAGCCCACAGTAAAATGATCTCGGCTTGTGTTGGTTACCACCAATGCTCTACAGCACTTTTTACTTGTAGCATTATTGAGTAGTGGGGGATTTATGCTTTTTTGTCTGGACTAAGCCAGACAGCTACCACACTTCCAAGAAAGCGCTAGACGACCGTTTCTTTCTGTTGGGACTCATCGGTATCGCGTGCCCACCGAATCTAGCCGAATTCGAACCCATGACCTTCTTGCGAATCTAATGTTTAATCTACGTTGTCGCGCCAATCGTACTCCATTTGAGCGTGTCAGCCACCTTAGTTAGTGTCAGTTTAGATGGATTACACTAGGTATCATTTGGTACAAAGGCTAAGTTTTCACTCTTGCCCGCTTGTAAAGCCCAACGCTTCTCTTTACTGCAGGTTATTTTTCATCGGGTAACCAAGTTGGGGTCTAGTACAAGGCTCTGCTGTTGTTCTATTTTCCCAGTCTAACTGTCCTACTTCGTTCTACGGCTTAAAAGTGGATGATTGAAACACTTCAACTAACATAGTATTATATCGAGCACCACTATCTTGTACTGGCTTTCAATATTTAATCAAACCCTGTTTTGATTATTGTCTCTGATTATGGAACTATCATCGCACGGCAAAACTCTAACCTACCATTGAGCGTTTGTTGTGAACACTCCTCTATCGTTATCGACTTCTCAAAAATTCGAACTTTGTTCGCCGTTTGTCGACTCACTGACTTCTGTCTCTGGAACGATTTCGGTACCTTTGCCACGCTCGTAATCCGAATTGTTTGTCATCCAGTGGCAGCGTGTTGAAGAATCCTTACATTTTATGCCTTGGGGCTTGATACAGACCATGACGATGATTGCTCAACTGTTTCATCTAACGCCATGCCAACACTTTTCTTCTCGTTGTTGTTTCAGTCGGATGGACGATGATGCCGGTCGACATTTCGAGTTGGGACAATGCGCAGTAAAGTGTATGCGCACTATCCTAATCGGTTGGATGCAACAATCTTCCAGAGTGAGCTTGTGTCTCTTTTCTCATCCACACACACACACAGAGCGATCATTTGCTTCGTGGGATTGACACGTATTGTTTAACGGCTGCCCACCACAAATAGATTCTACCATGTTCCTCAGCTCCTCAACAGCCAAGGGACACTCGATGACCGTTTGGGGATCCTCCGCATTGTCTATCCTGTCAACACAGTAGTGAAATGCAGGTGGTTAGTGTATTAGTGCGCACTGATTTCGTTAGCTAACTTTTAAGTTCCCCTTTTTACTCAGATCCGTGCACCGAATTTGTTGCAACCCAGTACTAATAGAATATGCACATCTCGAGAACTCATGTATTTGACCAAGTTGGACTACAAGCCGTAATGCGTCAACCCATATCGCCGAATGCGAATGTTGCTCTGCCTGTAACGGGGTGTTCAATACAGTGATCTACAGCGTTTGCTCGATGATCATTGTGGTTGGGTTAGTTAGGATTGGTCTAACCCTAACAGAATTACGTGCGGTGGGTCCAGTTATCTTATCTCACTTCACACAACTAGTAATAATGATACTGTATGTTTGGAAATTTTTGAATATAACTCAATTTTGTGCAGGATCGTACTACAGCAACGTCTTACTGTTGCCGTAATATTTTCGAAAGCTTTCTCACTTACCAATTCTCAACCGGTTCTACACTTTCCTAGTTGTTGTACGATTTCACATATGTTGCGTGTTTTTAGCTTTCAACACTTCACTCTCGGACCGGTTTCGGGCTCAATTGCACTTGTCAGGGTGGGATTCGAACCCAGGATATTGGGTATGTCAGCCGATGCACGAACTGCTACTCCACCAGGCTACTGACAACGCTTATCACGACGGTGTTTGACTTCTTTAAAGATCATTATGAAGAGCCCGTTGCGTGCATGCATTGCGACACATAATCCCCACTAGCTGAGATTCGCTTCAAAGTGAATTACGTGTGGTACTATATTCACCCGGTGAATCTTTCAATACAACCTCCAATTAATGACTATTAATTGGAAACGGGCAACAAATGAAGCTACTAGAAGGGATGGTTCTGGTGGTATAGTAACGCCATGGACACACAGGAACGCCACTGACATAATGCGTGTGTCATATGCAGCAAGATGTCCCATTATCATCGCCATCTTCACACGTTAGCTAGAGGAGAGAAACATCTATGCTGTTAAATAAATAAACAAATACATAATTTTTCTTGGCTGCGCGAGGCACGCCCGTAAAGGCGTGCTTATAGTAAATAGTACAACAATTGATCAAATAGTGTGCAATAGTATAATATGATTTTCATATATGTGGATCCGTAAATGTTTGCAGGTAGGTATGCAGGTGTGTTGCTTGTTTTTGTAAATGTGTTGCTGTTTTTTTTACTAAGTTCGATCGCGTCGGCAGTGTCTGAAGGGGTGTTTGACGTTTGTGGATTTCATAAGATTGTTAGAGTTAGTAAGGCCAGTGACTTTAGTTGGTGGCGAGTCACAATCGCCACGTCACAGTGTTGATAAACGGACGTTTTTGGCTTTTTATAGAGAGAACCCTTGCTAGGCGAAAACCTACCACGTCCTGGAACACTGTCACTGAACTATTTGCTGGAACGGATTAAACCCGAACCGCCCTGCTGGCACCACCAGGAGGTTGTTCGGCTAGCCATAGTCATAAAGAAGAGGGAATATAGGAAGGAACAAAACAAATAATACTATGCTTTGCTGTACTCTGGAGCACAGTGGCGAATAAAACGCGCTATGTCGCAATTGGCTTGTAAATCACGACGTTCCACCATTGTCCCCAGTGGCATAAGCCGCTGACTGGCATTGTAACCAGCTAGTGGTCATGGGTTCGAATCCTGATTGATACGCACTACTAATGGTGTCCAACGGGTTGAAACTGCCGTCTAGCGATCATTCTAGCATGCGAGTGACTATCTAACTTGGAAGCTGCTATTACGCACTCTCTACTAATTATGTTTTGTGTTTACTATGCATTTGAATGAAATCCTTATTGGAGGGGTCGAAACACTTGAACTCACAACATACACTTCACTGAGGTAGGTGCTTGGCCATGTCAACAAGATTCCACCGTTACTAATATTCGTCATCTTTCGAGCCGCATTCCGAGGTTCCGACTGTGGCCAGCTTCTAAGTGTGGGACGTCATTCCTCTTGACTAAGGCGCCGGTTATCTTCTGATTTTTCCGTCCAGACCCCGGTCGCACAAGCAACGCAGTTCTCGGGACTCCGTGTGCTGACGTGCGTAACGCAGCACAGTCATCTTATCATGGTGCGTAAAGTAGCAGTGCTGATTTATTCATTTTCTCTTTATACACGAAAAAAACAAGCTGGCAAACGTACACATTGCTCATGCGTAGTTTACCCTAGACCTGAGGGATGTTCAACCACTGACATGGCCGATCTCGCAACCCCATCTATGAATTCGACTGACATTACACCTTTCCACAAACCATTCCATGTCTCTTTGTCATGTCAGTGATTAGTTACTCTAGCTTTCTACCCAGCTGAATGTCAGAAGTCGAGACACTAATCACTACGGAAGTCAATGTAGACGATTCAAGTTTACAAGACACTTGAATGAGGCACCAGAGGGCCACTACCGGACACCCTGCCAAATAGCTTGCCGGACTAAGTAGTTCGACGTTTCATCTGCTAAAGAAAGTGACTTGTTTGTATATCATCCATTTTAGGTCTGGCGCGAATCAGATTTGTACTGATCGTGATCGACCCTCAGTTGAAATTTTCGCTGAGCAAAATTACCAAGCTCAGCGAACAGTTCGTGTAACAAATGTGCAACCTACATTTACTTCTGTATCAAAGCTCTCATCGTTATTCCTCATTTTAGATACTTGCCATCTTCCCTTACTTTTTCCTTCCCCACTCGATCTGTTCTCTGTTCTGTTTAGCTGGAGCAATTTAAGAAGGTACAGAATTTGAACACATGTCTAAATTCTCGTCTGGACTATGAGACGGGCGAACCAATCGATGACCCAGATTACAAAAATCTTCAAATGGACTGCGTCGGTTTGTTTGTTACTCAGCTGGCCCAAATGATTGCTTCTGGGTTACAGGTGAGTTCATGTACGCACGCATTTGCGCCACCGTGCTCAACAATCATGGGCAATGTTTCATTTGCCATGTGGCTCCACTAGGGCTGCCAGCTGAAAGTGAAAATGCATTCATGTTCCTCTCCACCGCCCCTCTGTGGTCTGTCAGGCTTTTCGTACTGCATCTGAACGTCATTGCATACCTTTGTTCTCTTCCAGTTCCATTTCTTCCGATATGTTGGCGTAGAACCATAAATGCACTCACCGAGGGATTTTTGTTGCTATGTTTGACTTGTTTTTCTTTGTTTTAGATCTAATATTAAGCTATAGTTGATCATACGCTAGCTTTATAAGCCTCATTAGTTTCTGCTGATGGTGCCATCTTGTACACTTTGTCTTACCGCACCTTTTCATCCTTTTCTTTCTCGATGATTGCGGATTTCCTGTGTGATCAGCGTATCCAAACAGCCACTGTCTGTGAGATACATTAGAGCCGGGATTCTTAATTTCTTCACCATATATATATATATTTGAAACAGTGTATGAGTAGACATGCAGCGATCAAAAACCATGGGATCGTAAACGTGTTGAGTGTTCCGCATGCGTTTTCCTCGAATCTCATCATGAAAGGCTTGTCGTTAAAAGAAAACATAACACGACACAGTGGAATCCATGGTTTCGTCAAACGGCACCACCCCGAGCTTTAAGCCGAATAGCCTGCCCGCAAGGCAGTGGAGCGAATTCGGAGAATCGCGCCAATTGGGAGACAATGACCAATTGCTCTGTACATACGCCTTTGGTTTTTCTGTTTGCTAAACAAGGACCTAATGCTCCCCACAATTTCAGCATCAAGTTGTTGGAATACCATGCTCCGCCATTATGCAACAAGAGTCGGTGACTTTATTTAATGGTGAGTCACATGCGCCACCTCGCGTTTTATTGAGAAAACACTTGCCATTGCAAACCCGCCACGTGCTGGAACTCTGCCGTCGAACCATTTGCTGAAATAGGAGAAATCCGAACCACCAAGCTGTCCACCGGATAACATGATGTCACTAGCACGTCGGTACTGATGCTTCACTACAACGACAATTGGTTGTGCGCGGGTCGAAGTACTATGGGGGCCCCTAAACCTATAAACAAGATGCGTCTCGACCCCTAGGTGAGGAACTTGCAGGCCAGTCATCTGCAGCACCATGGCACAAATCCCAGTCACGATCAAAAACTAATCCGTTGCTTCCGCCAACCAACTCCGCATTGAAAACCCACTTTTTTAAACCACGAACCACGAATTTCTTATTTCGAGTAGTCAAGCGCTCGAGTTGATCTGGACTCCATGCTGGTACACCTGGAACACTGTTGTTGCAACCTTCGTAAATCATGCACGACAAGCGATGTTCCTCTAGTTTGGTTGAACTTCACCTAAATACTTCAAGCTCTTGGTTTTATGTTACCTGCGTTATCTATTTCATGGACTAATTACAGACCTTACCACTCATTGTTGGATATTGACTACTATTCTAATACTTTCGCAGATTGTGTACACCAAAGACGAAGTGGCTTTCATGCAAAATCTGATCTTCTACCTGGAACGAGCTTATCGTATTCCGGACTATGGGATGTGGGAACGGGGAACGAAACAAAATCGCAATGTGGTTGAGCTGAACGCCAGGTCAGTGATCTTGCTAACTGCTTTTATGCCTTTCTTTGTCTATGTGTGTGAACCAAATCGGATTTCTCAAAGATAACCTCGCTTTCGAGTTTTCATCAAAATTCTAATTGATGGGTTTAAACTTTTTTCCCTTTGATACCTTTTACTTCTGAAGAGTCGCTACTTCATCACACTCACTTCTGATTGGTTGGTTGTGCTTCACTTACGTTGTCGTGTGTAGCAATTCTCCAGACTAATGCGTATTCGGGTCAACTTTGACCTGCTGTGTGATTCGGATCTGGACGCGATTGAATTCATAGCAGAAAGTCTTGTTTTCTTTGGGATTTAGAGCTTCGGTGGTTACGATCGGGAAATGTGGTTACGAGATTGAGTTTCACCTTGTCTGGACATTCATTATCGTTATCTTGCTTCTTACGTGTCATTACGAAGCATAGGCTATAACGTCACATATAGGCGGAATCTTGCATGAATTATTTCCTGCCTACCGCTTCATTAAGTCGATTTGTCGACTATATCCTCGTAGAATGTTTCGTCCACAGCTGTTGAGACTTCGCGGATTCGTTGCTCCGACTATTGCTTGATTTCTGATTACTCGTGGAAGCAGAAATATGCTTTATTTCTTTAAAATGTTTTGGAAAACTGGTAACTCGGGTTGATAATTCAGTTGCTCATTTGTTCGCCGAGCTGCGAAATTGGTTTGCAAACGTTTCATCGTCATGTGAGACGGCATCATCAGTGCGTCGAGATGTGGAGTGTACTCTCGAGATCATGATCAATGGTACTGCAAACGTGTATGGGTTTCGTTTGGAGCTCAGACTAACAGCTACTTTCGTAGGTATGAGAGTGAGTGCCCAATATAAACTGTTGGTGTTTTCTTTAACATCTAGACATGAACTTAGATAACAGCCTTAAATCTTTAGCGTTCATATTTGAACCAAACGAAGGAATAGTGAAGCCCCTGCCATCCATACGATTACCAGGTAGAATGATTAATAAACAAGTGGTACAGTAAAATAGTGTGCACTTAGGTCTCGCCTCCATAATGCGCGGTCTGGTTTGCGTAGCTGATGGGGGGAGATCGCACAGCGTGCGAATTCGATTGGATGTTCACTTCAGGCTCTCCGTGTCGCCGACCGGTCCGGTCATTTGCTACGCGATTGTTGCGCAATCTTAAGCATTGACAGGTGGCAGTACCACATATTCGCCGCTTACGTCCTCGTTAGCACGACAACTACCACAGTACTACATCAACTAAGTCCCGCTGCTCACTGTCAAACATGCGGCTTTTCAGACAGTCTTCGCATTGTCGTACAAATGTCCAAGACGTATCACGGCTGTCATCCAAGTACTCAACCGTTTTACATACCGCTGTGTATTCTGCTGTGGCCATAATCTAGTTGGTAACAATCTGCATCGTACTTCTCGGGTGCAACCACTCGGTGCTCTTTATATGATTATCGCCATGCACCGTCTGGTGAGTAATACCATGGAATACCGTGGGAATCGGGGCTGAAGGGGAAGATGCCGTAGCCCAGTGTCTAGGTATGTCACCGTACTAGACTCCACTTGAGAAGGTATCAATAATATCATAGGTCGTGATGAGTACAACGGTGTGTTGGGTAATGCGTGAACCAACCGCGAAATACAGCGCAGTTAAGTAAGCTCAATAAAGGTGGGTTAGATGTGGCTCATCCGTCCTAGGCAGGAGCAATAAAGTTACTGCGTTGCACCAAGTCGGTGGTTACTCATTCTAGAGTGAAACTGCACCCAAGCGCAACTTACATGAACGATAGAATAAGGATGACACAAAGATGATGGAGATTGAGTAAGCAACTTTACAAGTTAGCAGGTAAATGGTGCGATAAAGTCCACTGATTTTTATAAACCCAGCTAAGTTAAACTCCGGTGAAAAACCGGGAATTATAGCTATGCTCAATTTAACGTAGAAGTAGAAGCACAGTGAACAGTGATGAAGTATTGTTGATGTATGCTGTAAATGCCGTCATTTATGTTAACTGTGGGCTATTCGTTTCAGAAGGTACGCCAGAGCTGCTCCGATCGTCTTTTGTCCGAGAGGTAAGCGAGAATTCACATGTATGTGGAACCACCAGGCAGCCAGTGGTGTGTGACTATTTATGGTCCTCTTGATCACCCGTTCTCTGCGCTAGCATATCTCAACCATTTCATCAGTACCTAGAGTGTTACCTGTGTCCAAGCATTTCGATTCGGATGTCACATCATATTGCCTCTGTCCGTGAATCAAAATTGGTCACTTGTCCGAGTCCTGGTGCGCATTTCAGAGACACTGGAACTGGCCACGTTGACATCACATTGCAACCCGCAATACTTCTCGCTGTCACGATCCATCTGTCAAGTGGGAACGTAACGAGGCACGAATAAATGTTAGCGCTACCTGTCATTTGGGATAGCCCTATTTTGACATCGAGTCATTAGATAATATTTCCACTCATGTGAAAATGCTATCAGTCTGTCAAGCGGAAATTTGGCGCTTACAAGTGTTTCTAAATGGATACCACTTAGTCATTCAATATGATATTGCTCGAGCTTCACCGGTGTGGCTGCGAATAAAGATATCAGTTGGCATACCAAAGGTCCCCGGTTCGAGTTGTAGTACCGCAGTGTCGCGAACGGGCATTTGTTCACACTTGTGTATGGACTACCACAAACTGGATGGAGAAACAGTAACCCTCATGAGCAATAACAGTACGTACGTGCATGAGTTTGAATTGAATGTAAGAATGACAGCCATATTCCCTTACTTGTGGAAAATCACACGTACAATTATGAACAACCAATACAACTGTCGATGGTTAATTAACGTTTGGACTTGAACCTAAATGGTAGTCTTAAATTTAGTGTGGGCATCAAAAATAGATAGTGACAGATATAGGAATAAGAAGGCAGATGCCATAAATAGGGTTACCAGGTGGAATGATGCACAAATAGTGCGTCATCATCATCATTATACACGTTAGCTAGAGGTGGGAAACAGCCACTGTGCCTCAATACACACAAGAAAAAAGGGGGAAAATACAACAGGTGCAAGCCAGCTGAGCTACCGGTAATGGCGGTAAGCTACTTGCCGATTACTATGCAGCAGCAAAAAAACAATTTACTACGCAAAATTATAAAATGCTGAATAATGAGATCGCGGTTGGAGAGGAGGCAAAGAGGGATGGGGTGAGACAAAGAAATTCATAGCACGAAGGCCACTGAGGTCGGCTCCTAGCCATATCAGCAAGTGTATCCAGCCACACGTATTCATCGTCGTTCGAACCCCAACCAGGGAGCCGAGGCCAGCTTCTAAGTGAGGGTCTTCATTTCTCTCGACCAAGTCATCGCTTGGCCACCTCTCGTCTTCTTCCACCCACCTCCCCGGTGAGCAAACAACGCACGTCGAGGGAGTCGGTGGGCTGGCATGCGTAACATGTGGCCGAGGCATTGAAGCGTGGTGCGTGAAATAACTGCTAAGCGGTTCATTTCCTTTTCCTGTGCCGTAAACAAGGCGTCGAACACGCTCGTTGCTTACTTGGTGTTCCCACCAGAGGTGAGCTTCATTTCGAAGGCATCGGTGATCGAACGTAACTAGCCTCTTTACGTCCGCTGATCTAAGCGGCCAGGTTTCACAACCGTACAGTAGGGTCGAACATACCGCTGCATTGTACACTCTACCCTTCAGAGCGGGAGTGATGTCGTACCGGCGCAATAAGTGGCGAAGGTTATCAAAAGCGCCTCGAGCTTTTGCTTTACGGTTCGTGATCTCATCTTCAATCCCACGGGCGCTGATACGTCTTCACCTGTAGTTGCATTTCTGAACGACTTCTAGCTGATCCCAACCAAGGGTCAGCATTGGAGGCGCTTTTGGCCAATCTTGGAGGGACGCTTTGCACTTCGAGGGTGCGAAGCAAAGCCCGAAGCGGATGACATCCAGTGCTAATCTGTCCAGTGCCGCTTGGCATTTCTGGGAGCTGTCACAGATTAGGGCAATATCGTCAGCATACTCCAAATCAAGAAGTCGTTCTCTTGAGAGCAGATCAACACTTAAGTTGTGTCCTGTGAACACAAGTTTAATGACTTGGTCAATAGCGAACTTGAAGAGGAAATGTGACAGCTGGCATCCTTGTCTCACACCGCTGGAGATATTAAGGGCGTCGACAGCTTGCCGTAAGCCCTCACTCTGCCGGAGCTACGCGCTTATAATGATCGGATAATATTTACATATTTCTCAGGTACACCTTCCCTGAGTAGACAGTTCCAAAGTGCAAGTCTATCCACGGAATCGAATACACCTTTGATATCGAGGAACACGACAACGGTGGGCCATCAATATATGTGACGGTGCTCCAACAACTGACGCAAAGTGAAGATGTGGTCAATGCAGCCCCAACTCGACGAAATCTGGCTTGCTCTTCGCGAATATGGCTTTCACGAGTGCCAATCAGTCTGTGAAAGATGACAGAGACAAGCAATTTGGAGGCGATAGAGATCAGACTGATTCCTCTATGGCTGCCGCATTCCGATCGTGAGCCTCCCTTGAAAATTGGGACTATGACGGAGCAGCTCCAGTCAGTTGGAACAGTTTCCTAGTAACTCGTATAAACCATCCACAAGAGCACGTCCCTCCGAATTTGTAGAGAGCTGGAAGAAGCTGATCTGGTCCCGCTTTTTTATTTCACTTCAACAGTCCGATCTCACTTTCGACTTTTGAGCGAGAGGGTAGATCTAAAGGGACAGCGCAGTTAGCGGGCGATCAGTTGGCGGCGAGAAATCTAACAATTCCGACCGATTAAATTGCCTTTCAAAGTGCTCAGCCCAACGCTCTAAGCGTTTTGGATAGGCTGTCAACTCTCGTCACGTATAGTTTCTCTAACACCATGTCTCCTGCTGCCCGTTTCCCGTATCAGCTGGAATAACTTAGATGTTTACCAAGGGCAACGGCCATTGCCATCTCTGATGCACGATGAGACCACCAGGATTCGCGGTCTCTCTTCAAGCTAGCACAGAGTTTTGCCCGGAGGTCTTTGGGAGTTTCATTATGTTCGCTTCCAGCCGGAATATGCCGGTGAGCATCTATAAGTTCCAGAGACTGCGATGAGACCCAATGTCCATGTTGGCGATTAGACTTACCACATGAGGATTTTCCTGCTGCTAGTAAGGACTGGTTTATATGAGACCAGTGAGCTTCAACTGCATCCAGAGTGCGTTTATTCAACTCACATGACAGCGTACTTTGATAGGCATTCAGAACAGTTGGCTGGTGTCAGTGCGGTCACAACGTCGTCATAGGCGTTCGCCAAAGCGTATCCGCAGGTCAGCACATGCAAGTGCATGCCTGGTGTTAACACATGTGCTCCAAATCGAGCAACAGTTCTGGACGCAGCTTCTCCATCGGTAACTTATCGCAATGTGATCCATTTGCGTCCATAGGTGATTCGAGACTGGTGAGCACCAAGTTCTACTCCGGCGGGTGCTGTGTCGGGAATTGGCGCTCTCAAGAAATAAGCGAGCATCCTCACACAAATGAAGTATCCGCTCACTGTTATCATTACGAAAGCCTACACCACGTTGGCCGCCCAGATGCAACAAATAATAGCCACCGTAAACTGTGATGACTTATCCTTAGTGTGTATTGTAGCTGCTGTCTGCTATATGCCTTACTAGGCGATAATATCACACATTCTCTGATGGCATCTTTGACTGTCACATCAATAACACATGTGGTCAGTCCAGCTGCTTCCTGTCCTACATTTGGCTTTCGAAAAAGTACTCAAACTGTTTTAGCAAATTGACAAGAATCAAAAGACTGTTAGGCGAACACGCTTGTTTCCGGTGGTTCGCATCAGGCCATTACACCACAGATAATAGGAATGAAACAAACAGTGTATTTAAATACGATGAATCAATGAGGTGAATTGACCGGTCCATGCGATCAAGTGACGATACTGGCTTTGGCATCATTAGTGGAAGGGTCAAGCGTGGTGTCATAACATGGGGAATCTTGAGGCCATGACAGCTGTAGCGCCTGTACAAACTTCTTTTGAGCACATAAGTCGGGGTTATGGAGCCGAATAGCGATTGTTTCCGATGTCGCCTATTGGCGACAGCGGAGGGCTCATGTGTGGCATCCAGATAACTTGTAAATAGGCCGGAAGGCCTCTCGCACATTCACTTGGTGACTTGTGTCGGCCAAATACCCCAGCACCGCGCTGACTACTGTCTTTCTGACCCCGGGCAATGTTCTCGGACTCTCTCAGACAGTCTCGTGGTCGTCTTTACAATACAGCTTGCTCCACACGAGCAAGAAAAATGGTACACACAGAAGGAAATATTCGACCTCGATAAGCTGTCCTTGAGATACTGACTCACGACTGTCGTAGAAATGAAGCTGACACGGAGATCAGCTGAAAACTAGGTTCTCGCTGTTGCATTGCAGAGCCTTCGAGTAGTTCGTTCTGCTATCACATCACCCTTGAAAGGCAGTGATAAGTAGATTAAGCGCTTTTCTGCGATGATTGGTTGAACTTTTGGTACTCCTGGCTCCATGTTTCTCCGGATGAATTTTCAGGATAACCATTTTGTTCGAGAACGCTCCGAATGAAACTCAATTCATCTGACAGCGTATCTTCCATGCATATTTTCCTCGCTCTTTCCGTTAGACAACGGACAAGATTGCGTTTTTGACTCGTTGGAACAAAACTGGCGAAATGGGTATACTGGCCGGTCCAAGTTGTCTTTCTATGTACTCTCCTTTGTACTGTCCCGTCTGATGTTCTGGTGAGGTGGACATCTAAGAATGACAACGAGTTGTTACTTTCGAGTTCTATGGTGAACAATTTGTTGTTATGTGCAGCGTTGAAGTGGGCTAACAGATCCTCGATGCATACGCGACCATCCGCAACACAAAATATGTCATCTACGTATTGACCGTAGTAAACCAAGTTGTTGATACATTCGTTTAGCTTAGTGCTCTCCAACTTACTCATGAAGACATCGGCGAGTAGCGGTCCTAATAGTGAACCCATAGCTACTCCGTCTATTTGTCTGTAAAACGTCTCATTGAACTGAAACTGAATGTTCTTAGTGCACGCCAATATAAGTTGCCTTAAACAGTCATTTGGAATACCGATGTTGATGTTGTGCAATTGGATAAACTCGCAGAGATAGTCAATGGTCTCTTCTAACGGGACATTGGTGAAAAGTGACGCCACATCTAGTGAGAATATCTACCATCCAGCTAGATTGAGTTGTTGCACCGAGTCAAGAAATTCGAAACTTTCCCGGAGGCTGTACCATGATATGGCTTTCCTGACCGGCTCGACGCGTTTGACAAGCCACTTAGCAGTCAGATGATAGGCAGAGTTGTACATGTCCAATATTGGTCTCCACGGTACACCTTGCTTGTGGATCTTAGGTAAGCCATAAAGTCTCGGAATTGCGGTTCCACTAGGTCTGGCGTATTCAAGACTGTCCGAGTCTTTGATGTTATTTTGTTTCAAAGGTCGCAAAAGTGTTGTCATGATCTTCTCAATTGCCGGCGTCCTGTCTTTCTCGTTTTGCACTTTTCAGAATTTCGATGCTTCTCTTAGGATGTTGTTCATCTTATCAATATAATCTGACTTGTTCATCAATACAATCCCGGCTCCTTTGTCCGGTCTAGATAACAAAACATTCTCGTTTTTCTTGAGTTCCTGTCCAATGCCTGTTCTTTAGAAGATATTTGATAATCGGTTTGTATCTCAGGTACTGGTAGCATGTGTTTACCAATGTAGATTTATACTGTTCAGCTACTAGTGCTGACGATGGTGTTAAGGTAGAAACTTGAGGATAGGGATTTCCAAATTGGACTTCCAAGTCTAAATGTTGTACATTACTTCGGGGGTAACAGAATTTCGGGCCTAATGAGAGGACCTCCATTTGTGTTCTATCTAATTGCAAAGAGGATAAATTTTGCACATACTTCTCAGGGTCAGGTGGAAACGAGTTACTCTGCCTTATTAAAGCGATCTTCACCGTAATGAGGCTATTCGCACTTCCACTTGCCGAGCCATAATTCGCTGAACGAATGATTCGAACTGTTTGTATTCCTCATCGTCCAATTCACTCAGTGCGTCGGAGTAGCTACGCCACTTACGGTCAAGCTCATCAATCCGAGAAACAACCGTGTCTCACTTGTTCAGATTGTGACGCTTCAAAGCAGTGCTCATTGGCTTAACTCCATAACGTTTGAGAATCTTCCAAAAGTGTTTGGGATATTCACTACGCAAAACACATTTCTCCAAAAACTGCGCCGTCGCCTTCGCTACAGCAGATCTTGTGTTGAACCTAATGTACTGATTAAATTCTCTCAACACAGTGGGATCCTTGAATTGTTTCAACTGAGAAAATAATCCCTGAGATGACATCAGAATCAAAAGAGAGTTAGGCGAACAAGCTTGTTTTCAGTGGTTCGCATCAGGCCAATACATCACCGATAATAGGAATAAAACCAACACAGGGTATTTAAATACAATCAATCAATGATGTGAATTGACCGGTCAATGCGATCAAGTGACGACACTGGCTTGGGCATCATAAGTGAAAGGGTCGTCACTTGATCACATTGACCGGTCAACTCACTTCATTGATTCATCGTATTTAAATACACTGTGTTTGTTTTATTCCTATTATCTGTGGTGTATTGGCCTGATGCGAACCACCGAAAACAAGCTTGTTCGCCTAACTGTCTTTTATTCTTATGTCATCTCAGGGATTATTTTCTCCGTTGAAATTGACAAGAGTTAGCTTGCATAATATCTAATTACTCAACCGTAGGCAAATATCGCTGTATACTCTGCTGTGGTGGTAAGCTATTTTCAGAAGCAACAAACTCGCTTGGGGCTCGAGTGACCCGTAAAATATCCCGGGTCCAATCAAGATAGGAAGCCGAGACGTTACCTACGGCACAATTAAACAACATAGAACTCAAATGCAACCTGTACATACCGGATGTTTTCAAGGCACAGAAAGAAGGCAAATCACCTCAATTGCCACCGTTCAACAAGATCACAATACAAAGTTCTGCGCGGAATGGGCTAGCCTCTTTAAATGCATTCAACAACTATACGGGACTGGTTCGCTTTACACCGCATCGAATCGTGGATATAGTGTGTCTCCGGGCCAATGAGGAATGAAGGGAATAACACGGGGGATGACCTCAGTTTTTTCAATGAGTTATCTACTAAAGCCCTACCGTGCCACCACAGTTGGACTACTTCTAAGTCAATCCACATAATTTGCCATTTCTAATTCAGATTGTATCAAGCACCTTTGCCCTTCCGCTACTTATCTCGATAATAGCTGCCTTTTCCTAAGCGCACCTAAATTCAATATGACGGATGAACTGCGGACAGTATAGCTACACTCACTCTCTTGACTAATATGTGGGACAGAACATGTGATATCAACGTCAACATGTTAATCGCTAGTCAGTTACTTGCCGGGATTGTTCAGTTTACACGGACGAGCCAACGTGTGGATGATTGCGACGAAAGTTGTTCGGCCTTGAACCCCGAAATACCAAACAGCATTCCAAAGCGAGGAAGCGTTGTAGAGTACTTGGGCTCCATGGCTCACTACACCCAATTCGTTAATCGAATGTGGAATACTGTAAGCAGCAAGTGCTTGCTATCCAGGAGGTAGCGCAGCCACACTTGCCTAGACTCATGAATATCGTCTTGGGGAATTAACCATATGGAGAGGCAGCCAAGGTCACGCTGGAGCAAGTCACAGTCATTGGGCGCACTGCTTACACACCTTCAAGTCAGCTGCAAACAATTCACAAGGCGAACAGAGAAGCTGAAGCACATTGTTCATTTGGCTCAGGAAGATAATGAGCCCCAGTATGGTGGTGCCTTGGGGGCACGCCACTACTCGAGGGATACCAGTTGGTCAGGTGGTTGTCGAACTGGACCCTCCGCATTCGTCTAACAAGGAAATTCCTGATCCATCGGTGCAGCGAGCCAATGGGAAACTATTCCTGGATGCATCCCATCCTTCACATTTGTCACTCGCATGAGAATTTCGGGGCGGTTTGTTTCTTTCTTGCGCTATCTTCGGATTCCATAGCGAGCTGCTTTCACGAAGATTCTGTCTGAACAGACGATTATGCACTTGGGATCTTTTCTACTGGTCTGACTTCTCCTTTTCGACGCTGAGTCTGTTACTGTGCGCCTGAATGTACTGCTGTGCAATCTCTGTTGTTTTATTCCGACACCCACTAACTGCATGCTTCTGACCTATCACAAGTGTCGTTTCATCAATCTTCTGCTATGTGTAACATATGAGTCCATTGAAAAAACGGCAGCTTACAAAGACATGACCAGAGTTTACGTAAGTACTCCAGGACGAGCAGCAATCCAGGATGGAACCACGCCACCTGTAACTTGTGACAATGTGGTCAATTTGGGTCCATCGCTGACCAGCTACAGGAGAACGCCAGGTGTGGCACTTCCGCGCCCACTGTGTCTAAAAGCGGTGCTACTAGAATACGGCCGGTGCTCCGCACACAGTTACAACTGGTGCTCGCCATTTTCCGTACCGTCGGAGTTAAGCCCATACTTTCCACCTAGCTGAGCTTCGGAAGATCCCAGACGACCTACTTACGCATTCAAGCCCCCGGCAACAACAACTTCATGCGAACTGGTAGCATTACGAAACAGCCTATTCAGTTTGTGGTAAAAGGTGTCCTTGATATCATTAGATCATAGCATCAAATCACAGACAAACAGCATCTAGTATTACTATGTGAATCGGTGTTAGTTGATATCGTCAAACGGGCTGCACAGACGGGTGTTCACGGGAGTTCTGTCAACCAACGATGACTCCACCTTGAAGCTGAGAACAATGCCCACTCCAGCTTGACCAGTGGTTGCCGTATCAGCGTCTCCGCATGAGTACAGCCAATAGCGAGAGGACAAACCGAGTGCAGTCAAGTGAACAACCCAGTGAAAATCATTAATCCCAGTGTCCAACGTGCAGCATGTTGACCTATTTGTCTTAGTGCGAAGGTTAAACGCCGCCGGGGAAACGGGACAGCCTAGTCTTATAAGGGACTGTTGCCGAGGGGCGTCCAGTGGGTGTTGTGGGATGGTGGCGGCAAATGGTTCTACTCCAGTGACACTTCGGTTGCTGTCAATTAATCTTGGAATTATAGAAGGAAGATTAGTGATGGGGGTCGGGATGGGAGTAAGAGAAAGAGGTGGAAAAGAAAGAATGGAGGCGTCAGCAGTAGCATGTTTTCGCTTATCCGCCCTGCTGTTTGCAGAAGATAAGGTGACCCTTGATAATCTGCGCGACGGCCGATGCAGGATGAAGTTTATGTTTGAAGAAAAAGTCCTTGTTGTATGTGGGCTGAGATGCTGCCAGGGCGCCCAGACCTAGACAGGAGGACGATTAGGATCCTCCTTCAAAGCCTCTGGGTCAAAAGCCTATCCGGAAGGCAGCAGGTAGGTGGCAATGATTTAATTTTACAGGAATGAACGCCATCTCATTTCAAACCCCCAACCTGGAGGACCACGAGACTGACCTCGCCATTTATCAACCTGGTAGGGGTATCTATAGGTGCCCGGAGGCAACACCCAGTATACCTCAATGGTTCAAGAAGGTACGCAGACTATCGCACCATGTTAAGGTTTAGTCTCTTTGCGACAGAGTCATGGTTGTACGTGGGCTGAGATACTTCCATTGCGACCAGATCTTGACAGAACAATTAAGGTACCCGAATAAGGCCTTTGGCTCAAAAGTGTGCTCGAAATACAGGGTTTTTAGTTACCACAATGTTCTGTTGTTGTTGGTTGTATGCGGGTAAGACCTAACACTTTCCACCATTTCCCCTTTAGCTTAGTCGCCAAGCAGTTGGATATGCCAACGTCATCGCCTGAATTACCCGTTGAACCTGGTTCTCTGCTTGTGCTCAAAAAGCGTGCCTCGCATTGTCGAGAATAACTATTTTTTAAGTTGCTTATTTAAAGCATAATTCACAACGTTTAAGTATCGTATGTTTGGTTGAAACAATAATTTCGCTTTACAACCAAGTAGGAATATCAGAAGATGCAGGTGCTGAGATGACGTCATCATTTCGTGCGTTCAGTCACCTGTGTGTAACTGATAACAGGCTCATCAGGGACAAGGTCACATGCGATCGATCAATTACCAAGTAGTGGCCGATAAGTGTTCCTCACGCAGCCAATGTAAATTCAATATCACTGACAGCTGCTTCTGTACGCGATGGGTAAGAATGAACCCAAAGAGTTTGAGAACTTGAAACGTTTTTACTGTTGAGCTGAGGAATGATACAATGTCATCACTGAATGCTGCACTAACCACAGCTCCAACCACACACCCCATATCCAGCTTAAGCCCGAAGGAATAAGACCGGGAGGCATGTGGATGAGAGCCACGTTTCATCAACGGAGCCGGTCCACACTCCTCCACAGGCAAACACAAGTACGCTATACTTGGGGAATCAAGCGCACACAAGGCGGTGGCTGGACCGTAGTCCGCTCCACACAGAGTGCATGGAACCACTCTTTGAGCCTAGCACGGCCACAAGGACCGTGCACCCCATCCCCTTCAGCAACGACCAACTGTCACTTGGAGCCAGCATGGACGATGTAGTGGGTAATAGACAGGTAGGCACCTTGTCAACATGCACATCAAGCGCAGCCATACGGGGGATATCAAGCAATAGTGAATCACTTAAAATAACATTATCAAAAAGGTATTTATTAAAGCATACGGCTATACAGACATAACTCTTCACTAAATTAGAATGTGATGTGAGTTGGTTATATACGAATGAGCGACAAGTTCAAAATGTTCACAACTTACTCGAAATTTTCTGCAAACGCAATAAAGTTAACGTAGAGAAGCGCAATTAGCGTAAGCAACGTGTGCAAGGTGATAGAAGATTATTCAGGTAGGCGGAACAAACCAAATAAATTGGAATGTAGTCTACCCAGCTTAAAAAGACCTAGTTTAAGTATAACTTTGTTCAGCCCAACTGCGGTGAAGAACCATCATGAATGCAACATCAACCTCAGCAAGGGGCAAATGAATGCAGCATATTGGCGGCATCCGGTTTCGGATTTGCCTGTCACTGTGGCAAGCCACAGGACGCCTGCGCCTACAGAGGGACCATGGATGGCTTGCGCTGCACCACCCACAGCTCCAACCACACACCCCATATCCAGTGTAAACCCGAAGGAATAAGACCTTGAGGCATGTGGATGGGAGACACGTTTCATCAACGGAGCCGGCCCACACTCCTTCACAGGCCAACACAAGCACCCTGTAGTTGGAAATCAAGCGCACACAAGGCGGTGGTTGGACCGTAGTCCGCTACACACTGGGTGCATGGAACCACTCTTCGAGCCTAACACGGCCACAAGGACTGTGCACCCCGTCCCCTCCAGCAACGACCAACTGTCTCCTGGAGCCAGTATGGACGAGGTAGTGGGTAATAGACAGGTAGGCACTTTGTCAACATGCACATCAAGCGCATCCACACCGGGGATATCAAACAACAGCCAATCACTTGAAACGGCCAATGAAATAAAATAAATCCAACAATGCATACAGATTGCGTGACATAACTCTTCACTAAATAAGCATGTGAAATGAATTGGTTACGAACGCATCCGCGATAATTCCAAGACGTCAGAAAATATATTTTAAGAAAATGCCACAAGCACGAAACCGTTATATTTATGTTATATATATATATATATATATATATATATATATATATATATATATATATATATATATATATATGAATGACCGAGCTAGAACTGTGTGCATTCCAGCAATCACTAAATGCCTGAAAGGGCGCTCAGTAGCAAAATTCAAATGGTATTGTCATTACGTTTTCAAGGTGAATCGCCCTCAGTGGTTAGTTCTCATTGGTTAACCAATTAGCTTCAGGCTGCGCCGAGTTAAACTTCTCCTGGCTACTGACGAAGGACAAGCTCCGAAGACTTCTGTGGGCCAGCACCCCTTTATAGCCCTCTATAAGAGTATCAATCACGTTGTTCCGCGTTCTTAAATTGTCATTCCACTAAGCAAACTTCTGCTTTTAAGCATTTTTGCTTTAAATTTGATGTCCCGTGGTATGACACGTCACAGAGGTCTAAGAGTCTGCATTCGTTTTTTGGAATTGTATTCGATCTATCTGCACCCTAAGTCGAAGAGGCGGCAATTCAATAGGATCCGAGGCCTAAACCTTTGCTGAGCACGAGCCTACGGCTTACTGCTCCGAGATTTTCAAAATTAGCGGACTATTAAGGGGCAGTTCATAAATTCACGACGTTTTATATCAAATGAATACGTGAACCTCTCCTTTACTATGTTGTAGGACATTCATTTGTAGGACTTCTCAACTTTCCTTTTATCAACACGAAAGTACGTTTTATCGCGTTTTACTTAGGAATAAAAGCAACCTTCAAGATCGTCTTCAGTGAACCCATCTAGGTAATCTTTGACTGCTTCAGTGAACTCTTTTTGCTTTTCAAAAGACTTTCTGCGCATGGGCTTTTCCTTTTTATTAAGCAACCAGAAGTCACAAAACGCGCGATCTGATAACTTAAGCGAAAGGATTCTGATCTTGGAATCAAACGGAAACTTGATGGTAGCCATGGCCCTGTATACTGTCGCATTGTCACGATGCAGCCAATGAGTGCAAAGCTTTGCAACTGTGCTTGGAGCGACGTTTGCAGATTCCTTCGAAAACCTTAAACAGTCCGACTTCCGTATACATGGACATCACGGTCACTTTTTCCCAAGAATATAGGCTTTTAGGTCTTTGTGACTGAAGGTAATGGCAAACATCGTCTTTCCAACTGATTTCGGACGGTGGACATTGACAAGGGCCTTGACTGATTTGGGAAGCCACATTTTTCACTGTTCCTTGGTTTCGGATTCAGAGAAATGAAATCAGGTTTTATCCCCAGTCATAGTTCTGTTTATTTTGAGGGATCTGCCATCGTCAATTATGGTCAGAAACGGGCGGCAGGTGGTGAAACACCTTTCTTCGGGTTCATTGATCAGTAGGCGTGTGCCTTATCACGAAGATTAGGCCTCAATTCTTTGGATTGACTTGAATTTCATCTTCAAAAGATGGGCTAATTTTTATAGTGTCATTCGAAGGTCCTTCGCCATCTCAGCTTTCACCAACGCCACGCTTCTTTCATCCATCGACGTTTTCAGCTGTCCGTCGCATTAGTCGTCTAAGAAATATGCCTACTTTTAAAGCGATCATTCCACTTTTTTTTACCATTGTGGAACATGGAGCTTGATCACCGACTCCAACTTCGAAACACTCACTTGAAACGACTCCCATCTCCATTGGTGGTTCGGTGTTGCTCCTCCCAACCCTGAGACCCCATGACCGGTTTCGTCCTCCTTTGGACTCATCAGATGGAGATACCCTGAGCTGGGGTGGACCTCGAGGTATAGTGTTCAAAGGTTGACGCCCTGACCGCTATGGCTCCTAGGTCCGCGAGCAACGTTTGGGACTCCCTTGGGACTCCCATCTCCACTTTGAAATGAAAGCAAATCAAGACCCGCAGTTACTGATTCTTCAGCCCCGGAAGTTCATTTTCCACTCGCTGAATCACTCTGTTCTTCGCCTTCGGTGCTGCTCGCTACAACTTCTTCTGGGGCTGGACATCCGGCTACGCGATAAAAAACAAAATTCACTGGGAAATAGCTCGAAATACAAAAATCGTGAATTTATGCATCGCCCCTCATATGTGGGAATAGCACTCACTTGGCCACCTGAATTGCAAGTGTCTGTTTTCCTGCACCCCCTGAGGAAAACTCCTCGGCCGTAATCCATGCACTTTTTTAATTTTCGTTGCAATTTGCTCTGAAACACACTACGGCTGCCTTTTAATCCGTCGCAATCCTTTGTTCCAGTTCCATCGGAATGGCAAAAGCTGCTCTAGAATCTGTCTCTGGATTGAATGTGTATGGCACTGAGGGAAGCCATTCTTCCGTCCTCATAGTGGACATCGATGCGCATAGCCGAAATCGGATCATTTTAACGAACCTGTTGCCCAGAGAATCAGCTTCCAAAGTGAGTGAGTGATTCATCATCGTCCTCCTTACCTCTGACTCACCACCGTCTTCGTCACTTCTCTTCCAACTTCACACATTGTGCTACGTGTTCCTTAACTTTCGTCCTCTCCTCTCTTATCGCATAGGGCACTGATGCATCCCTCATCCCGACGCTCTGCTGGCCGGCTTACGGCGCGACAAAAGGCGAACTGAGTACAACGGCATTGGAACGTTGTATGGAAAGATTAAAAGGCCAATATGGCTTTCGTCGTTTCACACGTGACGGCTACGCCACAGTTCTCGATCAGAGTACATATTATCAACCGGGCGAATTAATGGTGAGTCAGACATCACTCGGTTAGTCCAACAGTGGTTTTTATCTTACATTACGTTTGTGCCCAAGCGTACGGCTTCAATTTGTCTCGTTTCTTCCCCGGTCCCTTAGAAATTCTACGGCATCGAGAGCGAGTGGCCGATGTTCTTTGCCTATATGGCTATCGATCGTAAGTTCGGTTTCCAAGTACTACGAATATTTCACGTTTCAGGTGCTTAGCGTCATCATTAACTTTTGTGGCTTATAGGATGAACAGACGCACTTACCACTCCAACTACCTTACCCCATATATGTATACAGCATAATATGGTCCTCATGTTCTTAGTGGACGTTTGTGTTTTCGTCTGTTCAACGAGCTACATTCGCTTGCTGCATTTTCGATCGTTTGTCTTCGTTTTTGTACTAAGTGTTCCTCTGCTTTACTTCTACTGACAGTACAGGTGGTGCATGGCGACTTCCGCGAATCCGTCCCAAATCAAGATGCGAATCCTGACAACATGTTTCCATAGTGGTCGAAGAACTACAATGTTACCTTATTGTTAACTACCTTCAATTATAGGGCTGTACATACGATCTTACGGAATCTATTCTTGGTGTTAGAAATTACTGGAATATGCGAAGTGTGTCCAAAAAGAAATCAAACTTTTACTATAACATTTTTGTTGCTCATTGCTCAACATTTTAAGCACTTTTCCATCAAGGTGCTTTCCTCTACTGGTAACTCACTGTTCCCGACGGTGCCTCCATTTTTGGAAAGCCTCCTGGAACGCACTTTCTGAGATGGCGCGCAGGTCTCTTGTCTCATTTTCCTGCATCTCCTTTATGGCTTGGAAACGACGTCCTTTCAACGTGCATTTAAGTTGGGGAAACAGGAAAAAGTCTGCTGGAACTAGATCCAGAGAATGCGGTGTGTGGGGCACAACGAGAGTCTGATATTTTGCTACATAGCTGCGGACAGTGAGCGATGTGTGAGGCGGCCCATTGTCATGATGCAACATCCAAGTCTGGTATTCCCACAGTTCAGGGCACTTCCTGCGCACAGCATCCCTCAATCGTGATAGAATTCCCTGGTGGACTTTCTTGTTTACCATCTGATCACTTAGTACAAACTCTTGATGGACAATGAATACCATTGCAGTCACGCGTGCTTTTTTGGACAAGGAGACCTTGTTCTCATCCACTGCCATGACTGCACCTTCGTTTCAATATCATGACCATAAAGCCGCGTCTCGTCGCCTGTTATGATGTGCTTAAGGAAGTTGTTATTGACAGTGGCATCCAGTTCCTTGCTGGTTTCAATACGCGCTATTACAAAGGTTCGGTTTCTTATTGAACACATCTCGTAACTTGCATTCTCATTGTCTTCCTCTACCAATCCAACGTTGTAACGGAGGTTTGACAATGAATTTGACGAGCTGTGCCTTGTGATGACCGTGGTGCGCATGACGCTAGGACTTTACACCGTTGAGTGCGGGTTCAGCTCATCATGACGCACTGTATATTACATTTTGGTGATTACCCCATTTTAGGTCGCTGCTCCACGTGCGCACACCAAGCAACACAAGAAGACACTGGTACAAGTTTGTAGCACCGGATTCGAAGTGGGTCGCTCACTAACTCTGCTTTGAACAACTTAGCGTCACACTTGGTCGCATCCAGTTGGTTACGGAATTCAAGAATTCCATTTATAAACACTCTGCCTATTTGAAATATCGGGAATGCTAGCCAACATAACAGGTTATTGTACCTGAGGGATTTTATTTGCAGCTACACAGACATCTCTTCTTGCCGCTTCTGTACAGTATGAAATATACACCATTTTATCTCGCTTTCTTTGATTTATCGTCCTACTTCTTTGTCATAAGTGTACACAATGTTGATTTCGTCGAAGTCGGGGCTGCATCGACCATATCTTCACCTTGCGTCAATTGTTGAAGCACCGTCATGTTTATTGGCGACCCACCGTTGTCTTGTTTCTTGACATAAAAGATGCCTTCGACTCAGTCGATCGAGCTGCCCTTTGGAACGGTCTACTGAGGAAGAGTGTGCCTGATAAATATGTAAACATTATCAAAGCGCTGTACGCGCATAGTTCGGGCAGGGTGAGGGTTTATGCCAAACTGTCGCTACCCTTCAGTATCACCAGCGGTGTGAGACAAGGTTGCCCGCTGTCACCTTTCCTATTTATCTTCGCAGTCGACGAAGTCATGGAAACAGCATTTGCTGGACACAACCGCGAAGGTGTGGAGCTACTTCCTGCTGAGCGATTTCTTGACTTGAAGTACGCGGACGATATTACCCTAATCTGTGACAGCTTCCAAACGTACCAAGCAGCACTGGATCGATTAGCACTGGCTGTCTATCGTTTTGGGATATGCTTTGTTCCATCGAAATGCAAAGTTCTTCTCCAAGCTTGGCAGGGACCCACCCGTGCGCTAACGCTTGGTGGTGATCAGCTAGAAGTCGTTCAGGAATTCAGGTACCTGGGCAGCTATATTAGCTCCCGTGGGGTCGAAAATGAGGTCACGAACCGTATAACAAAAGCTTGATATGCTTTTGCCAATCTCCGCCACCTGTTGCGCAGACGCGACATCACTCTCAACCTGAAGGGCAGAGTTTATAATGCAGACGTCCGTTCAGCCCTCTTGTACGGTCTTGAAACCTGCCCCATCAGGTCGACAGACATAAAGAGGCTCGTCAGATTCGATCATCGCTGCCTTCGCAGCTTAGCTGATGTCTGGTGGGAGCACCGCGTGAGGAATGAGCGTGTTCGGCGTCGCATATTTGGTGCAGGAGGAGCGCGTGGACCATTCAACACCATTATAACACGTACCAGGCTCCGATGGCCGGGCCACGCGTTGGGCATGTCAGCACACCGACTCCCGCGATGTGCATTGTTCGCACGCCGGGGGTCGGGTTGGAAGTAGATGAAGAAGAAGGGAGGCTAAGCGATGACTTAGTCGAGAGGAATGAAAACCCTCACTTCAAAACTGGCGTCGGTCGGTGCATCCCGACTGCCTGGCTGGGGTCCTAACGACGATGAACACGTTTGATTGGATACATTTGCTGATCTGGCGAAGAGTCGGCTCCAATGGCGTTTGTGTTAAGAGTTTCTTTGTCCATCCCCCACCCTTTAGGTTCCCCATCCAATCCCGTTCTCATGCAAAACGCATAATATAATATTTAACATCATATTTTTGTAGTGTAATTTTTTAGTCTCTTATCTTTTTCTATTGCGGCACATTAGCTGAGGTGTGTTCCTCATCCTCAGCTAACGTGTCCTGATGATGATGATGACACAACGTTGCTTGCTACTGCATTTCAACTTCAATGCGCCTTCTTCCTGAAGGTCATTTGTTGCGTTATTCACATAGTAGAATTCTCACACAGCACGCTGCGAGAGGGTTGGTTCAGTGTAAGACCTCCTGATGTTAGTCACCTCGTAATTGGTTCATTCATCTAGGTGACATGTTTTTCAGCGAGCGTCGCTCTACCACTTTCTCGACCGCTTTAATAGCTTTCCTCTCTCAACCATATCGCCTTATTCCCCTTTTCTTATTTTACAGACTGTATGAATGGCGAATTCGAAAAGGCTACGGAATACGATAACACCTTAAAGTCGCTCCTGGTGCATCCTGTCTCCGAGCAGTGTAAGTTTTGCCCCTTACCTCTTAGTTTTTCTACCACTGAATCTTGTGAGGAAATCGCTGAAAAGCATCCTTCTTGGAGCTAATAAGCCTTTCGACTCGAATCTTCATGTTTTTGTATTATCCTTTCCAATTTTATCATTATTTGTTTTAATTTCTTTGCTTTCGTCGGTCATCAAAGTTTCCGTTAAAACTTGCCATGGGCAGCTCGAATCGGCATATCAACTTTAGATATTTATGATTCAGCCTCTGATCCGAACCGATTTAAACTCCATCGATTGCAGAAACAAGTCGGGCGGAATTTCCGCTATCTGTTTGGGACCGTTCTTGAAAGTCTTACTTTGTTCCATTGTTTAAACTCAGTCACCAACTGGAATTAATCTATCTTCCGGTTTGCTGCAGAAACTGTTTAATCTTTTTGATCACATATCATCAGTCACACTTTTTACTACCACAAAGGGAGTTATCTTGTGCACTTCGCTGGTGATCCCCCGTTTATCCCAAACCACGTTTGTACATCGTACCTCGCAATCTGCATGGTGTTATGATTTCTGGATATTGTGAAATCATTCTTACGAACGGTCCATCGTCCAGTGAGCTTGGATTGAAAATGGAAGGATTGCTAGTTAAATTTCCTTGTGTTGAAAGTCTCTTGAATTTGTAAGGTTTACTGAGTCCTGGTTATTTTTAGGGTTCTATCTTTTAATTCCTAGGTACCTTTCACTGTGTATGCTACTCAGCCTAAACACCTATTTTATTTCATAGCTTACAGGGGCAATGTAGCGGCATCAGTCAGCTCAATGTTGGTAATTTGTAAACAACATCAATCGGTACCTTTTCGCTGGTTTTCCTGAATTATTTCCAGATCCATGGCTTCCGAAGTTTTTCTACGTGCCCATGGAGGACTTGGACCAGGAGCGGAAGTGCAGAGGTTCGGTGGTCCGCAGAAGCAGTTTTCGTCTCCCTGGCCAATCCTACTTTTTATGGGGACAATCGGTGTATATCATTTCTCAATTACTGAGTAAGTTAGCCATCTTTAATGCTGCTCACTTTTTCATCTGAAACATCCACTAGAATCAACTACCTCGTAGCACTCTACTTTACGTGTCTTATACAGATACACATAGTCTCAACTTATGTGAGCCCCTTCACTTTTATTGATCCATCACACTGTGCCCGATGCAAAAACCGTTTTCTCATCGGCCTTGCACTCCAAATTGTTCGTAATTCGCCTGTTTATCGGTGGTTTTGGTTGAACTTCTGCTTCTTCAGAGTATTTCCCCCTTATTTGATCTTTTTACAGCTTTTCTCATGTGCATGTGTTAAATCTTAAGCTACAGCCAAGTTAAATCTACCTCCTTAATACGGCAAAATTTCTTCCACTGTAAAACAATCGCTCTGCTTTCCTTCCTTAGTCTTCTGGATCTGTTCGACGGTGGCTTTCGCGTTTTCCGTAGATCTGTCCTCTTTTCGCCTTTTTTTCTCAGTCAGCAGATGCTTAACTCCTGGCGATCTGGATCCTCTAGGTCGATGTCCAGCTTGGAACGCTGGTCTCGGTACTCCTCTATTATCCAAACCCCTCTTAATCGTAAGTCTTAATTTCTAACATGCTTGCCAAATGTTTATCTACTAAGCTTTGATTCATTCTTATAATCGCATTGTCTTGGCAAGCACCGTGATGTAGTTTAGCTTGAATCCTGATTTGCATCGTACACATTCTTGGTGGATCTTCCCTTGACCCACGAGAAGTCGATGTGTGCTCGTATTCCCTGCATAATTCCTCCAATTTCTCAGCCAATACCCTACTTATGACCATGATATCCTATTGGTTTAGCCGCCTCCCATTCTGTTTTGATACATTGAAACTTTCGTCAGATTTTACTTTTCCACTGAAGCACCTTGACAAGATGTTTTGCTTCTTCGTTTTTTGATTACCTACACGTGTGCATGTCACCTTTGTTCATATTTGTCGAATACTTTTGGGCTTAGACGGCACTTTAGCTGATTAATCCTTATAGTCCCCTCTCTTCTGAACTGCCTCTCTCAAATATTAGGTCTAGCTAATCCGTGATGGATTGATTAGCTATCCATCTGCAACTGAATAATAATAATAATAATAATAATAATAATAATAATAATAATAATGTGTCAGCTATACGCCGTAACGGCGCTTCGCTGCCGCGCGACCACCACTAGTCGCGCGCGGGCTGAGTATACCGCGAGGACGCCCAACCCTACGCGGATTCGAACAGGTGACCTTATGGTTGCAAAGCAAATGTGCAGACCACTCGGCCACCGGCCGACTCTGCGACTGAAGAACTCGATTGCCAATGCCAGCACGGCAAGGGCAATTTTCGAAACATCTACCCTACTATATTTCCGACTCCCAGCTATTAAAGGCATCAGCAGTACGCCGGTACGCAGTACCGACGCTTTGCTGCCGCGCAACCACCAACAGTCACATGTGGACTAAAGCTACGGCGAGGGTAGCCCGGTCCGTACGCAGGCTCGAACCCTCGCCCTCAGGTTACAAGGCAGGCTTGTGATCCGTAAGGCTACTGGCCGTCCCACTTGGGCATCCTTATCACCAGCAGCCGTCGTGATGTTTTATCTTTTACTCTTCTAAAGAGAGACAAGTTAGTCGCGAATGTTGTGACAACTTGGTGGTTACGGTCAGTAGGAGTATGCGATGAAAATAAGTAAGTACTTTGTCTTCGGCCGCAACTTAATTGTCCCGAGTTTTCGTCGGAGCTCGATCGCACACATGCTGCCGTTCACTTGGAACTCATTTTCGATCGGCATTCTGCACGTATCTACTAGGCGCTACTCCAACATCACTGCGTCACCGGAGGCACGAATCTCAAACCGATCCCTGGCTTAAATACGTGTTTCGGAAACGCAATGCACCTCAATCAGAGTGTGCACAGACTTGGAGAGCCTGATGTCATGCATCATGTGCAAACCTCCGAAATTTAAACTAAAACCACACAGTGATCGGAATTTGGTATCCCTAAACTACAGGTTATTCATCTTGTACAAATGGTTCCACTGAGTAGCGACTTTTATCCATTTTGTTGGGTCATGCTCTGATTTCGTCTGTCGGTCATCAGTTCAGTTCCACTTTCTCATGTCAGCCTTTCTTCCTCCTGTCCATCTAGTCAATTGTGTTTCTATTTGCGACAACCTTTCTCGTCACCCACTACTGGGCAATTCTTTTATCTCTGTTACGCGTTCATCGATTACTCTTGGGCTTGTAGGGCTTAGTTTTTGATTACTAATGAGTAGACGGATTTGGGTATGATTTTATTTGGTACATCGCAATTAGGTTGCAACCTGCATAGGTGAGCTAATAATCCGGATAAGCATGAAACGGTCGTTTCGCTCTATTGGGACTCTTCAATGCTGCGCATTCCCTCGAGCCTCTACTAGGTAACGGAAGCATGAACGCCAGTGGCTTGTAGCCACTTCCCTTTCAGTGGGGCATCAGCGGTACGCCGATACGCAGTACCGACGCTCCGCTGTCGCGCAACCTCCATAACTCGCACGTGTGCTGAGGACACAGGGAAGATCGCCGGGACCCGACGCGGGCTCAAACCCGCGCCCTCTGATTATAAGGCAGACCTATGATTCTCGATGCTACAGACCGCTGGAGATGTCGCGATTGGCTCGAGACGGACGAACCACGATAACCACAAGAAGAACACGGTGAACAATTGACTGGGTCTTGCTTTAGGATGCTTCTCTCCGTTTGACCAGTACATGAGAGCTGTTGATGTCTGTCGAGATTTCACTCCGCTGGCGCCTTCGTTGCATTATACACAAATAACAAGCTACACACAACAAATCCCCGTTCCGTACCGCACGCATGAACATTTCCACAACTGCTATAGCGAATCAATCTGTTGCAGCTGTCGAGTATTCATCTGGCTTCCACCATCAGCAATGCCGGGGAGCATTAAGCGAACAAATTTTTGGCGAATTGATCCATTCTGTTACGTAGGCCGTGGCTTATGTTGTGCGATTCATTAATTGTCTTCCGAAACGCGGTGTATGCGACAACTTGTTCTCATGTAATTAACTTCTGCAGCCCCCTTGGCTTTACCACACCTCGCTACTGGGCTATTGGTTCACCCTATGGGATACGTGATGTCTCGGATTTTGCGGCGTCCGCTTTGTGTTTGGATATCTACACACAGCTCCCACTTAGGCCACAATGTATTTTGAACTTGATCCCATTATAGATACTGACAAAGTTTGTAGTATTGTGCAGTGCCGGTTGTGTGCGGCACTGCACAATGCCTTCAGTGTGACGTGTTCTCCAACTTCAACGAAGCTGGCCCCCCGTCGCGATAACTATAATTTGTAGGAAATGTCCTTCCAAACTTCACTGGGGTAGGCTATCATGGTTGCCATTTTTTGACCGTCTTACGTGACAATCGCAACTTCTTTTTATTTGTTTTTCACCTCCATCAACTCGTTCGTGTTCTGTCACTGCTACTAAGGCGATGACGTGGGTCAAAACACGCGCCGCACCCTTGCATAATTGGTTAACGGAACTCATCTCTTTAGCGTCGTTATAGATTATGTTCTGGTAGTGACAATGGAATAATTCGTCTATCTTCCAGCCGCTCCTAACCGACATGTGATGAATCTATTTCGTTGAACGAGTGCTTCTTCGCATTGTTCTTTTTGATTTCTGAAAATTCATCGTCGTTGGTCCGTCTGCATAAGTTATTCTTTCCATTTCCGCCTGCAGTCCCTCAACAGGTTCGTTCGAACTTTGTAGCATCTACCTATGATTGCCTAAGTAAAAAGGTTACTTGTGACCTGTGTGTTCACACGAATCGTTCTAATCACAACTTTTAATTTTGATCATGTGGTTCTGTCGGAGAGGCAGTGTTTTTACCTACGCTTTCACTCTTCTGAATCTGTCAATATCCTCACACATCTTGTGACTATTTTGTCTATCATCTCCAGGATCTCGTTCAAGATCGCCCGCTCAACTTAACCATCCAAGTCGTACTGATTTCAGAATCCGCCAGACTTCAGCAAATTCTGGCCACTTATGGGGTGATTACACAGACTCCTACTCAAGTCGAACCCATCCAGGTGTGTCCCTTTGCTAAACTCATCAGTCAGAACGTTTGCTCCATTTGACCGTAAACGTTTGGTTTCATTTAGCGTTGCTTATCATTTCGGTAAACACTTGCCATGACTGGTCTTACTGTCGCAGATATGGCCTCCAGATCAACTGGTTCGAGTTGGGAAATTTATGGGCTGCAGTCAAACTCTTGGACTGTCTGGTCGTCCACCAAGGCCCGTGGGGCAGCTTGGCACAAGTCGGTTTTACCGGTAAGTCTCGAGGTCCGACACAAATGTTGAAATTTTAACCTGTCCCGCAGCCGATAGTGTGCTTTAATCACGTCTTCACCCATTATCAGTGTGTTGTGAGATCATACACACCCGAGTTCCACTCCTAGATCAAGCTGAGTCCAAACTAGGATGAAACGCGTCGTGGAGTGCAGTGCTGGGAAAATGTAACACGGAAACTCTCCATTTGTCTGGTCTCCCTTCGTTCCTGCTGCATGGTGGCGCCCATGGGATCGATCACACGAATTTGCTAGAGGCCGTTCGTGAAATGGCCTGGTCGCAATGCCGTCTCCATTTGGCCGAATACCTACACCCGTTAATCCATGCGCCTACCGACCACACCTTTTCATTCCTCTACATGGATTTCCACTTCCTCCTTGTTAGCTTTCGTCATTGCCTTCCTCCTTTTTCCAGTTTTTGTTTATTTCCTTTGGATTCACTTTGATAACCTACATCGCACTTCGGTCTTCGCGTTACATCTGACCAACTGAACTGGAATTACTTTACTCTGAACCGTAAATTTCTTTTTTTTGCCAGTTGGAGCATATGTTGCGTTGGCCAACCCATTTACTATTCGACTGCAGATGCAGCAGAAACTGAAGCTTGGTGTCGCAACGCGTCTAATGTTCTCGTTCCTCTGACCCCCATCTTTCATCTTCACAGCATTTCTGGTCTGACTGTACTCTCTTACCCGCTGATATTCGAAGCGCAGGACTTCTATCTGTTGCATGACATGCAAGTTGTGATCGATGAAGTGAAGGTGAGTCTGTCGGGATCGATCCAGTAATATCTATTTACTTGCTATTAGGCTACTCATTTACTTAGACTGATGATGGTCACTTCCTATTAATTCAGAGATAATTCATCACGATCTTATTAAATAATTGTCTGCATCGCAGTATCGGCCCAGCTCTACGTTTGAATTCCGACTGACGTATGTCTCATCTTGGTTCCAGTTCGGTATCTTTTACTCCTTTTATACTATATTTCATAAATCTTATTTGATGCTCTCCTCTTTCCATCCATCCGCCCCGATTTTATAAGTTGCATTCCTCCCTCTGCTATTTGGTAGACTGATTTCAAATTCCTCTCCGATTGGTGGCGGCTCCGTGGACGTCCGACTGTCTGCTTCCTCATCAAGGAAGATATGGTTAAGTAAGTTTTTCAGCTCTATATTTCTCGGATTCACTATAAACTGCTTCTAGTTAGCACAGTCGTACTCGTGTATCAGGCCAGAGTGACTTTCACATCTACTGTAGAATGTGGTCACATTCCCAAACTAACTGGTTGGGGCTTGCAGCCCATTCCACAACACAGCATATTTGACTTGTCACAGCTACGGTGTAACCTTTGGTGCTAGCTTTCCATGTTGAATATGTAGGCTGCAAGTTTAGCGGTGACAAATTGGGCTAAGTCCTTTGCTTCCATCTTCGCAATCAGTTGGGTTCGAACCGAAGTTGTTGGCAATACTCTCGATGGATTTGCTTGCAAATCTTACCGGAGAGACGTTTAGTAAACATCCTCCAGGGATTTCTTAGTGATCTTCCTAATGCTCCCATAAGTAATGCCACAGTATTTTGTGGATTGTACGTGAGGATTTTAATGGGTTCAATTCTGACAGGTATCGTATGTGTTCTCCTATATATAACTAAATATAACTTTTATTCTTGACGATGCGAGACATAATCATGCTGCAGTCTAGGCTACATCGATCATAATCTTATCAGAAAGATTAGAATGCTGGTCGGTTTTTGACAGTTGAAAGAACACAGACGACAGTTAACAGTGACAAGACTTATGCTGTCTGGTCGCATGTTGGACAAAGGTAGTCAGTCGACCAGTTTGTTGTAGAGGGACAACGCAAAGCCCAATTACATTTTGCGACCAGGCAACGGTAACATTTAGTGTGCTTTGAAATGATTTCTCAGATGGAGAAAGAGTTTACTTGTGACCTGCAAGCTGTGCTCTAGTGCCTGCCACTTATTTGCCGTTGAATCGAATTCCTGCTATTCGCGGTCTTTATGTCTCTCAAATTTCGGTAGTTTCTGTCAGGTTGTTGACATACAGCGGGAGATGACGAACAGCAGCTTGGTTGTTCGATCATTGAGCCATGGAGATTCTTTCACCGAAATCCGTCAAAAATAACTGACAAATTTGCTTAGAGCAAGAATATTGATTTCTTCAGTCTTCTCCCCACTGGTGAGGTGGATATTGCATGCACTTTAGAGTGACGCCAAGTAATTGGGGATAGGTTCCAGGATAGGGGAAATGTGTGCTAATCCATAAAATGTAAACAGTAGAAAACCATCTTGATTGTTTATCCCGCTGATGAGAAGGAGTTGATTTGCGACAACGCCGGATGGTTGTAAAAATTTTGGTCTATTCTGCAATGAATTTCGGCTCATGGTAAAGAAAGTGAGTGGTTATCCGGAAAATGTAAACAGGAAAGCTTTCGCTTGGCGTGATTGGCATAGCTGCGATCTTGGCTACACGACTCTGTTCCGTGAAAATCGCTCCTTCTGTGATTTCACCTAACTACATCCAGCACATCTCTCATGGGAACCGCAATATCCGCTTTCTGACTCATTTTCTATCATCATCAGCTTAGTCCATCTGCTTTGACGCACTGCACATTTACCCTTATAGTGTATGCTGTGGTCCTTCTAATAAGAAATCTGTTGTGGATATCTTTGTTTGCCTTTTCGATCATTTGTGTCTAACCAAGGTATCCACAAAGCCACTATGCTTGTTTCAGCGGACAAAGTTGCATCGTTTTCTAAACGGTTTTCTCTATGCTCCGCGTAGTCTTTTTGCTCGAAATGTTTCTGAATGAATTTGTCTTAAAACCTTGCTTCAGTAGGCATTTTACCAAATGGCCTGCTAACAAACTGGATACGCATACGAAACGAATCTCCCGGTGTCGAACCCTTCGTGACACAGGCATTGTTGAATATACTAACGCACCGCTTCACCTCTCGAATACACAATGTTTGGATACGTTACTGATCTGTCGTGCATCGTTTCTCGCGCTCCTCCCAGATCCACTAGATGTGTCGATCTGCTTGCTTATCTAAACGGCAGTGTCGCTTTTTAGGATCACTTCTCACTGAAGACCTTAGTGCGCTTCTCAGCATAACCCTTATGAATTTCCAAAGTTTAAGCCCGTTATTTAGACGGCGGTATGACAATTTATTGATCTGCGATACGTCTGGTGTTACTGCATGGATCGGAGCAATTTCTTCCTGGGGCTAACTACCTTTGACCACCTGATATCTGGTACTATCATTAGCAGAGCATTCCTGAAATCCACCAGGTGGTTTTATTTGGCAGTGTCCCCTATGGTGCTTCACTGCAGAGTCTGCTGAACTTGACTGCCTCCCTTAGCTAGGTTGTACATTTCAAATGCTAACTGGTTGATTGTGGGTGTTTGTAAGTAGTGTAAAGTTCGTAGACAGTAGAAGCCACGATTAAAATTCACACACAATAATGTGCCTCAACGGGGAATCGAACCTCGGTGTGTGTGAATTTTAATCGTGACTTCTACTTTGTACGAACTTTACACCACTCACAAACATCCACACTTAAGCTACCATCGTCCTTTGGACATCTGAAGGACAGGTACTTCGGTCCATTGGGAAGTGACGGGTGAGTGAGCCAATCTGCAACACCAGGACAGGTACTGTGAGCTCATTGGCAATACGCCGCACACCAAGCAGAAGTCATGTATTAAAAATTGCGCACCTAATTGTCAGCCCTCGGTAGCTCAGAGGTAGACCAGAGGACCGGAAATTCATGGACCGGGGTTCGATTCCCCGTCGAGGCACATTATTGTGTGTGAATTTTAATCGTGACTTCTGCTTTCTACGAGCTAACTGATTGGCTATGTGTATGCCTGAAGGTCATGAAATAGCCTGTGTTGGAGTGGTCTGGGTCGGGTGGTTACGTATCGTCGTGTGGATTTGGGATTGGTCTCATCGATAGTTGACCCGGTGGTTAGAAGGTTAGAGGTTCCAGCTAACATCACAACGGTTCCAGGTTCGAGGCCTGCTATTTCTTTTACCGGCCCGTGACCTTAAGCATCACAGGCCGGCCTCACAATCCTAAAGTCAAGGGTTCGAGTCTGCGTAAGGACCGGGAAACCCTCGCAGTATCACTAGCCCACGTGCGATCGGTGATGATTGCGCGGTAGCGAAGCGTCGGTACTCAGATTTTTTATATTTTACATCCATTTCTGTTGAACAGACGCAGCGAGCGCGGTCTGCCTTTTAATCACAACATTTCCCCGCCGCAATTAAGCACCTGCACTACCTTGATGTCACTTTGAAAGTTTAAAGTCAAATAAATTATCAGAAATACCAAACCTGTTAACTTTTTATTAACACATTACCACTAAACTTTTAAGTACTATTTTGGAAAATTGCGGAACTGCGTTTGACTGAACTACCTTGACTGACAACTTCATCATCAGTGTTCCATGTGATGTCCCATTGATTTCTCTGTTGCAGTAGGGCTGTCTGAACCGGGTACATCATCTTAATTTGCCTGTCTTTTGACTGATTTAAGGAGAATTCACCATAAGGACGTTCGACCAAACAATCACCACAAATGATAGTTACTTGCTATGGGATTACAGGGGGTGGTGCTATTCGCCGTAACCGAGTGACCTTTATATTCTTCTGGTTCGCACTTGCTCGTAGGTAGAACTTGTGTGGCTATATGGTGACCTGATAACAATACAGGAAACCTCCGAGTGTTGGTTGTCTATGTGGACGCTACCTGCATCCATGTGTCATGGGATCGATGAAGCCTGCACCGATGCTCACATTTTATGTGACGCTGCCTAGTTCCCAATGGCTTTTTTTGCATTTAATCTGCATTTCACCGTTTGGCGATCCTAGCCACTCTCTCGTCCTTTGCATGTTTCTAAACAAGAAAATCAAAACTCGTGAGATGACTCAACTTTTTGCACGTTCTAACCAATCATAAGCTAATGGTAGGTATGCCAAGAACAAAGTTATTTGAGATGAGTAAATGACTAGGCGATGGTCAACTGGTGCACTTATCGTCATTGTAGCAGCTCTAGACTCACAACCAGTTGTTTCTACGCACAGGCTGGTGGTCACTCTCGAGCAATAACTGTAACTTCCAATAGTCTGGTACATCTCCCATTGGTTGCATTCTCATTATTATTATTATGACTGCAGGAAATGACCGCGTTACCATACAGCTCACGTTTTCTTAGTCGGAATTACCAAGGAAATTTGTTGTTGTTCCAAATTCTTCACGGTGGATGTGTCCACGTTTAACCTTACCCGCTTCGCTTTTTCCACGGTCGCCTACTCCGGATGGTGTTTGATATGCCGAATTGAGCCAGCCCCCTCGCTACCGTCTTGACATTGTGTTCATCTATCGAACTTACTTATCGTTAGTGCAATGCAACTTTCCTTGTGGTCGTAGCCCATCATACTCCTGGTTTATTTATTCTTGAACTCCCTTCTTCACTGTCCATTCTCAGAGTTCCCGGCTTCGATCAACTTCTCCGTTTTTTAATCGGTCTGAAAAATGGTACCGTTCATGACACACGTGTTGTCCTGGGCAGAGCACAAGTGAGTCCCTCTTTACTTCAACTCGGATCCGTCTCACTACCCTTTCCTAATTGAGGATGCTACGAAATGTTTCCGTTCTCCAAGTGGAAACGGACTTCCGCTAGTATATCGTAGACATCTTGTCCTCTTACAAACAGCTATGTCTATGAGCCCAGCCAGGATTTGTCGGTTGGCTTTAAATCTGCTATGCGCTTTATCTGATAGCAGTAGGAGCGTAAACCTGCGTTATTTTGTGATCCGCGTCCACCATCTACAATTTGTGTTGTCTGCTCTGGCTTAGACGTTGCCCAACAAACTCCCGCGTTGTTTTCCTCCATGTTTGCGGTGACGACCGCGAACAACAGTCAGTATATGTTCTGCTGCACCATTCTCGTGATCCTTACACTGTTGCGCAAGCAGGCTGCAATGACCCGCTGGTTGACATTCTTCCAGTGGCTGCTGAAACCGTCCCCCAAAACTGACAGATGTTTGTTTTTTTTTCTGACACACAACGTACCCCCATCCAGACTGTCGCTACAGTCTCGGTTAAACGAAGACGACGGGGATTGGAGTGTTTTGCCACAATTTCGGAAATCGAGATGACCTCTGTTCGGCAACTTTTGAACAGCAGTGAGTTACCTACCGAGGTCATCCGTGTCCTACAAGAGCACTACGCGGGTACGCAGTAGCGACGCTTCGTCGCCCTGCAACCACCACCGATCGCACGTGGGCTAAGGATACTGCGAGGGTCGCCCTGCCCCTACGCAGACTCGAACCCACGCCGTCAGATTACAAGACAAGCTCGTTACCTTTAGACACTGGGCCGACAAGAGCACGGACTTGTGGGGGATAGAGATGCTAGATGCTTCCATGTTGAACTAGAATCTACACGTGCTCCTTCACATAAGAATTCTGTGTCCTGTCCTGTGTAGCCATCCGTCTCACAATCACCATCCGTCCACCCCATTATTCAGTATTATCTTTATGAAAAGGTGCTCAGCCTATCAGTCAACTCACAGTACACATACTAACTTTGTATGTGACTGGTGGACTTATACACCCCTTAGCTAGGGAATCCGCATTCACCAATACCTCACTGCACTCTGATGTGGTTGAACACTCTGACTATTCGCTGTTTGTCCCTGTCGATTTGCTACTGGAATTTATACCCTCCTAAAGGACCATAGAACTGTGATGTATTAAGGTTAGAAAAGCAAGCGTTTAACAAGTCCCGTGGAGCATCCAGAACAACAATAAAAAACGAAAGCATAGTGATAAAATGAATTGCGTATTAGTGGACTCACCACCACAATGTTCGCACAGAGACATGCAAAAAAGAGCCGACCTCGCTTCTTGTGCAAGAAAATGCCAATTATCAAGAACATGGGGCCGTTGGTGAACAATTGTTTTCAGTGAGTCATCATCAGACCTGTACAACCAGATAAAGAAAATCGCAACATTCCACTACTACTGGAGCCAGTCGATTACATATGTGATCATATAACAAATTCACAAATGAAAATGTGTGCCCTGTTGCATGAGTTGAAGAGCATCCTTTTCGGTGTACTTGGAACGTGCAATTCCTATTTAATGGTAAGTACTACCGGCTGAAGGATGGTGTTGCCATGGGATCTCCACTCGGTCCATTGTTGGCTGATGTTTTTATGGCAAAATTAGAGAACACCATGGTTACATGGACGATATTTTTGTTGTAGCTGATAGGAACAAAGTTCTCAACCAATTTACTCAGGCCCACGCAGCGATGCAGTTTACGTGAGAGGGAAAAAATTAATCAATTACCATTTCTTAACGTGCTGTTAGTTAGAAGAACAGACGGCTCAATCCAGCGTCGTTTATACCGAACATATACGTGGAGTGGACAATATACCAACTTCTACAGCTTTGTTTCTCTGAGCTATAAGCATAACTCGATTCTCTGTCTTACATCAAAGACACGTAAGATCTGTAATGTAGACACGCTGAAGGATGAGGTTGTATTCATTCAGAATGTGCTACATGAAAATTGCTACCCTGATTGTTTCATCTTTAAGAACATTCAGGAGAAACCCATCCCGCTACCGGTTTTAAAAGTCGAGAAGAAAGAGTTATTCATAAGACTCCATTCAAAGGGGACGCGGCTGCAGAACGTTTAGCTAGAAGTCTGTCGTCTGTAGTTAGATTTGCTTTCCCAGGCGACGGTCCTGCAATGCACGTTCTCCTCAGAACCGCACATTCATACGCAAATCAAGGACACGCTGCCCACGCCGGTCGCTTCAATGGTTATTTATCAATTCTAGTGCGCCCGTGGCGCAACCTATGTCGGTAGAACGGCGTGGCACCTGTCAAAGCGCTTCAATAAGCAACATCAACGTTGGTTACGTCAAGGTCGCACTGGGGCTATTAATAGCTCCATTTTGCTCACCTTGTTGATACTGGGCATCAGATAGAAGTGAACCGTGTCTTTCTGGTCATCTACAGGATACCCCCGTTGCAATCGAGAGACTTACGCCTCCGTATGTTTGCAACAGCCGAGGCAATCGGCATTCGGTTGCTTCAACCTCCATTGTGTTTCCAAAAGAACCTACTCCAGACACCACAGCTGCCTTTGCTAAAAAAATTGGAAGACGTGGAAGCCAGTTGTGTAGGATGAAAAACTCGTGTTCCTTAGCTAAGATTGCCCGTTGATTCACGAACCTGGCGAGCACGTGTTTTACTTAACTTAATCCGAGCAGATGTACCCCACTGCCATATTGCTTATGTGATTGTACAGGTGTGATGATGAATCACTGAAAGCACTTGTTCACCTCTAGCCCCATGTTCTTGATACTTAAATGGGGATTTTAATGTTGAAAATGCGAATTTGGTGCATCGTTTGCCAGTTTACGTCGTCTCCGATGTTCATAGGCTATTACTCGTAATATACGTGGGTGAGGGTAGCGTCAATAGTTTGTTTAAACACAGACAACGTGGGAGTGTTAACGATGTAATTAGGTAGGGTGTTCCATCGCTGGCACACACACACAGAGAGAGAGAGAGAGAGAGAGCAGAAGTTCCGGCGACATTCTAGTCGGCTGTATTGCACGGCTAACTTGAACCTGTGGCTCCTCATACTTATGTTGTGAATAACTTGCACCAGGTGGCGGCAAACGTTTTCGTGGTTCCTCAGAATATGGTGGGTGATTCCTAAGTCGCCCCGTAGGCGCTGATACTGAACGCTGTAAAATCTTATGGTCTTCAGCCTAACTTGATATGGAAGGTGGAACAATCCTTTGACATGATTGCTGGCTCTTTTCTGTGGAGTCTCGAGCACTGCGAGATCTTTCCTATGACATGACTACCAGCTCTGGATAGCGTATTTCACATGAGCCGTATGTATGTACTAAGCTGGTAGATAGCTGGATCAGACTGCCCAAATGCCCTCTGAAGGATCTCAACATGTTGGTTCCCAGTCTTTGACGCCTTCTCGGATTGTTTCAAGCAATCGAATTCAGTCTGAATTAATATCCCAAGGTCGCGCTTTCGAGTAACTGCTTACAGGTCATGGTCTTCACATTTGTATATTATATCCTTCCGATAACGAATGGGGGCCACTTTACACTTAGACGCATTACACGGGAGCACATTATGGAATAACCATTCCTACGCCCACTCCAGGTCTCGTTGAAATACATCGTGATCTTCTTGATCGGCGATCGTCCACCACATCTTAATATCATCAGCGAACCACACTAAATCCGTGGCCATCAGACGCGTAAGTTTCATTAGTGCACACGAGAAACAGATATAACCGACAGGACCCTGAATTCTCAAATGATGTAACGCGTGTTGTAGTGTCTTCAACACACAAGGTTGCAGCGTCCATGTCTTTTCCATCTCCGGTTTCTTTAGCAGCTAACTTCGCACTGCTCACAGGTCACTTACGGTATGGTACCTCACTCTCCGCTTCTTTCGTTTTCGTACTAACTTGGGTGAAGCCAGTTTTGCGTCCGAACTAGCTAGTACGTAGACACCTTAGTTTGGTGTATGAGCCTGGGGGCTGGACTTGTATCATCCGCTTTACATCCCAGGTCTGTTCGATTGCATGCGATCTTTTTGTACGTTACTAACGAGACACTGCGAAATGCTGTCTTACTTCCGTCATATTTTTTGTTGAGAATATACCCACTTTAGCAATACTTACCTGAATACTCATTGCATCCCTGAGCGTTATTAACTTTTCGCTATTTTCACTAAAAACGGTTTTCTTCACTTAAACTGTCATGCTGTTCGCTAGCTGTCGTTCATGTGAATTTACTAGTCAGTGCATTCAACTCGCTCGTTAACTGGTGTTGAGCATGGATTTTCTACGTCTGATGAACCAGTACTCTGAATTCCCTTCTCCCTGTTTTATTCATTTTTTTTAAAAGTCAGCTCCATGCAGCTCTGGTCGACTAATGTGCGGAGTGTTGGAGGTCCAGCGCTTCTTGTCTGTCGATTCAGTGCTTCTTACCAACACTGCAGCAGCCATCCGTTTCGCCTACCTAGCATGCCAGTCTATCGTTGCCATTATCTATGACTGTTTGCCTTTCTCATGCTGATGGCGCTCGCTGTAGATGTATGGTTCACACCCACGCTCTTTTTCCTCTTCTAGCGATTGCAAGTTTCGCCTCTTCATAACTTTTTTTTACTTTGCTCTGACCTTGTTCCACAGGTCAGAAACAACTCTAAAGCTTTCGGGTTTTGAATATATGTTCCCAGCGTTTAAGCGAAATTTCAGATTACAGTGGTTTCTAGCTTATTATCTGATGGCTATTTTGTAAACTATTGTCTTTTAACATCTTCATTGGAGTGCGATGAATTCGCTATCCCACCACCACCACCACCATCACCACTCTCGAATCGCTATAATTCTTCCTTCATATGGTAACTTCGTCAGCTTTGCGTATCTTGCCAAGAATATTATGAAATGTTAATAGAAATTTGTTACCCGCCCGCAAACACTGCACTCCTATGACGCGTTTCGTTGTTATTACATCTCATCCGATAGAGTAAGCAGTCATCGCACCCGGGACCATTGGGATGTCTCTTGTGACCATTACTCCTAAGCAACCGGGTCACCACTGGTAACGTTTAGCACAACGGTATAATGAACGAGGTTGAGGGTCATTTTGAAGTACACGTTGTGTGGATGGATTGCGACGCGCAATCTCAATGTTGACTGCGATTTCCATTGAAGTGAACCTTGGACTTTCAATCACGAGTATCGTAGCTAATGCAAACAGAAGTTGAGTGTTGCTCGTCCGAAAACACTGCACTCTATGACGCGCTTCAATGTTATTACATCTCCTCAGATAGAGTTAGCAGGTATCGAACATGTTATTAGGTGTTAGATGCTTGTGTTCTGTATTTGTGGTATCTCCATAACATTTGTCCCATACGCTACGTTGCTGTTCCTCATGAATGTCACTGTTATTATTGCAGGTCATGTTTAGCCGTCGTCGCTAACAGCGTCGCGCATCTCGTAAACAGTCACTTCCTGAACCTTCGAACACCCTTTCAACCTTTTTCATCTTCGAATCTCGACGCTTTACTTCATCCCAAATTGTCTTCTTGAAGACCACTATCTCACCAAGTTTGGCCACCACCTATTTGAAAACCAACCCAACGCCTGCGAGTGCACCCACGTACTTGTGACTCCGTCATTGGTTTCCGTAATTCACTACATTCTGCGGGACTAAACCTGCTTACCCATAGCTGCACCAGTCTTTGTCCTGCTTACCGATGCATGCTACCGCCGTTACACTTTCCGCTTGCACTTGGGTGCAACGGTTCGCAAACGGAAAATCAGTCTTGTCTTAGGAATGTTTTTGGCAGGACCTCCACTCAAAATTTTTCCATATCAACTCTTTGGTCCTTTGTCAATAACTCATCAAGTTTTTGGCAACAAGTTACTCTCTTTACACTATCCACAGTGTATCCTTGGGTATGACCTTTGGATCTGCCACGCTGGTGGCTAGAAATCCTTATTCGTGTTGTGCAGTCTAAAAATTAGCAACCCATTCGCATCTACTCTGTTGTTTCTGACCTCCTTTTTGACCCTCGGGTTTTTTCTTGTCTATTTCATCATCTATGACTCCTTTTATTTCACTTTTGACCATTTCGTTTTCGCCCGTTCGTATTCTCAGCATTACGAGTCATCGAATTCGTTTTATCCAGACATGATTTGTAAGCGGTACCGGACATTTTCACGCAATATTCCCTCCTTTCTGCCTCTAACCCCCCTTAGAAATTCGTCTCTAGCGGTTTTGTCGAGCACCTGGACTTTTTACCCTTGTGGACCGCTACTGGTGACTACTTTCAAAGAGTACGCGAAGTGGAAACCGGTCGTTCATTTCGCAGCCTGGATGATCTACCGAAAGACACTGCAACTGTCTATAACGTTCCGTTAAAGATAAAACAATCAGGCGCTGCTCTTTCGGTTAAAGCGGAGGTTGTACGTATCATGCACGCTATGGATAAGACCGTGAGTACCTTTCCCCCTTCCTTATGGTGCATCTTCCATTTTTCCTTGCTAGCACATCACTGCCGATATTCTATTTCGCATTTCAGCGTTTCCGTAATTGCCCCGATGATCAGCTCATCGAATGTGGTCTGCAATCAGACAACGATAGCCCCTTTGCTTTGGCGAGTCGCATTGCAGCTTTGCACGAGCTCCTTGAACGCCACGATTTAGACCACCTCATCATTACCGCCACTAAGCGGTGCAGCATTCGCGATTGTCTCCTCGACCTGTCTCGCCTGGCTGGTATCCAGCAGATTTGGTAAGTTATTTCAATGCATTGTGGCTTTTCGGTCTGATTTAATGCAACTCTTCTTGTTCTCACTTGCAATGGTGTGTTGCTCTCCTCTCTCCCTATCAGGTTACATCCTATTCTACCTCCGTTTTTAAAAGCATAACTTCACCTTCATTCAAGGGAGTTTCAGGGTAATTTACTTTACTTTACTACAGCTAGCTCCTGCAGCTGGATGATCCGGCTTAACGAATGCCGCGGATTGTGGCTGCCCAAGCGCGGCAGTTAGCTGCAAACTACAGGCAGATGCGAGTTTAACGATTTTTTCAGTGACGAGCCTCATTCACAACCTGAAGTCCCAGAAGATCGACATCCGATTTCACTGCAGTGATCCACGTTTTCAATTGTCCACCACGGCGGCTCCCCAAGCCCTGGCAAGACAAGCGCGAGGCCACAGCTCTAGTGAAGTCAGTGTCTGGTCTGCGGAGAAGGTGACCGAACTACTGAAGTCCGCGATGTTGGATGAACGCTTAGAGCTTCGGAAGACCGTAACAACACTTACGAACTTCGTTATTGGTGATGCGCTCATGTCACTACCTTTTGAAGATAAGTCTTAGATGTCAAAGGTCGAAGACTTCCAGCTTCCGAGTCTCTTGGGATCGCAGCAACCATGTTTCGCAACCTCAGAGTAAAATGGCACGAATGGTTGCTGAGAATACCGGGATTTTCGTTCTCAGACTATTACCCGTCCTTCGCCACAACGTGTTTCTCAGTTGTACGAAGATTGTTCTGGCACTGTCGATAAGATTCGGGATTTCGGATGTAGCCTGACCGTTGGGGAGAATAATGAACTCAAGGTACTTGAATTCAGGAAGAGACTCGATGATTTGTTCATATAAGGAGAGCGACAAGGCGGACTGTGTGGCTGACGATGAAAAGTACGTCTTGCTGATGTTACTTTCGAGGCCGATCATAGAGGCTTATTGGTCCACCCGATTTAGCAGTGACAGTAGTGACATAGGATCTTCTGCAAGGATAGCGATAATGTCATCAAATTCCAGGTCTGACAACCAGAAGTCAGGGCTAACTTGAACACCACGATAGCGCTCAAGGGCATGATGCACAACGCAGTGACTGCGAAGTTGAATAGCACTGGAAAGAATGAGCAACTCTGCCGGACTCCATTATTGATGTCGAATTCTTTTGTTTCTTCTCCATAAATCCGAATCCGGGCCTTCGTGCAACGGTAGTATGATCTCATCAAGTTAACGAGTTTAACCGGTACACCATCGGCAAGTGGTATTCTCCAGAGTGCTTCATGGTCAACTGAGTCAAAGGCAGCTCGAAAACCAACGAGGTTAACAAACCTGAGTTGTCTGAACTGATAGTGGTGTTCGAGTACCCGACGTAGAGTGACGATTTGGTCAGTGCAGCCTCTGCCTTGATGATAGCCACATTGCTTACGGCGATTTCGCAAGTTCCTCTCATTGACAAGACGAGAAAGCTGAAGTCGTGCGAAGGTTTTGGCCACCATATCAATTAGGCTGATCCCACGATAATTGCTGCACACAGTTTGGTCACCTTTCTTGGGCACTGTCAGTACTACTGAGGTACTCCACGAAGAATGACAAGTTTCGGTATCCATATCGTGCAGAAGAACTCCTGCAAATGGTCAAGGAGGGCTGATAGACAAAACTTGTAGATTTTGGCTGGGATCTCGTCCGCTCCAAGAGCTTTCTTCGGCGTCAGTCGACGAACGATGTACGCAATTTCTGTGGGAGATAGCGGTGAGTAATCCGCCTCATATCCTGATTGGGTTAATGCTGAACTGCGTGCGGTGGTATTTGGTGAGCGGTAGTAGGTTACTAAAATTCTTTACCCATCTGAAAGGTTTTACTTCCGTATCAGGGATGGTTTGGCCATCCGAATTGCGCAATATCGGCTGTGGTGAATAACATTTACCGGAAGCTGAACGGATGAGACAAAAAACACGACCCCAATTTCCAGCATTTGATGCAGCTTCCATGTCGCCTGCGATAACAGACTAGTAGCGGTTGCGATCATTCCGTGCTGAGCAAGTTGCCTCACATCTCAAGTGACGGTAGTCAGGGGAATTCGTGAGACGTGCTTCTCTCGCTTTAGCAGACAAGCGGATGGTATCTCCAGTGATTCGGTCCTTCACAGGCTTAGAGGTAGATCCCATGGTAGATAAAGCGGCGCGTTAAACTGACGATTTTAGCCTAGACCAATGAGCGTCGACAGATTCATCTTCTACAAGTATGAGGCGTGGTGCACTGGCAGAAATTTCTGCTTCTAACTCTGCCTCAAGGGAACGAAAGCAGTCAGTATTCTCCAGTGGGGTGGTTTTGATACGCTTTGGTGGAAGGGTCTTTCAGCGCGTTGTCAAGCGGAGTCTGCATTTGGCGCGCAGAAGTACGTGGTCCGAACCATCTTTATTGTCCATTTCGGCCCCTCTGTACTCAGGACAGTCATCGATGGAAGACATCCAGCGGAACCGGATTAAGATGTTATCTATCTGGCTGACCATCAGTGGATTACCACGTCAGAAGATGCTTCCTAGGATGCTGGAAGTGCGTATTGCTTATGCACAACCAGTTAAGATCAGCGAAGCTGAGCAAGCGGCCGCCATTATCACAGCGCTCTCCATGGGCGTATCTCCCGAGTATGTGACGGATCTGATCGTTCCTCAGCCCGGTACGTGTATTCCAGTCCCTTGCAGTGATTAAGATGTCGCGTTTTGAAACATGGTTCACCACTGTCTGTAGAGTATTCTAAATACATCTTTGTTCCTTTCCGCTGAGGGCAGGGTTGGTGCGTAGACAGAAATTATGTCTAGATTCATCGGGTGCTTTTTGATGATGCAACTGACATGCTAGCTAATACTGGCTTCCATGAAAGGAGAGCGCTGTGTGCCTGGCAACTGGGAGCCATGGCGACCCCATGATTGCAAGAATTATCTTCTGGCCCACTGTGCTAAAACTGGTACGAAGTGTCTACACCAGAGACTGATTTGTCGCGAGCCAAAGCCGGGTATTCGAGGTTCTGACAGACATCCTATATCAATCTGGTAGTCATGTAGTGTGCGCATGTTCAACGCTTAGCTGCCGACATCCAACAGTCTTCTGACATTCTAGCATCCTATGAATAATGGCTTCCGATGATTGATGGACCCAGCTAGCTTACTTGTCACTCTGGCTACTGGGTCAGCGCTGACCGCTTCACCTGCCGGAAACATCAGCATGGGAGGAATCGCGGATAACGGACATGTAATGAACTTTCCTGGGGATTATGAGTACGTATGAGGACCCCCAACCTCATCCTGTTTTCGTTCGAGGGTTCACGTCTAGCCTTTGCGCAGCCAAGTGCTACGTGCAAGGCAGCAGGGATCTGGAAAATTGTCTTAACTTCTGGTCGTTGGATCAGGGGTCGATCTTTTTCGCCCACTTGTCAGGACTGACTTTGCACGCGGGTACGAACTCACCGAGAATAATGTTCCCGGTTACCCTCACCTGGTTTAGCCCGTCTACCTGACGGTTGATCGCGGTGTGGCCGCTGCTGCGTGCAAGCAGCTTCTTGGAGCCACAGGTGAAAGGTTGGTGACGGGTGAAGACCAAAGATAAGCCAACTACCTCGGTAGGTAAGGCAACTCCCCTGCCAGAGATGCTACTCCTCCCGGACACCCCACAGTGCTTTCTCAATGTATTTCTTTATTGCATCATGTGACGACCACGCAGTAATCATTTATTTCTTTTTTTCTAAGGCTGGATGTGTGTCAGTTTTCTGAGCTACCTAGCGTCATAAATGTGTTTGCAGCTAGACGTTCGAGTGAACGGAACCGACGCTGAACCAGAAGACAGGAAGCTAGTCCAGTGCTACCATTGCTAGCGAACCACATTTACGCGAGTCGGATGGACAAGAGAGCATTGGTTTGGCCTAGGACGAACGAAACGCAACTTAACTGATGACAGCACATCCGCACTAATGAACCTGTCGGTTGACGACGTGTCATGCATTGGTGCTTAGTTAAATGAACGTACAGAGCTGACGCCTACTTAATAGACGGAAAGTGAATCCAATGTAGTCTATACAAACTAACCATGTTTGCGATGATCATATTGGCAATGCAGAATTGATAAGATCTAACGTTTTAACCATACAGAAGTGACCTGAACCAAACGCAGTGAGCCAGCAACACGGTAACAGGATATAACTGTTGCAGGCTATCACTTTAGAACAACGCTTCAAATTTGCGTAGTGTCTATGATGATCCTACGGTTCGGTGCTTTCTGTCCGGACTTCGTTTTGATTGATACCAGTCTATCTCCTATCCATCATCAGTGTGCTAATCGCTTTCATTTTCTGTCTTCCTCTCCCACTTTTCAGGTGCGCTGTGCGTCTGTGCGCTGCTCTTCTGTCCCAGTTCGTCAACAGTCTGGCCCCGTCATTGTCTGCTATTCTTGTTTGTGGCAAACAAGTCACAATCGGTGTGGCTTTGGGGAACGAAGTTATCGTAAACAAACCACTTAACCCAGATGAACTTCATGCCCTACTTCGCGAGTCGGTGTACTCGCACGATCCGGTTCAGTTCTCATTACAACAAGAGATAATTTTGTGGGTGAGCAGTTTGCTCACCTCAGACAAGCAGCTTTTCAATGGAATCACTTTTATTCGGCTCGGGTGAGTACTCACTCTTCACCTTTGATCAAACACTTTATCCCGTGCTCCGCGAAACCAAAGCAACTGTTGAGCTTACTCCGCTCCTTCCCCCCACGTTCTGCTCCCCCTATCCACCTCATCTCATTTACTGCCCTATTTTTTCTTCGATCTATTGTATGGTGTGCGACACTAGCCATTCGTCAAACAACCATTTGCCTTAAGGGCAAATGGGTCGTCGGCCCATGTTTTGACTGGCCCACGGGCAGGTGACCTTCGAAATTGAACTCCAATTCTTACCAGCGGCTCTGGGCTGGTTTGCCACTACTGTCGATCCTTTCGGCCAATCTGTTTGGCCACTTTCCTCAGTTCGGGTTGATCGATTGAGTTGATGTGCACCGCATCCAATTCAACGTGTTGGTTGATTGAATTAGTCGTGCAGTGCCATTCGCTTGTGAATCCTCCGCTTACCTCCACGCGCTAGCATCTTGAAGTTTTCCAGTTCCCCATGCACTGAAACCACAGAACATAATTCATGTCTTATCTCTGTCTCGTGTTCGGTGATCTGTGCGGAAATTTCCCTTTATCTTTTCCAATGCTACGTTTGCCACATACCTTGCATTTTGTTTGGTTGGTACCATTAGTTTGATCGGCTTATTTCGCTCTCTTCTCCAGTCTTTTCATCAGTCTCCTAGACATCGCGTCTGACCTGTGTACTTTTACTAATCTCGCTGTCTATTCAGATATGTTTCGGATGTATGTGGCTACTATCCCTTTGGCTGTTTTTTGTCACTATTGTTGTTGTCCCTGTGGTGCTGTATTATTCAGGCTACTTTTTATCAAGTTTCTTAGATGCCCCTTGTTTTTCAACACTTGGTAGTTTTCTTCATTCGCTTCTGATTCTGCTGCGCTACGACATGTTTCCACATTCATGAAAACTTTGAATACATCTCTTTTCGGCGTTCATTTGGGAGTTGATTTGGTAGTTCCCGCCGAAACAACCAATCACCATTGCATGTAAAAACTCACTCATCCTTTTGCCGACCCGTAGTTTTTACGATCACAAGCCTGCCTTGTAATCCGAGGGCGCGGGTTCAAGCTTGCGTAGAGGACCGGGCGACGTTGGCAGTATACTTAGCCCACGTGCGACTGGTGGGGGTTCCGCGACAGCGAAGCGTCGGTACTGTATACCGGTGTTCTGCTGATGCCTCTACCTACGCACGCAGTGCTCTGCTCTGTTTCAGGACACCGCACTGATGATATCACTTCGATTGATGACGAAAGGTTCGCCATAGGTTTACCAAGCTCTGCGAACGATCCGCTCACCAACTGAACAGCATGAGGCAGTAAAATCTGCTTCTTTGACAACTATAAGTCTGAATACCACACTGAGAAGACGAACACTGGCAGATGCGTGCATTTCGTATTGTGTCATCAGTAATAACACAATGACAAGAAATTATCTTCTACCTTTCAAAGGGTGTTGCCAACCAATCAAGCGCAGTAGGATGAACGGCGGCGATGATCTTAGGACTAGGGCAACTGAAGGTCAACGACTGATTGTTTCTGCACACACAGAACAGGTCTTAGCTGGTTTATCCGCACGGCCTCGGCGAACCGCAAGAAGCGTGGT
>OX104065.1:23618677-23696575 GCA_944474145.2 Dicrocoelium dendriticum | reverse complement strand
GCAAGTGTGTTTGTTTCCCCTGGTACAAGGAAAGAGCTCGATGCTTTAGCTAGCTACTTATGTTCATCTTTCCAACCACGGAGTCTTCGATACGAAGATAATGAAACCTAACACTGGTGCATTTAGGCAGTCCTATAACTATTCTTAGCGACATGATGTCTGATCAAGCTGAAGCCGGGCATCTTTTGCATACTGCCGGACAGCGTCTTTCTGCGAAACATCGAACATTTCACTCCCATTCATTGGGTTTCTTTGTTTCCGAAGTAGTTCGTCGCAGTCCGCTCTCAGTCAGCAGGCTCCGACACGTCCGTTTCCACTTGGGTCTCCTCAGTGGTGCGCCTTCCTTTACCCCTGCCAGGTTCCGACCGCATGACTTCTGGCTGCCAGCAGCTTGTTCCACTAAGCCACAAATGACGACTGCGGGCCTGCATGACTGACAGTTGACTACGATATTGCGCTGCTCATTCTCCATCTTTGTTACTTCTACCAATTTCTTTAAGGGCTTACTTCTGTTTGATTTTTGGTCTGTGTAGCAGACCACGAAGTTCTCCTGCTTACTCGACCCACAGAGTTTTAGACCTGCTGCTGCTTTTGTCTCTTTCTTCATACCGACTGTATTTGTAAAATGGATCTCTATGGCTCAGCAATCGAATAACCAAGCTACCGTTCGTCATCTCCCGGATATGCCAACAACATGGTGGAAACCGTTGAGAATTTTAGGGGCTTGAAGATTTAACCGAAAATTAGTGGTTTACACTCGAACCCAACCTGCAGTTTCGAAGTTGAACTTTCCATTCATCTCTGAGATCACAGATTTATTGGCTACTTTTCTCAAATATAAACAAACAAATAAACTGTTTATTCTCGACAGCACGAAGCACGCCTCATGGGCACAATCTTATTGGCGAGAACAGGACATCGATCATAAGCTGATCGGAACAAATAATAATAAGCAGTTCAGTTCAGATATGGTCAGCTGAGAAGACGCATATGATACAACGAATGCGTATGGGGTATTTTGTTCTAAGAAAAGTGGATACGTGTTAATGTGGCATGGTCGGATGTGTTAAAGCTAAGCTCTTCGTCGTAACCGATTGTGGTGCAAAATAGCATATTTTTACATGATTGTACTGATATGGTACAAGTTAACGGTTGTGTGCAATGGCTCCGTCTCGCGAAGTGCATTAACAGGATCAAATTCGTTTTTTGGCATTATCCACATGCCATACACGACCAAACGTTTAAAAAAACGCAGTACAGCTAGATTTCTATCATTTCTTCAATATTGTTTACAGCACGCGTGAACCACACACATCCCAAAGCTTGTCGCTATTTACCACCCGTCATTTCTCAAACCTATTAATCGCCCTCGTCTTGTCTTTGTAACTTTAAGGCACGATCTTTGTGACATACGCTGGTTACGGCTCTCACCGTCATCAATGCTCCGTTTTAACCGGATTATTAAGTTTACGCGATGACAGAAATTGGATTCAAATGGTCTAGTTGGTTTCCTAGCTGCTGACACCGTGACATGACTGTTACAGCCTGTCTCGCAAGCTTCGGGTCTTAGTTTTCGCCCACTGTCTCTGGATGGATCATTGAACCTGAGGAAGATCGAAATGGCTACGTAGTGTCTACCCGAAGAGTGTGGGATTACTCACATGAATTCCGCCTGTACTACTGAAGCACTATTCATGAAATGTCCGGATCCACTCAGTTTAGTCTATACTTCATTTCTTTCGCTCATTTTGCTTTTCTGATTTGTTGGTTTTGGTGGGTGTCAATAGCACCCGTGCTCTGTTTGCAAACGCTCAGTTAAATTGCCCAGCTTCTTTCTCCCCTCTGGTCTTTCCGGAGTTCCACTTTCGAATTATCTTATTCCGAGTGATCCACCATTTGTAAGTTTTTGGCACGTCATCCTTTTACTTCATGAGTGCGTTTTCTACACTCTTCGTTCATTTCAGAACTTCAAATGCTTCGGCACGTACTTCTAGACGCTTGTCATGGCCGGAACCTCCTGTTTTTTCAGCACAAGACAGGGATATTTACTTAGAATTCACTGCGACACCGCCCAACATACATATGGGTACAACTGCTTACCTCGCCAGAGCTGCCCTTGATCGTCTTCTCCAAGGCCAAATCGATTTATCCGGCGTCACAAAAGATGTGTGCTGCATCATGTGACCATCCGTATCAGCAGATTCGTAGTGTCCTTTGAAGCGCGTTTACCCTCTCCTTCTAGTCAATAGCATCGATTTTAGCAACTGTTCCTGCTTTTTGCATTCACTTTTCTTTACATCGTCCGTTTTTCTTTAATCTTTCAGCGTCCAGCAGCTTGTCTATCTTTTTGATCTGCTCTGTTTGATTTTATCATGACCTCTTAGATGCTTTCTTTTCAACTGTTAATTTTTCTTCACGAACAGAATTTTCTCGTAACAATCACGAGCATCGGGTCGCTGTGTTTGAGTTTCAGCGGTTTTCGGGAATTGCTCCCCTGAGGGAGGAAGGGGAGGAGGTCTCGCTGTAGATATGCGTCGTCAACGCGGATATCCATCTCACTTCGTGCGTCACGTCGCTCGTCTGTCTCCTAGAGTGCCATGTCCACACCCTAATGTTATGTTATTTGTATCGCACTGTTTTGATTCCCCTACTTTTGGCTTTGAATGTCTTATGTGGGTGTTTGGTTCCATTCGCAATCATCCAAGGTTTCTGGGGCTCGGTGACGACAACTTCGTGTTTAGGTTAAGTGCATGGAAGTTTAGCGTTTCGGTCATGCACACACACACTCTCTCCATCCCCGCACTCCACTATCGCGGTTTCGTCCTGATTTGGACTCCTCAGGTGGAGACAGCAAGAGTTAGGATGGAACTCAGAGCCTAGTAGTTCACAACAGACGCCCTGAACACTTCGCTACTGAGATCCGTGAGCAACGCTTGGCACAGCGGAAAGGAATTCAAAGTTGAATTTTGGGAAGCTGCTGTGTGGTTGGGTTGCGATACGCAACCTCTATTGAGACCTCGGTTCACTTTGAGGTAAACCTCGGTCATTCCGATGGCGAGGACCGTATCCGGAATGGAAATATTTGGGTGTTGCTCCTCCCAACACTGGCACACCACGACCACGGTTTCATCCTGGTTCGGACTCATCAGCGCCGAGATGAGAGTGGAACTCCGCATGGAAGTTTATCCCACGTTATCGGCTTGTTTACGGCCTTGGCCGATAGCTAGATTTCTGGGTCAATGGGCCAGTGACAGCTAGCACGTGCATATTACACCGGTAGCCCGTCCCTTTAACCGCCAGTTGCTTTGAGTCCATACGTCAGCAGTAGTACGCTACTGCACCGCACAAACTCTTTACTAGCACGCAACCATCACAAATCGCTGGTGGATTGAGGATCTTACAAAGTCGCCCTGTCCCCTGCGCAGATTCGAACCAACTTTACACCAAGCGGCCACTGGGCGACCACCTTCCCATCGCGCGTTCTCGAATAAGAGACATCTGTTGTTGAAAATTGATAAGACATGTGAGCTCACCTTTAGGTACAGCCTTCATCCTGGTTAGTCTGAACGGCTACACTCTATACTTTCTTTTCCCCTTCGGATCACCCATTACTATCGACCCATGTCTCTGGCTTCCTGTGGATGGGGAGGTTCGTACGGTTGATGCTGAGAAGCTGACACATTCCCCCTAATAGCTCCTGCACACGTTTTACCGCATACGGCGTACGGCTAAGTAATCTCAGACACTGTCGATGACCAATTTAAAAAGCGATCTTCTCCATTGGCATACATTAACTGAACTCTACCTAGTGTACGCTTTCTGCGGGCACTTATGCTTACGTGTCAGGCTGCCTTATTAATACGGTATACTTTACGCTCACACGAACGATTGGAAAGCTCTTTTTGGAGTTTTTCTTTTACAGATTCCAGATTAACCCTTTCGGCCTCCAGTAGCTGAGTCAACCTGTGTAGACACAACGCCACCAACTTAGGCGATCTACATCTACTGTCTGCTTTTCCATGGCCTCATCTTAACACCGTTTCTTCTCGTTTTTCTCTCTTATACCTCAATATTGGTTGTAGTATGTATATATGTATATGCAGGAGATTTTGTACATATCCGCCCCTCTCATGCACACTCACAGTACGGGGCTTGTGAAGCGGGTCAAAAACCCCTTTTTTATGTTTGTCTCTCACCGTTTTCAGTGACTTCTTTCTCCTATCATATCCGTGACTGAATTCTCTTTAGCATTTTTTTTTGCGCTGGAACCTTTTGTCCATTGTGAAGGAAATACATTGTGCTTGTTTAATATTATGGCAACAGATGCAATTTGGCAAACATCACTACTCTCGTCTCCGCATCGTTTGTTTCTCCTTTCCCTTATTTACCCACTCCCGCAGATAACCAGCCTCATTTGCTTGTGTCGGAGAATTTTCTCCTACACCTGATGCGTTCACATAATTGGCAACCATCCTCTTCTTCGACTTGGTGATATTTGAACTATTTGATTGTCCCTCCTCTTATTACCCTGTAAAAGGCATCAGCAGTACACCGGTATGCAGTCCTGATGCTTCCCTGCTAAGCTACCATAAACGATCACGAGGGGACTGAGGATACTGCGAGGGTCACCCGATATATATATATATATATATATATATATATATATATATATATATATATATATATATATATATATATAACGCCAATCTAGTGGGAGCACAGCGTGCGCAATGTGTGTGTTCGACGTCGCGTAGTTGGTGCAGAACGAGGGAGTGAACCGCTGAGCCCCATTATTTCATGCACCGGGCTCCGATAACTGGGCCACTTGTTGCGCATGTCAGCGCACCGACTGCCGCTAGATGCGTTGTTTGCGCGCCGGTCTTGTGGATGGACGAAGGGGAGGGGAGGCCAAACGATGGCGTGATCTATAAGAATGAAGTCCCGCACTTCGAAGTTAGCATCTGTTAGTGTTTCTCGACCACCTGGCTGGGGACCGAAGGATGATGAACACTTTTGTTTGGATACACTAGCTGACATGGCAGACAGTCGATCTCAGTAGCATTTCTTTTGTGAGTCTCTTTATATTCCTCTTCCCTTCATCTTCTACCTCCAACGACCATCAAACATGTGACATTAGCATTGTGTTACCTTTTTATAGCTTCTAAGTCTACGTGACTTAACGTCTTACTTTCTTGTGTTGCGGCATATTAGCTGAGGTGTGTTTCTCACCCTTCGCTTAGCGTGCATTGATGCTGCTGCTGATGATTCATGCCATCGCGATTAGCTAAGGCACGCTGAGCCGCTCTTTCCAGTTGCTTTTGGAGCCTCATACCAGAAAAGTCAGTGATCTTTATCACTTGTGTAGATAACTTCTATTCGTTTAGGTCAACTGTGCACAGATCGATTGTCCTCTTTCACACCAGCTAGCCAATCACATCTCATACTCCGGAATCAATTGTCCATTGCAGCCGATTTTTGCGATCGTTGTTTATTTTAAACAAACGACCATCTTTAACGTAACATCCACTTTTATGGACGACGTACTGCCAAACGCTTGGCTGTTGTCAATGTTACTCTCTTAGAACGAACTGTGCTGGCTGTCAATGTATTGAACAAGGTACCTTTCTCTATGTTTGCAGTCATCGAATCTTATGTTCTTTATTTGATTTTGCAGCGAGCGAACGGTGCCAGTCAATAGGAGCAAGGTCCGGGTTATATGCTGGATGCAAGAGTTTATAGACCGAGCTGCTGAATCTTGGGTCACATCATCTTTGACACATGAGGACGTGTATTGCCATGCAGGCGAAAGATTAGCACCGCTCTTGAACGCTTTTTTCGGCGTTTGTCGACTATATTTTGCGGTTGTTGGCAGTAGACATTTCGCAGTAACCGTGGAATTGTCAGGTAGCAGTTCCCAATAGATTACGCCGCGGTGCTCTTAAAGAAAGGTATCCGCACCCTATAACTTATTTTGCAACAGTCTATGAATGGACATAGAGCCATTAGAAACTATGGAACACAAAAGAAGGTGCAGAAATTGTAAAAGAAAACAACACATGCCCTAACCACCTAGGACTCAGTCTAATGTCCGTTGCCTCCAAGCTGTTAACATCCGTTCTACTCTGCAGACTAACCCCGATTTGAGAATTGCGTTCCAGTGAAGAACAGGCTGGTTTCCACCCCAACCATTGGTTTATTCTCCGCCAATTCGTTGAAACGCGTCATCTTTACCGCTAGTCCACTATCGTTGTTTTTCTGGACATCCGAGCCGCTTTCGACTCCCTCGATCGATCAGCTTTAAGGGGGTTGCTTACAAAGGGATGGAGTACCCGACCCGCCAACCTCCGAACATTATATTACATTGTCCCAGGTACTGAGGGCTTACGATAAACTATCATCTTTTGCTGTCACTAGCGGTGTACTACTGGGTTGTCCCATGTCCCCGTTTGTCTTCATTATTACGATAGGGGATGTCCTTTTATACGTTCTCTAGGCCTGTCACGGTTCTGGTGTAGAACTTCGTCCTGACAGCAGCGTGACCGATTTAGATTATGCTGATGATATTGCATTGCTTGGTGATGACGCACAAAGCACATGGGCTGTTCTAAACCGCTTGGCGATGGAAGCATCAATTTATGGCATGACCTTTGCCCCTACGAAATGCAAATTCCTGGTCCTGGATTGGCATCCACCTGCACCAGTGCTCACTCTTCAAGGTACGCAGCTTGAACAAGTGAACAACTTTGTTTGCCTGGGAAGCTGTCTCTGCTGATGGTAACATTGGAAAAGAGATTTCCATCCGCATCGCCAAAGCCCGTTCGGCGTTCGCCAACTTGAGACATTTGTGATGACGCCGTGACGTTTCACTGTTGATAAGAGACAGGGTCTACAATGCCTGTGTTCGCGTGGTATATATATATATATATATATATATATATATATATATATATATATATATATATATATATATATATATATGAGGTATGTGGTACGAGGACCAATGTAGGAGACTACGGCTTTACACCCTGTCATCGTCGGCTTCAAGTGGATCTCATTATGACGCATCGAATGCTTCACCTGGGCCGCTTCCCTATCATGAGGCCGCTGCTGCACCTCCGCAGCACACACAGACACCGGTGCAAACTAGTGGTACTGGATTTAAAGCGCATCGCTCACCCTCTATGCTTCGAGTGTCGAGTGGTGAAATATTGGAACAAATTGCCTGAGATGCTAGTCGAGGCGAACTAGGTATCGGAATTTAAGGGATACCTTGACTCCTACTTTGCGGGCTACAGGTAGTGTAGCTGCAATATGATGCCACCGCGCAGGAATCAGTGATGTCGTTCCGCATATGTGCCTGATCCACCTACGATGGAGCAACACAGATTTTTATCTTCACGCTCTCTGTTTTCATTATTCTACCAAAAAGGTGGATATCAGTCGCATTTGGTTGAAGCCACTAGTGACGTTGATGTTGATTTCGGTTCCCTGTTGCTGTGTTCTTGTTGAACGCAGATATTTCATGATCGGCGTCGTCTATAATGTGCCATCAGTTCCCGGAGCTCACCTGTTCGGTTCTCTCAGGAAGCACGATGGAGTACTACTGTCCCTTAGATTATTGTTTGTGACTGTCCACCTGATTCCTTTGATGCCACTTTACACCATTCTTGATTGCAATCTATTTCACGGTCACCATACCAGCCCGCATCATCGCTGACCAGACGCCGCACATTCGGGACCTTGTACAATCCTCAACTCGCGGATGTCACAAATATAACACTTATTCATTCCATTGGCAGAAGTGATCACTGTAATATTTCATTCCAGTGAACTCGCCACTTCTCTGTCTTTGTCTAAAAACGACCGCAAGCCTTGTCGACTGGGATATTCCTGAACACCTTAATGCCGACGATGCCTGAAATCTTCTGTACTTTAATCTGACGTTGCTTATTGAGTAGGTTGTCATTATCTCTCAAAGGAAACCCAGCTGTAGAGGACCACCTTAGATTGATCGGGAACTGATATCCTTAACTTACAGAAGCAGTAATATTAGTAGTAGGCATCAGCAATACGCCGGTAATCAGCACCGACGCTTCGGTGTCACGCAACCACCATCGGTCGCATGTGGACCAAGAATACAGCGAGAGTCGCCCTGTCACTACGCAGGCTCGAGCCCACGCCGTCAGATTACAAGACGAGCTCGCTATCTTTAAGCTACCAGAGGACCGTTTCAGGCTTACGCGAGCGCAGCTTGATTACTGGTAGTTCAAACCGGTCAGAAATGCATGTGCTTTAAAAAGCGCATTAAGCGCATTATCCAGAACGAACCTCAAGACGCTCTTCCCATACCTCAAACGTACCACTAGAGCCGGCAGTGGCATCCCCGCCTGAGTCACTGTGAGCATACGGTTTTAGTGTACGAAGGTGCCGAAAAAGCCAATCTTTTTGCTCAGCACTATTTTTCTATCCACTCGAAAGAAACACCGCACCCTGTCAGCGTTGCACCATCTCTTCCGTCTATGTTGGCACACCTGGTTATTGACGGTGACGTTATCTTGAAATTTCTTCTTCATTTAAATCGGTTTTCTTCCCCTGGTCCTGATACCTGCACCCTTGTTCCTAAAAACCGTGGTTGAGCACATTTCCGCGTCTGTCTTTCAGCTCTTTTGTCACTCCCTTGTGACCGGATATCACCCGGCTGCCTAGGTGGGTCTTGACAAGCCCACTCACAAAGGAGGGAACCGATAAATTCAGCTGATTACCGTCTGATTTGTTTGACTTCGATGTTACGTTAAGTCATGGAAAGGATACTGAAACTGACCCTTCACCTTCATCTCCAAGATCTGGACCACATCTTTTGTGCCTAGCACGGTTTTCGAGGGGCTCACCCATGCGCTACATACTCCCTCGTGGCTCAGGAGAAGTGTGCACAATCACTTTATCTCGCAAAGCGCTTGGACGTCATGCTTCTTGACTTCAAAAGGACTTTTCACTGGATCCCACATGATCGGCTTCTTTTTAAACTAAAGCATCAGCGTCGCTGGGGATTTTCTTTCCTGAATCCTAGATTTCCTATCCAGTCGTTCTATGCAAGTGAAGTAAATGAGACGCTTTCTGATCATGTACTTACGACCAGCGGTGTCTCCCAGGGCTCTGTCCTTGATCACTAAGTCTTCGACAGCTTACTTAACGACCTGCCGTCCGTGGTGCAGTCGAATTGCCCACTATATGCAGATTCTCTGAAGATACAGATGTAGGTATCTGGCACAGATGTTGATCAGTTACTATAGACACTCGATCTTCCGCACTATTGGTCGATCCAGTGATGATTGCCTATTAGTCGCGATCAATGATCCGTTCTACTTTTTGTCCCTCCTGAATCATTTGGGGCTTAACCCATTAGTGTTTATTTATTCAAAAAAGCCACTCGTGACAGAGACTTCGGCATAATCTTGTCTCCTGACCTTAAATCAACTCAGGACACCTTGAAGAGACTTGCCGCTGCCTACAGGCTGTTCCATGCAATACGAAGTGCCTTGTGTTGCCGGAGCCAGGTGCTCTTCCGACTTCTGTTCACCTCGCCTGTTCATCAGATTTTTGAATTCAGTGTTCCTGTTTCCTATCCTCATCAAGTTCGAATGTGACATGATTGAATAGGTCCAACGGCGCGTATCTAGATCTGTTTCTGAGCTGCGTGACCTACCCTATCCCTTCCGACTTTGTCAATTGAGCCTATTCTCTCTGGATTACCGTTGCCGCCATGGAAATTTACTTTTCACTCGACGTATCCTCAAAGGAGAGCTTGTGAGAGAGCTGTGGTTTTTTTCATTTCAACCTCCGAGCTTAGACTCGAGGTCACAAATTGAAATTGTTCGAAACGAACTGGCTCCGAGTGCGGACCAATCTTGCCCCATCCTTCTGTGTAGTGAATAACTGGGACCGGTTGCCGGATCTCATCGTTGATGCACAGACGGAGGAATGTTTCAAGAAGCTGTTGGATTCTCACTTACTAAATATGTCGGGTTATTACTGTTTCCATTACGGCTGTGGTTGCCCTCTGCGAAGCTCCGTCGCGCAACGATCAACTCATGCCTTCAGTGACCGGGAAGTTATGGAGCTTACAAAGAATCTTCTTTCTGATCTCTATTATCCAATGGTTCACCCATCTTCATTGCCTCGTAATTCACAACACCTGGATCCACCGCACTCTGTTGCCCGCATTTTAGTTGAACGATCGATTTCAGAATTAATCAAATCTTATGCAAATTTCGCCAAACATAAAACAGAAGTTGGAACACACGTCGGTTGAATTATGCGACATTTTGCAGCGAAGTTTTAGATTGCCGACAAAAATTTCACGTGGTGTATTAAGTGACACTATTGAGAAGGAAGTTTCCCCCCATATCGCCAAAGCTTAGCGTTCGTCACCATGAAGTATTTGTGATCTCGTCGAGGTGTCTCTCTTAGTAAAGCGTCGCTTTTGCAGTGTCACCAGTCAGGTTGTGTTGTTACATTCAAGCGAGTCGTACTCGGTTGCGTAGTTGACATGCGCGGCTTTCGACAATGCGTGGTTGAGGAAAATTGCTCGTGTGTGTTGGCAGCAAAGTATATGCAACGGTGAATTTCAGCGTCATGTTTTTGGGGATTCGAGTATTTCCTTTAACAAGCTGGTTTCACTGGGTCATTTAAGATGGCCCGGTCACGTCTTGCATATGTCGGCTGAGCGCTTGCCCAATTGCGCCCTCTTCGCTCGTTCAGGACCTGGCTGTGAGAAACCGCGTGACGGTCAGCCGTCCACCTGGCGACAGCATATGAAATCGTTGACTTTACGTCTTGTCGTCGTTGGATCCACACGTCTGCCTGGTTGGGGACCAAAAGTCCGTATATATATTTGTCTAGATTAGGCCGCCTAAGGCTTGACAACTGAAGGACATAAAATGAAAAATGGCATGTGAAAAAGAGACGAAAGAGTTTCGTTCTTCTTGCAGCTCAGTAGCTGAAGTGTGTTGCCCACCTTTAGCTAATGTGCCATGTTGATGATATGGTGTGATTTCTATTGTTTTTACATGGCTCCATGTCTATTCATTAGACCGTTACTGATACCACAACCACGAACCGCTCCATGCCTAACGGTTCGGTACCGCGTACTAGCGCTGTTGCACGGCACTATCTTTCTTTATGTGATGTTTATGGACATTCAGGTCGCTTTTGATTAAACAGATGGACCTACCTTATGAGTCTGTGTAATAAGGATCGGTGTACCCGACCAAATTTCCCATTTTTCTAGACAATGCATAGTCAAAAATCAAAGATTATTGCTTACGGTAGGCTCTCTTCATGTTTTTCCAGTGATATACACCAAGGTTTTTCTATTTCACTATTCCTATTCAACTTTACCATGAATGGTGTTCTTCACTGGGCTCTGGAACGTGCTCAGAACCGTGGCATTGAGTTTCTCTTTGGCGACTGAGCGGTGTGTTTGGATTACGCTGACAACAACGCTTTTCGGAGGGACGACCCAAGGCATTCCAAAATCGCTTAGCGATAGAGGTACATATATGCAGTCTTTATTTTTCCCATCAAATCAAGTCCTGCTTCAGCATTCGCAAGTGCTTGCGCGTGCGCTCCCCTGCAAGTAACAGCCAGGAGCATACTAATAGCTTTATTTACCTCGGTTGCACCACGGATGGTGACGGTGCTGGAGACGAAATTCCACGAGTTACTATAGTCCACCTTCGAAATGTACTACAAAAGCTCGGGCCGCCTTTGGCAATCTCCGCCACCTATGGAGCCAGCACGACACCACTCCCTGAAGGACAGAGTGTACAATACAGCTGTCTGTTCAACTCACTTGTACGGCTGCGAAACCTGGTCCACCAGGTCGACAGACATAAAGGGGCATGTTACGTTAGACCATCACTGTCTTCGCAGTTAGTTCACATCTGGTGGGAACACCGCGTGAGCAGTAAATGTGTTCGGCATCGCGTATTTGGTACAGTAGGTGCGAGTGAACCGCTCAACACCAGGCTTCGATGGCTGGGTCACGTGTTGCGCATGCCAGCGCATATATATATATGTCTTCACTAACTTTTTCGCCTTTGTGGCATTTTTAGAAATCTCTTTTCTGACATCTTGAACGTTGGACGGATTTCTTGTCAGCCAATGTATTACACATGCTCATTTAGTGCATATTTACGTCAGCATTCCTTATGTTTTATTCAATATATATTATTTGTTATTGTCATTCTAAGTGATCGGCTGTTGTTTGCTATCCTCGATGTGACTGCGCTTGATGTGTAAGTTGACGAGGTGCCTATCTGTCTAACACCCTCCATCTCGGTTACTGGCTCCTAGGGACGGTAAATCGTTGCTGAGGGGGACGGGGTGCACGGTCCTCGTAGCCGTGTTAGCCTCAAAGTGTGGTTCCATCCGATGGGGAGCGGACTACGGTCCAGTCACCGCATTGTGTGCACCTGATTCCCCAACTACAGCGTGCTTATGTTTGCCTGTGAAGGCCTGTGGGCCGGCTCCGTTGAAACGTGCTTCCCGGTCTTATTCCTTCGGGTTTGCACCGGATATTAGGTTTGTGGGTGGTGCAGCGCAAGCCACTCATGGTCCCTCTGCAGGCGCAGGCATCCTGTGGCTGTCCCCGTGGAGATCACAGTGACAGGCAAATTCGGAACCGAATGCCGTCAACCATATATATACGCCGCGGCATTCCCACCTGACCGAGAGCGTCACTTTTTGTCGCGCATTCCTCTTACAGGTTATAATCTCAGACTGATTGGAAAAGAGCGCTGACACCGCGAGTTGAGTTAAGTAGTTAGTCACTACAACTATCGCTCACTGACTAAATGTCATCTGCCTCAAATCGAGTAGGTTTGCTCGATAGATTCAAATCCGCAGTTCTTCACTTCTGGTTTACTGTATGGCACCTCAAGCAAATTCTGTCACACTCCGGCACTGGGTCTGCTCCCCACTGTCTTACTCGTCGGAGTACTTAGTCAAAATCATGGTTTTCGAGCAAGCTCGTCGCAATGTGCAGCTGGTGCCTGTGCTCTCCACCGAATCTAGTACTCGAAACTCCTTCCTCCTCTTCCGCAGTTCTGCTTTCAGGTTAGCCATCCATAAACCACCACTGGCTTTATCTTGTGGTCATCTAGTGTTCTTTTGCGTATTTGAGATTTGGCCTCTGCGTGCTGAGGTTAAGGGTTTACCGCGTTTGACCACCGCTGTTTACAAAGCACTGTTCATATTTGGTGAGAGTGTCGAGAGGGTAATACCGGAGTTCGTCGTTTGGTGCTAGCAACAAACACTCCGATATGCAGAGGGCAAGGCTGGTCCCCAGAGCCACGACTTCCTTTGCAAGCCGCCACCAATCGAGGTGGCAAGTATGCTGCTAAGGCAACTACTGTCCTCTGCACATAATAACATGCAAGACAGTGGAGGATGAGCCTCGCTATATTGCAGTTAGATATCGATCATGGCGGTCCGCTGCCGTCGCCCATGGCTCAGTGACATAAGTCGCTGACTCGCAAGAGTGGGGTCGTGGGTTCGAATCCGGCAGGATTCGGAGAGTGCGCGCTGCTGACGAGTCCCAATAGTACGAAACGGCCGTCTAGCGCTTTCCTGGATGTGTGGTGGCTCTCTGTCTGTGTCTAACTGCGATGAATCAACACAAAAATAGAAGCTGCTAATCGAAATTGTTAAGAACAAGACTTTAGAATACGAATGCTATAAATTATTGACCGCGCCAAATTCGACGATGTGTCCAGTCACTGCTGATTCAGGGGACCCTACTCAAGGGGACGACGTGAGGCAACTCGACAAGGCTGTCTGACCATAGTATTGGCTAGTCATCTAGGTGTTTCACCTAGGTAGGTACCACGTTTACGGAGAACCGACACCTAGTATAACTAGCCAACTAACTTGCGGAGCAAGTGATCGAGACGATTAGACCTTAGTAGGCAATCCGAGGTGGTATCGGAGTGTTTGTTGCTAACACCAAACGACGAACTCCGGTATTACCCTCTCGACACTCTCACCAAATATGAATAGTGCTTTGTAAACAGCGGTGGTCAAACGCGATAAACTCTAAACCTCAGCACGTAGAGGTCAAGTCTAACTGCGACGATTCAGCACAAAGACCTAATAAATCCCCCTATTACTTACAAATAAGCAGCTTCTATTCTTTAATATTTCCCTCAACTTATTAGTATTTTTTCAACATGGGTCAGCGCACTGTGGCGTGTCACCATCTCCAATTGGTGTTCACACTTGGCATTGGCCGTGAATATGTCTGTCTATCGATTAGGCCTCAGTTACACTTGATCGATGCTGTGTTCACGTTCTGGTCAGAATACACTTTTGTGTGCTACCAGCTTGTCCTGTTCTGTTGTCCTTGCGTCATTCGGCTACGAGCAATTATTGCCTTCGCAGGTGTAGGCTTTAGCAAACTCAAGTGTTAAAGCAAACTCAAATGGACGACAGCACACAGCATTTAGAGACCATAAGTGTAAGCTCGTCGAACCAACTGGATGTAGTCGACTGCTGCATGCCTTGTTTACCTTGAGGGCATTGTCAAGCCTTCGGTTCTGTTTAACGCCTTATTCTACACGATAACGGTAATTCAAAGTGTAGCTCAACTTCGCTGAGTGATATACGACGTACCACTAAGTCCAGCGCTGGATCCGCGTCCTTTCCTAGTGTTCATTAACGACCTGACGTGTGTAATTGCCTGGGGTATTTTATTTTCATTGATGGTGTGGATCGCTAGTCAAGAAGTTCACGAGTGGATCCAGGAAGAGCTGGACAGTGTTTACGAATGGTCACAGAGCACAGTACCCTCCTTCGACACGTCTGTGTGCAAATGGTCCATATACGTCATTAGCCAATTGGCGTAGACCCAGAAAACGAACGCCGTAGTAAGTCTGGAAGGAGCGTGCCCTTGAAGCAGTGGTTCAGGTGATGTTCTTGGTGATTCCAAGCAACTAGTGCAGGATTCGAGACATGGACGAACGCGTCAGTTTTTTGCGGAGAACGTTCGGGCGTTTGGCTCTTCCATCTTCATACAAGTGCGTATGCGTAGACCATGTGGAGTACGCCACACAGGTCTGGTAATCCTGCTAGATGTGCGATTTTGTGGCACGTGTCCCCCAGGGTGAAGGTCAACTACGGATGTTACAAGCTCGTTCTATCACCCATTCTAATTGGACCGAAATCCGTTGGCAGTTCGGCGTCTACAGAGTGAGCTCACATCACCGTAAGGGTTCATAATGAAACCCAGTCGCGCTTACCACCAGAAATGTGGTTACCATACGAGGCTGAGAGGCCACCGACCGAAGTTAGTAACACAGTTTAGCCCATTTAAATGCCTTCGTTATACTTTCCCATTTTTTTTCAGCCTTTGCAGGCCCTTCCGACTTACGTCATGCGTGTCCGCGACCAGCACGATTAGCTGACAGCTATTGTAACCATGATTTAGACATGTCCACAATCGGATGACAAAGTCACCGATTAAACCTACATCTGATACTGGAAATAAAACGTTGTTGACAGACCAACTAACTGAACATCAGGTGGATATGATCTAGTAAGTAAGTTCGATTCTACGAGCACCTTCCAGAGGCTGGTAAATGTTGTTAGCGCTCCTAGTTAAGGTGCTCTCATAGGCCGGCTACTACTCAGCGACCTTCGAGCTGGTTTGATTCGCTTGGACTATCCTTGTTGGAACAGACTTGAAAGGACTCTCCTAACACCTTTCTGCGCTCATCCTACTAGCTTTTAAAATCAGTTTTACGATGTATTAAGCCCCTTTTATTACGCCATATGACGCATGTTCAATGAAAGATAACAACGCTGACGGTTTGCTCACCAGCCTATTCATAGAATAGAGTCATACGGATTTAATGAAACACTCGCTGTGTGGATGGATTGCGCTTAACGATCTCAATGTGGGCCGCGATTCGCATTACAGTGTACTTTGGTCAATTCGATCACTGGGACCGTAACTGAAGATGAATATAGGATGATGACTCCCTTGTTCTTCATCAAAGTAACAGCATCTCGGGTGTTAACCGTCCGAAAACACTGCACTCCGCGACCGATTTCTGACGTTCCAAAGTCCTCGGGGCTCGAGTGCCTGCTCTTTCTCTACCTACTGAGATCAAATAAGTTCGATTTCTATCATAGAGTGCAGTGTTTTCAGACCGATCAACACTCAATGCCTGTACGGATTTATGTTTATTCGAATGCGATGATGAATGCACAGGTGCGCTGTCTATTTTGTTCGAATATGTACTCTACACTCAAACCCGCATACTGGACTAGCTAACCTTTAGCTTTTTTACCCATAACAGACCGTTCCTTTATTGGTCACTGTTACTACGATCATTTCTGCTTCTCGTCCTCCTTTGGTGACTTGCAGTGTTTTCACAGACAACCTGGGGAGTGGGGGGGGGGCGATCTCAAAGCCATGATGATTTCGCTGACATGTTAACCCAATTGGAGCTCCTGCGTGTCTCTGATGCGGGATATCCCGTACGTCTGCATAACGAAGATGTGCCAGTGTTCAGGAACATGGTTACTGTCGGTCGGATTACAATGCAGAGATACATATAGTACAGTACGCTGGAGTAAACACTGTTGGTCTGCTTACTGGCGGGAGCTGTTTGTCACTGGGTTGCATTCAAGACCCGCGTGCAACATACAAACTCTCCTTTTTAGCTTTAACGCAGTTGTCATTGTTTTATCTCATGTGCATTAGTGTTGTTCCTCATTTCTGCTTCGAACAAAAGATGCACACCAGTACGAGGAAGCAATGCTCCAAAAGTCCAAATGGCTAACTAGTTGTCATGTGGTTTCCTGTACATTGTAAGCGTTCCGTTATCACAGTTACTGAGGTATAGGATCTCTCCATCCATTCACAATACAATCCCCAAATAAATTGTATTGCTGCGTGCCGCTGTAATGAATCTGTCATCCTGTTGGCCTATGACAGGTCTTCCAATCAATTAAAACAAAAGAAACGAAGCGCTAATGGGAAATGTGAAGGTTCTGTACGGGTCCGACTCTCTTGCCTGCACTTTGCAGTTCTTGGAGTGCTATTTTAAATTACGTCCGAAATGACAATCAACAACGTGGTTCAAAGAAGACCCAGTTGTCATATCAAAGTGTGTTATCTTCACTTAGCCCTACTTCCACCATCGATCGCTGCGAATACACGATGGGACTTGCTGCTATCCTTTTCGGGGTTAGTGACGGCACCCCGGACATCTGCCTCATTAGTCGATCCAATTTACACAGTAAGCAAGCACCCGATTCTAATGATGTATTACAGGTTAACGAGCAAGGGCTTAGAGAGTCCCGTAGAATGGCCAATGGGAGAACCACAAAATCGTGAATAGGCATAGATAGTGTGTTGGACTCACCACAATGTTCACACAGAGGCATGCAGAAAAGAGCAAACGCCGATTGTGTCGATTAGTGCAGGCTATGCAGCGTTTTATTGTCTACTTTTGTACCAGGATCTCTCTTCTGATGTAGGCGGGTTAGAGCAGTGTCAAGACGTTTTTTAAACACAGAGGGGAGGGCGTCCCCTGGCTGGCAGACACGAAGAGAGTTTATGTTTCGCTGACACTACCCGACTGTATTGCGTGGTCAACTTGAGCTGGTGATCCCTCAAATTCGTGTTATGACTGAGTTGCATTAGTTGGTGGCAGACGTAGTTGGGTTTTCTCAAAACCTGGTAGGCCATTATTGGGTTGCAACGCAGGCGCCGTTACGGTCTTAGGGTCCTCAGCCTAAGTTGATATGGAAAGTGAGACAACTCTTTGAGGTGTTTCGGGGATCTGCGCTCTAGTGGTTCCAGTGCTACGAGATCTTGCTTGTGCCAGAGATGCCAGACTTGCATTACGTATTCCACATGAGCCCGCACGTATGTGTTAAGCAAACGCTAGCGGGCAAACGGATCCAACCGCCCGAATGCACTCCGTAGCACGCCAACTTGTTGGTTCCCAGTGGTTGACGCTTTTCCTGATTGTTATGAGCAACTCAGGTCAGACTGGATTAGTACCACAGGGTCGCGCTCCTTGCCTGATTGCTTGCCGTTTATAACCTCCCAGCTGATACATGTTGTTCGGCTAGGGACGGATGGAGCGTCTGATTACTGGTTGGTAACACCAAGAAATGATAACTCTGTGTAGCGGCGTCTAATATCACTCAGGTACAAAGACCCGTTATATTTGAGTGGGCTCAGTCTACTGTAAATCGGCAATGTGTCTGTCCAGGAATTTCTTAACTTCCGACCCAGACTTTGCCTCAGCTAAGTGCTACGGCAGGTTGTTCTATAAATTTACCACTCTCCGTTCCAAACAGAGTTGGTGGGCGACCCACTTCAAATCCAGCACCACAAGCTTATACCGGTGTCCTCGTGTGCTGCTTGGTTTGCGCGGATGAAGCAGCGGACTCAACATAGAGGAAGCACCTAGATGTAATATTGGTCCGCCATGATGAGATCAACCCGCATTCGACGATAAGCTAGGGTGTAATGCCCTAGTTTCTTATACTGGTCTTCGTACGGTATGCCTCCTAAATTGGGAATCAAACTGGTGGCCACATGCTGCACTCGCTCAATTTTTTCTACGTCGCTCCGGGTGATGAACAAGCGATCTTTCACGAAGCCATGCTGTGCAGGCGTCAAGAGGCTTTTCGACTCATGGCGCTGCAGAATACCCTACTTTACGATCTCTAGCGTCTTCGTTAAACCAGCCTTCAGGTAGATCGGCCGGTAGTTATCCACTTTGTTTAGGTCACCACCTTTCGGTATCGGCTTCACGACTCAGCATTTCCAGTCACCCTATAATAAACCAGTAGATAGTGATTTGTTGAACAGCGTAGTCACAGCAGGCGAGATGATGGCCGATAGGGACTTGAGGAACAGTGGGTGGATTCCATCTGGCCCAGCAGGCTTCATCCAGTCAAGAATTACCATCAGCTTGCTTGCATCTTCAATGCTGCAATCCAGGCTGTCAAGTTCAGCGGAGGTGGTACCCGTCGAACTCGGTACTGACACCTGGTCACTTGCAAGTAGGGAAGCGAAGTGCGCTACCAATGCGGGTGCACGATGTTTGTTCCTAGTTAGTGGCTGTCCATTTGAGCCTTCCAACGCTGGTGCATTGCCTGCAGGCCTCAGGCGCCGCTTCAGATAGACGAAGACCCTCTTTGGAGAAGATTTTGTGGCAGCTGCGAGCGGCTCTTCAAAGCTTCTGCGCTTTTTATTTTTGCGTTCCAGAGGTTTCGCTGTATCCTGTAATCCTCGTCAGAGCCAGATGACACGAATTTGTTCCATTGTCTGCGTCGTCGTCGTCGGGCCACTTTGCTGTACTCAGTGTCGAACCATTGTGGTTTGAATGACCCAGCTTTCCAAAACTTGAGAGGTACAAATCGGGCGCACAACCATTCCATTCCATCTTTAATCTGTGAATCACACCCTTGACGTGTGTGCGCTGGGTTCATTTGGAATATTCCTCTCTATCTGTTCGCAGCGTAGCCACCGCACACTCATACGAACTGGATCTACCAGCGCTATACAGTGACCTGTCATATTTGGAATTATCTAATATCACGAAAGTTTTAACTATCACTAACCAATTTGATCGTCATCCGCGATTGAACACAAGTGGATAACCCATTCACTTTGTGCCCATTGCTCTTCTGTGTACTACCATTCGGTGCAGAATTCTCGATGCAATCCGAAAAGCCTAAGACTATTCAAAGACATTTCTCAACGCATCCGTGAAGGAATCTTTGATCTCGCGCCCTGTTTTCACGGTTCTCTTGTTTTATTTACTGGGTCCCAAGCCAAATGAACCTAACATTTATTTTCAACCTACCACACTTCACGTGTGTGTACATAGGAACGCTGGTGACAGTCAGCGCGCCAAGCTGCCTCTCGCTTACCTTGACGCAGAAGGCTGAAGTAACAAACGCGTGATCTTAAAACAGCACGCCTACTGTGAACATGACGAGCAAATGCGAATCATGTGCTAAAATGTTAAAAAATGGTCTGGTGTGTACCATGTGTATTAAATCCCATCACACTACCTGTCTTGGGACGGGGACGACAAAAAAGCGACACACTAACACGGCACATGCCTTTTGGTTCTGCCAAGTATGTAATTCTATCCCAGTTGTTAGCTGTCTAGCTGTGCTACTGAAGAGGTGTAAAAGACTGACAGAAGCGGTCGAGTAACTGGTGAGCGCCAGGATTACACCCATAGGAGGAAACGAACCTACACTTGTATGTGAAAACAACATCCCGAATTCCCTAGTCAAGCCGAAGAAGAGAGACAGGTGTCCCAAACTTACCCCAACGACTCAGCCTCCAGCACTACCAACTCCATCCTCTCTCCTATAAGTAAAACTTTGGCTGCAGCACGCCTGCCTCATCTTTTGTACAGCGTGTTGCATCTAGTAGTTTGTTCGCTACACACGAGACCGTAAGCTACAGTCAACCAGCTACTGTAAACAACCCGACGACGTACGCATCGGTTGCCGCCAAGCAAACACCGAAAAGAGCACCGCTAACCTTTGCGCACGGACTAGAGAAAACTAAAGTATCGCAGCACGGACGGCCCCCATCAGTGCCGTTCATAATTTCACCAAAAACACCGGATACTAAGACTCCAATCATGGTGCCTTTGAACTTGTGTACACAAATGTCCCCAAATCCAATACAATTAAGAGTAGGTTGACGGGTGATGCAAATCAATGGGGTTCTATCTGTACGTCGATGGGTGTCCATGCTAATCCCACGACATTAAAAAGAATCTCGCGTCACCCAAACGTGTTACACTACGGCGAAACCCCTCACTTCGGGTAACAATAAATTCGGCGGACGAGATTGAGACCGTTCTGCTGTCTGCGAATCGTCTTCGCAACGACTCAAGTGAAGTGCGCATGCTACCTGCAATCCCGTGGAAAGCACGTTAAGCGGATCACGCTAACAGAGAAAAGTACAGAAAATGACAAGAAAAGAGTGGTTGCTCATGGTGTTCCTGAGCTTACGGATTCCTCTTCCGACGATCCTCAGATGCACGACCGCGAGCAATGGAACTACACCCGAGAGGCCCTTCTCTCGAAAATGTCGTGGCTACCAAGCTGACAAGGACCCCCGTATCACCAAAATGTAAGCGGTGCGGTCCTATGCTGTCAAAACTTGTGTTGCAATGCACACAACTAAGAGTGAGGTAAGCAGAGCCAATGTCCAGATACGAGGTCGCGCACAGGCGTACCGAGGAGCACGCGAGCTGTCTCCTTCATGTGAAGCTCACCAGAACGAGCGTGGAACGATCCGACTGTTTTGCCAAATTTGGGAATCGGGTGCAAACTGATTGGCCAGCAAATACAAGCCCGAGTCAACGGAGGCGAATATGGAAAATCCGTGGAACGGAATTAACTCACATTGACTGAAAGCGAAACGCTTCTAAAATTAGTATGTTTCGTTCACCAATAAAGAGAACTGACCTATCGTGTAGGATAGACTCCCTGTTTACCGAGTCTTGGCCTTCTGTATCCCATCGGTTGGTTGGGCGTGTGACTGAGCAATCCGGCGGTCATAGTCTCGCAGGTGCAGAATAGCAGCAGTGCAGCAGTACGAAGGTAGCTTTACAACTGTGGCGACAGGATTCTGAAGAACCCATAGGTGTCAGTCAGTTTTGAACAATTGCAGACTCTGTAGCACCAACAGCAGGCGCAGTTTGATAAGGCACAGGCCAGGTTGTTCGAAACTCTGACTGAGAATTTGTCTCTACAAGCAGGCTCGGTAACAGGAACAAGTGAACGTTGCCCTTCAGTAGAAATCCTGACCCACATTTGGAACTTCTCGGAGAGCTGCATTGTCATGTCAGTTTCCGTGATCAGCATATTCGCACAACCTGTTTTGTGATAGATCAACCAGGATTGAATTTGTTGGGTCTCGATTGGATGGAGGAATGAAAAGTACTTGACCTGTCAGTTAACGGTATACGCCAGAAACTACAAGTCGAAAAACCCTCAGAGACACAGAATATGAACCTCGAACTTTACACATTGCAGAACTGAAGCGACGCCACGAAAGTTTGTTCCAACCCGGTCTTTGATGCTGCCGGGTAGCCAGAGCTGAGCTGAACTTCTAACCAGACGCCAGACCAGTCTTTAGACGAAAACGTCCAGTGCCGTACTCAATACAACCAATAGTGGAGTCTGAGTTAAATTGGTTGCAGTCGGAAGGCATAATCGAGCGTGTACATTATTCAGAATGGGCGGCACCCATCGTTGTGATAAAGAAAGGAAACGGTAAGGTACGTATTTGTGCTGACTTTTCAACCGGCTTAACTTCCATGTTGGAGAATGACCAATACCCTTTGCCTATACCTGAAGATTTGTTCACCATGCTTAACGATGGAAAATGGTTTGCGAAACTCGATTTAGCTGATGTTTACTTACAAGTTCCAGTAGCCTAGAAATGCAGAGCACTACTGACGGTCAACACGCATCTGGGTCTTCTCCAGTACAATCGGTTGCCATTCGGAGTGAAACTGCTCGTGCTATTTTCCAACAAATCGTAGATACGCTGCTGAACGATATCCCTGGGGTCGCAGTATACCTGGATGACGCATTGATTTTGGGGTCTGACCCACAAGCATTGCTGGCCACGTTAGAGAAAGTGCTCACTCGTCTAGAAGAAGCTGGTTTCCGGTTACGAGCTAAAAAATGCAATTTCCTGATGCAAAGTGTCATGTACCTCGGGTTCTTCATTGACAAACATGACCGACGTCCGGACCCCGCTAATATAGAAGCCGTCAATCAAGTGCTACCAACAAGGGATGTTGTCGAACTTCGTTCATTTTTCGGTCTTATAAGTCATTATAGTGCCTTCCTGCCAAGTCTACATCAGCCAAGAGGTTCTCTGAACGAGTTGCTGATGAAAGGGAAATAATGGCGATGTACAAACGAGTGCCGACAATCCTTTGATATAGTTAAAGCAGCGCTCAGTTCTGATTTCCTTTTGACCCACTTCAACCCAAACTTGGAGATTGTTGTTGCTTCGGACGCCTCCAATTATGGGATAGGTGCTATCATTTCTCCGTGTTCCCAGGAAGAGAAGAGAAGGCCATTATGCACGTAGCACGGTCGCTGACAGTGGCGGAGAAAAATTACAGCCAGATTGAGAAGGAAGCGCTGGCAATTGTTTTCACAGTGAAACGGTTACATAAGATTCTATATGGTAGACATTTCAAACTGATTACGGACCACAAACCTCTACTCTCGATATTTGGATCAAAGAAGGCTATAACTGTTTTCACAACAAGTCGGTTACAGAGATGAGCAACCGTACTGCTGGCTTAGAGTTGCAGGATACACTACCGGTCTACACAGCAACTCGGCCAAGCTGATACTCTATCTCGCCTCCTCAGTTCTCACTTGAAGGAAAACGATGACTGCGTGCTTGCATTTGTCAAATTCGAGTCGGAAGTCAGCGCGTCCTGGTTGACAGTGTAAGGGAGTTGCCAGTAACGTCGGACACGATTCGTGCAGAGACGGCTCAAGACGATATCTTGCTGAAGGTGATAGGGTTTGTGCAGTCTAGCAGACCTAATGTCAGAATTTCTAATGAGTTAAAACTTTTCTTTAATCGACGCGGATCTCTTTCGGTCGTTGACAATTGTCTATTGTTTGGAGACCGAGTCGTGGTACCAAGGAAGTTGATGAAGTGAATACTACAGCAATTTCATTCAGAACATCCGGGAACCAGCCGAATGAAGGCACTGGCGCGAAGTTTTGTGTATTGGCCTCAAATAGATGCAGAAATCGAGCTGTTCTGCCAAAGTTTCGAATCAGGTCAACAAGCGGCAAAGGCACCTCCGAGATGTTCGTGGCATCCTTGGCCCGAGTCGAGTAGCCATGGTAGAGAATCCACTTAGATTATGCGGGACCAATCAACGGTCAATCTTATTTGATTTTTGTTGATTTCTACACAAAATGGCCTGACGTGATTCGGATGCAGAACTCCACCGCCTAGCACACTATCAATGAGCTGAACAAACTGTTCCAGTATTTTGGCACCACGGAGATGTTGGTTACAGACAACGGAATCCAGTTCACCTCAACGCTGTTCCGAGCATTTTGCATGCAGAGCGGGAACAAGCACAAGTTTTCCCCGCCGTACCATCCACAATCGAATGGGTAAGCCGGACGGTTTGTGGATACATTTAAACGTGCGCTTTTCAAAGCGGAAGGAACGAGGGTATCACGAGATGTAATTCAGCCGTTTTTGGGAATGTATCGAAACACTCCGAATCCAAACACACCGGAGGGTAACTCTCCTTCTGATTGTCTATTTGGACGAAAAATTAGAACGACATTTGATAGCCTGATTCCCAGAAATGTTGGAAAACACGACGGACAACCGCGAGAGGGGCAGAATACCAGGCTTCGTATGTTCAAGATTGGCGACCTGGTGTATGCACGTAACTTCCAGACCACGGAAAGATGGGTTAGCGAAACGGTTGGTGGAAAGAAGCGTAAATTCATTTATGAGATAGTGGTCGGAAATTACAAGTTGACCAGACACATCTATCATCTACGAGAGCGGCATGGCAAAACTCAAAGACATCAAGAACCAGCGACGCTACAGCGGGACATACTACTGGATACTTTTGGTTTAGAAAACAGAACTGATCCCCAAAGCGTAACACAGACGCCACACGACGTGACATGCAGACCAAGTCGAAGAAGAAGGCAACTGTAATGGACACGGATTATTCCAGGAATGAAGGAAGAAGACAAAAGCCGATAAGGAAGCTTTACTCGATTAATAATTCGGACGTATGAGCTATAAAAACAGAAACATGTATTAGAACGGTAAATATGCCAAAGCATGGAATACGTCAAAATCAAAAACACATAACATTCTCCCTCGCTAGTAAATCGTTGCTGAGTAGTTGATGACGTTTGTAAAGATGAGTTCGGCGCAGAGCGGTCCGTGTTAGGAAGGGAAATTGGATAAGAATAACATGCGGGATGCGAATGAAAGAGCTGTCCAAAAAAGCGACGTATAATAAATGAAGAGCAGGATCAAGCTTCACGATTTCTTAGATCGTACGGTCGGGTTCGTTGTTGTTGTTGTTGTAGCAGAGTAGTCTCTCTTCCAGTAGTAGTATCATCTGGAGATGGGTCGTGAAGTGCTGGCAGAGTAGTAGTAGAAACCATAGCATCCGGTGCATTTAGCACGTGGGGCGTCAGAGGGACATCGCTGTCATCGGGAATCCTACCACCAGCAGGAGCCAAGTGGCGAGTAGAAACCGTCTCCTCTCTGCCATCGGGAAGTCGGACAAAAGCATAATCTGGGTTGCAATCAAGTAGCTCAACTTCCTCAATCAATGGTTCATATTTTGATTGACGTGAAGTAAGCTTCTTGAGTTCCCGACCAGGCTCGGATAGCCACGTAGGAAGAGATGTGCCAGTAGTTGACTTTCGGTTGAATCGAAATAAGCGCTCGTGTGGAGTTACGTTGGTGGCTGTGCACAGCAACGATCGGATAAAGTGAAGAGCATCTAAGAGGACCGACTCCCACTGTCCGATATCCAGGTTTTTTGAAGATAGTGAAGGCGAAATATCGCGTCATAAAGTTCCATTGAGACGCTCAACCTGCCCATTGCCTTATTATTATTATTAGCGGTAGTCCTACTGGTGGATATTCCTTTATCGTGCAGAAACTTTCTTACTTCTTCGGACACAAAAGAAGGACCGCGGTCGGAGTGTATATAAGATGGCATTCCGAACAAAGCGAACAGTTGAGTGAGGCATCCGATCACTGTTGCAGAAGTCATATCAGAGCAGGCAAACGCGAAGAGAAACCGCGAGTATTCGTCAATCACAGTCAGGAGATACTTGTTTCTTGACGTAGATGGAAGTGGTCCTTTGAAATCAATGCTCAACCGTTCAAACGGTTGTGTAGCTTTAACGAGTCGACCAACAGGGGGTCTATAGAACCTAGGTTTGATTTCGGCGCAAGCTTTGCATTGTGAGGTCATCGTCTTGACATCGTCCAAGGAAAATGGAAGGTTACGAGAACGGATAAAATGCATCATACGAGAAACACCAGGGTGGCACATTGACTTGTGTAGTTCGTTAAGTTCCGTACCACTCAGAGACGCTGAACAATGAATTCTGGAGAGCGTGTCGGCTGCTTTATTTCCGCTTCCCGGTCTATACATTATATCGAACCGATAACTTGATAGTTCCAAATGCCAACGTTGGATTTTATCATTTTTAATTTTTCCTTTGTTATTGTCACCGTACATGAATGTCACTGATCGCTGGTCAGTTACTATAGTAAATGGATTGCCAAGGAGGAAATGACGCCATTTTCGCACTGCTTCGACTATAGCGCAGGCCTCTTTTTCGACGGCGGAGTGGTGTTTTTCGCTGTGAGACAGTGTTCGGGAGAAGAATGCTACTGGTCTGCCATTTTGATTCAAGGTAGCGGCGATTGCAATGTCAGATGCATCTGTTTCGACTACCAATGGTACACCGGGTGTGACAGTCACGACTGTAGATCGTTCTAATTTTTTTTGAGTTGTTCGAAACAGTTCATTACCGGTTCGGGCAGCGGGAAAGTTTCATTGCGAATCAATGGATAGATTTTATCGGAAAATTTTGGAATCCATTTCGAATAATATGCAAACATTCCTACTAGGCGCTGTTGTGACTTGGAATCATGCGGTGGCATCAACTCGGCCAAAGGTCGTAGTCGCTCCGGGTCAGGTTTGATAATGTCCTTGGATATTTCGTAACCGAGCAAGGTGATTTTATTAACAGCAAAAATGCTTTCTGTGTCGTTAAAAGTGATGCCGCAATTTTTGGCTACCGTCAGGAAGTGTTTAAGATTTGCGTCATGTTCCTCTTTGCTTCTACCGTACACCGTAACGTTGTCAACATATGCAAAGGTATCTGCAACTCCTTCCCGTTTCAGAAAACTGTCGATGGCTCGTTGAAAGCAGGCGACGCCGTTGGTAACACCGAAGGGAATACGGCAAAACTCGTAGTTTTCCACCAGCTTCAAAGGCAGTGTATTTACGTTCTCCCTCGTTGATTGGTATTTGATGGTAAGCATTCTTCAAATCTAGAGTACTATACACATCGAAACGAGCGATTTTGTCCATGAAGTCATCGATCCTTGGAAGCGGGTAGGCATCAAGATAGGTAAATCGATTGATAGTTTGGCTATAATCCACAACCATACGCTTCTTATGTCCGCTCGTAGTTACTAACACTTGCGCTCGCCACGGCGACCTCGAAGGTTGGATAATGCCATCTGCCAGATTGAATAAAAGTTTCATCGGATTCGCTATGGCGTCTAGATTTTGTAACAATCGGCTGGCAATTTGGAGCAAGGTGCTCAAACAGGGGGAACGGTTCCACACGGGCTGCCATTAGGCCACAAATAGTAAAAGGAGGTTTGGATCCATGAAACGATATCTCAATTTTACGATGATATTTGAGGAAGTTTTGACCGAGTAATACGTCAGAGAAAAGGTTAGATAAAACGGATAGTTTCACATCGTAATAACAGGTGTCTTTTTGTCGAATGGAGCAAATAATATGTCCTTGGGTGAGACTAGAATGAGTAGTGGAGGCCATAACGATGTGCTCCCGAGAGGTTTCGATATGAAATTTGTTAAGTTTTACAACTGAAGCGGAAATGTAGCTTTCAGAGCTCTTAGTATCGACAAGGGCTTGCAGCGGTATGTCATTCACAAAGATGTTAGTAACGGCACTGCAAAGGCTGCTGGGCGCGGCAGCAGACGTCACAGAAGATAAAACCGACATAGAAACGTTCGAGCCGTGATTTGTGCTTGGCCTGGATTTGCGAACGTTCTGAAAATGGCCTTTCTTTGTACACTTTTTACATGTCGCATCTCTGGCGGGACATCTTGATCTAGGATGTCTGGCGTAGCCGCAAAAGAAACACGTTGACTGGGAGGACGCAGCGACAGGTTCTTCTTGAGAAGATAGCTGGGGCTCAGATGGGATTTCCGTTTTCATCGTGGAGTTACAAGCCGTCAGCTGAAAGGAAGCGGCTTGTTTTTGGGCCAAGTCAAGCGATCTAGCCATCTCGAAAGCGGACTGAAGATCGAGTGATTTTTGTTCCAATAATCTCTGACTGATGAGGTTAGATTGTAGACCGCTGATAAAAGCACCTCTGATAGCTTGATTCCTGTGTTCGTCGGCAGTGACTGGTAGAAAATTACAGTCACTAGCAGCGGAATTTAACTTCTGAATGAATTGGTCTAACGATTCACCGTTCTCTTGCCTGGCAGTGGCTAGGATGTGACGTGCAAAAATTTTGTTTTATGAAGATATCTTGTAGCGTTTTGACGGCATCCTCGTAAGAAGAGCACTGAAAAACCACCTCGAACAGGGCAGATGAGATATAATTCATTAACGTTTTGGGCTTGTCCGGCTTCATGGACTCGATCGATTCTAAACAATTGTTGAAAGTGTAGATCCAATGGGCCCAGCGTTTGCCGGCGTCAGAAGATTGAGGATCCACATCAAAGCGATCTGGGCGTAAGATTCGATCCATGAGATTGTTGTATTAATCGAGTAAATTGTAAGGGACACGGATTATTCCAGGAATGAGGGAAGAAGACAAAAGCCGATAAGGAGGCTTTACTCGATTAATAATTCGGAAGTATGAGCTATAAAAACAGAAACATGTATTAGAACGGTAAATATGCCAAAGCATGGAATACGGCAAAATCGAAAACACAACAGCATCCGCGATGGCTACAAGTGGACCCCAGGGTAAAAAGCTACGACCAAGCCCAAGTGCGGAAAATAGGTAGGAGCAAAACATTCAAAGGGGGGGAGTAATAGAGGTAAGCGGAACTAACGTCCAGATACGAGGTCGCGCACAGGCGTACCGAGGAGCACGTGAGCTGTTTGCTGCATGCGGAGATCACGAGCGTGGAACGATCTTGGACTGTTTTGCCAAATTTGGGAATCGGATGCAAATTGTTCGGCCAGCAAATACAAACCCGAGTAAACGGAGACGAACCGTTCTGCCAAATATGGACAATCCGTGGAACGGAATTAACTCACATTGACTGAAAGCGAAACGCTTCTAAAATTAGTATGTTTCGTTCACCAATAAATAGAACTGTCCTACTGTGTCGAATAGACTCCCTGTTTACCGAGCCTTGGCCTTCTGTATCCCGTCGGTTGGTTGGGCGCGTGACTGAGCCATCAGGCGGTCATAGTCTCGCAGGCGCAGAATAGCAGCAGTACGAAGGCAGCTTTACAACATCTATGGCACAAACCGTTCTAGAGAACTGGACTAAATTCCGTTGCAGATTGCCAACCATAATTCGTCTGAAATCAGCGGAGACACCAACGTAATGACAATTCATTGGAGGCACAATTAATGAAAACGCCAACTGCAGTACCCGGCTCGAGAACGTTTTCAATACTAGCCATAATATCCGCATGGACACAACAGCATGAGCAGAGGCTAGGTTAGGTTGTATCTGATGCCTGTCTATATACCAAATTCGTCTTGAGAGTCTGCAACCCATCCAAAACACGATTGGTCGGCGTAAACTCACTTGCTTCATGCATCCAATCTAACACACTTTTGTTCTCCGAGAAGCTCTCATGTATGTATACAAATTCCCATGGTCTACTCAGCAAATATTCTGAATTAAGACTTCGACGCGCGTCAGCAGCTTGGGACCTCATCGCTGTCACCGATACGTGGTTGCGCTGTTAGATAACGGATGCCGAAATCGCGCTAACAGGCATGTCCGGAAGGATCGAGCCACCAAAGGTAGTGGGGTAGCCCTCTACTTTCGTAACAACCTGCAATGTGAATCAATAAACGATTTGGAAACCGACGTGCCTGACTCCATTTTGTGCACTTTACGGCGGAGATGGAACGATCATGACCTATTAGTTCTTGTTCACCGCCCACCATCGTCTACTCCTGAGATGGCCTGCAACTTGGTGGCTACGTTGAAGCAAGTGATAAACAGGAAGTACAGTCACATTCTATTCACCGGCGGCTTCAACTTCCACGCTCTAGAATCCCAGGCCACACCAGGGTAGCCATTCAAAGCAGACCTACAACCTCTGGTTTCATACTTACCGCTTTATGGCCACGTCGCTGCACCCACCAGAGTCAGAGGAACTAACAGGCCATCCATATTGGACCAAATATTCACTATTGATGTACTGATGGTCGAGAGAGTGCTAACCGATACTCCTCTGAGCCGCAGCGATCATGTGACCCTATTGTTTCATTACATATGCTACGCGGATTATCCTAAAGAGCATGCCGAAGAATATCATCTAACCAACTATGACGATCTGTCCGACCTCATTGATGCAACGAGCCGGTCGTTCTTAGATGAATTGACCCCTGATGTGACTTGCGGAGAATTCCTCAACATATTTAACAAGCTCTTGGCAAGCACATCTGATACCAAACTCTACTGGTCTCAAAGGGTGAAGTCTTTCGTAAGGAGCAGGACACGTAAATGCATGGCATTAAGGGGCTTGGCATGGCGCACTTACATAGCATCCCCTAACGACGACACCTGGGATGTCTACACAATACAAAGGAACCACTGTGCCAAACACGTCCGAGAAGATAAACTGAAGAATCAACAAGCCCTAGTGGAAAAGTTTTGCTTCATCCGAAACTGCTTTACAGACACGTAAACAATTTGCGCCGTGTTAAGCGCGGAATTCCTGCTGTGTACACAGCATGCGGATTAGCCCAAACCGCACAAGAGGCAGCCAACATTCTTGGACAACAATGTGGCCGTACCTTTTAAAGCATGCAATCATCATACATCCTGCCTATGTAGATAATGCCGCCATCAGGGCTTAATCACATATCGTTTACCTCCGCAGCTGTACTGAGGAGGCTGATGTCTCTGCGCGAGTTCAGCTCCCCTGGTGCGGACGGCATTCGCCCGAAGGCGTTGAAAGTTGCTGCCATGAGTTTGGCAGTCGTGCTGAACCAGCAACTTATCGTTCGGTAACATTACTTCCTGTGATCTCTAAAGTTATGGAATCCATTGTAGCTGAGGCGTTTATGGGGTACCTAAAGAACAACAAAATTCTCGTTCCGGAACAGCACGGATTCCGCCAAAATCGGTCCCGTACCACTGATCTGTTGATTGCTCATGCAAGCTGGATGAAATGTGCGGACGCTGGTGTAGGAGTCGACGCGGCCTACCTGGATTTCTCAAGGGCATTCGACCGTCCAGACCATCGCATTCTACTCCACAAACTCCAGAAATTTAGGATCGGCGCTCCTGTTTTGGGCTGGAGAAGAGACTTCCTCGTGCAACGTCACCTGAATATGAGGGTTCGAAGCAGCCTATCGGAATTCATCGAAGTTCAGTAAGTCGTACCTCAGGGCTCTGTAACTGGACCCCGTCTGTTCCTGGTTTTCATAAATGATCTCGCAAGCGTGCTATCCTAACTGTTTACTATTTGCTGATGATTTAAAGGTATGGCATACTATAGCTGCAGTGAAGGGCCATACAGCGTTACAGGAAGACCTGGGCAAAGCGTACCCATGGTCCATCGAGATCATGCTGCATTTCAACGTCACCAAGTGCAAAGTTCTCAGCATACGGCACAAGAGTATGTACAAGTACCGCCTAGGACCACAAATTCTACAGCGGGCTTTTCACGAGTGCGATCTCGGCGTGCTAGTTCAAGATGACCTCGGTTGTTTGAGGCATACTGAAAAGGCATCTAAGAAAGCAAACCAGTACCTCGGCCTTCTTCGCAGAGCTACCATGAATTTCGACCTTTCAGTCTTTCCAAAAATGCTTAATGTGTACTTGAGGCCGCACGCGGAATAGGCTACTCAAGCGTGGCAACCCTGGCTCAAGCACCATCTCACCGCGCTCGATATTGCACGATGTAGGACAACGAAGGGCGTCAGAGGTTTGACCAGCCTCCCCAAACCCACTCAGGCTGAAGACTCTCAAAATATACACTGGTCGTTATCAGCGACTAAGGGGCGATCTCATAATGGTGTACCAGATCCTGAGAAACCCCAACCACTCATGCCATTCCCTTCTGATACTCAGTCAAAACACCCCGCTAAGTGGTCATCAGTTTAAGCTGGTCACGCAGTACAGCCGACTGGAATGTCGGCGAAACTACTTGTCTCTTCGAGTGTCACAGCCTTGGCACGCGCTCCCGGAACATGTAACTAATGCTCCCGCCCTATCCCTTTTCAAAAAACGCCTTGACGATACTCTGTCACATTTACGCTGCGTGCTATAGCCCATGACCACTAGATGCTGGCACTAATGCACAACAGACGGTGGACAGTGCCATAACCCCACTCGAGAGTGAGTCACTTCAAACCCCTTCCAGGAAATTTGATAAACGCCAATATTGTAGAAACTGGATTTATGTATACCATCGACCCGAGATAGCTGCACACGAGTAAGCGTTGTCCTTGCTCCTTTTTTATTATTTTCTGGATTATTACGTGATCAATGACCAATCCCCTTATTGCTTTATGTGCGCACATTCTAATTTCAAACTCCCTTTATACGGCAGTGCTGTTGAATCTGTAATCGCCCGAACCGACGATTCCAATTTCCCTTGACCTATCTATTCTCACTCAAACCCCCCACTGGACATGTCAAGCACCTGCTTTCTACCCGTTGTAAATCATTGTTCATAGTACAGCAGGTTTCAACAGATGAATCCTCTTGTAACGACCGGTTCAACTGATCATTTATACGCCCTGTCCAAGTCTCAGTGTGCTTCATGATCCGCTTCGTTGGCGATCGTCCAATACATCTTAACATCATCAGCGAAACGCAAACAATCCGTGGAAGTCAGACGCGTAAGCTCATTAATGAACGCGAGAAACAGGCGTACCCGCAGATCTGACCCTTTTGGAACTCACATTCCACCTACATCAGACCACACTTCGCATTCCGAACTTTAACCTGCAGTTGACGATTCTGAGGAAAATTTTGCATCCATCCATTGACAGGATCCCCAACTTCATGGCGTTTGAACCTGTGGGGCAGAATACGGTGATCTAGGTGGTTGTAGGCTCTGAAGATGGTCCGAGGTCATTTTACAGTAATCCTATTGCATATGTTCATTACATCAGGGATTACTACCCCTGGAGTTTCACCCAGCATAAAAATGCTAAATATTTGTAACCAGTGTCTCCAATAAGCTTTCTGTAAGCTATGGTCGGAATCGTCATTGGCGACGACGCCCAGGGCATTTGTGGCGTCCGGTTCTTATACTTGATAAGCATGTTTTCTTGCTCTTTGACATGCGTTAACCAATCGATGGTAACAATGGAGATTGTCTTCATGGCACGTCGAGTTCTTGACATATGATCAGCCTTGTTTGTCCACGGGATCCACAGCGGTCAGACTTTGTATAAATTTTTAGCCCGTTGGACTAGCACCTACCCACCCCAAGTGAGGAACTCAGCAAGGAATGCATATGGAACAGCCTCTCTTCACCTCTTACCAGTTATCATGGTTCGAGATTAGACATTTTGAGAGCCACTCTGTCGCATTCGTCTAGTTCTCAACTGCATTTGGGGGATTACTATTGTAAGCTTCAAACGTGTACGTTTGTCACCGAGACGGCCGAGTACCCTTGTCACTGGGCGGTTGCTAAACTGTAAGTCGCCATGTTCCCACGAAATCCTAAACAAAAATATGCGTGTTTGCAGTTTGAGCTTTCGTGAGCTACGAGTTATTAATGTTATGGTATGAGAGTGCAGTCAGATTGATCGGTTGAGTCCAAGAGACAGGTAAGGCAACCGCAGTAAGGTGAACTTGTTAGATGCGGCTATTGGACGCAGCAGACGTGGTCGCCCGTTCACACGGCTCTGTTGACGGGCCGAAGTTTGGGTACGCTACGTAGTAAATAATGTAAGTAAATCGTTAGCTGTACGTCGTAACGGCACGTCGCTGCCGCGCGAACACCATCATTCGCGTGGGCTGAGTATGCCGCAAGGATGTCTGCCCCCACGCGGATTCGAACTGGTGACCTTATCATTTCAAGTATGGCGTGCAAATTACTCGGCCACCGGCCTAGCGCTACGAAGAGCTCCTCGTCGTTTGCTTATCAGTGTCTAAGGATGAATCTCCTCGGCCTAACATCGTACTAGTTTATGGAACTACGCGAACAGTATAAAACGGGGGTTCTGCGATGCTATCTGTGCTGTCTTACTTTTGCTGAATAAGCCGATTGTACCTAAATCGACTTGTGGCTATGGTATTTCAGAGACATCTGTTTTGACCAGCTGTCTGTAGTCAGTTTGTCACAGATATTGCATTAAACTACATGGATAGTGACAACTGGATCAAAACTGCCTGTCCGTAGCTTAAAGCTAAGGAGCTTGCCTAGTAATCTGGCGGCGCGGGTTCGATCATGCCTATGGACCGGGCGACCCTCGCAGCATCCTTAGCTTATATGCCACCAGTGCTGCTTGCGGGCTGACGAAGCGTGGGTACTGCGTACCGGCGTACTATTGAAACCTTTCTTTTTCTTTATTCTTTTTAACCAGCAACTGCATCCTCGTGTTTTCAGTCGGGAGCCTATTGTACCTTGATTACCTTAACAAAATATGTGTGACAGATGTCTTAGGATCCGTAGCAGAGTCCATTGCAGAGAAGTTGCTCTTCAATGCTGCTCGGCTGTTACAAATTGTTCCCTTCCTAGTTTCTTGGGTAGCTCACGTAATGAACTCGTCTTGTTTTGACTCGTCAAGTGTGTAGGACTAGAATCTTAGGACTACAAAACCTTATTGCTTTGCAGCCTGGATAGTAATCCGCGATTGTTTGCCTACCCCCGTGATCCACTGAGCTACGCTGTGTGGCACTTTCCAAATACCTTCCGAGCCACTCATACTAGACAGGTCAATGGTTAGAAGTCAGATTAACTCAGTCCCACCATCCAATCCTCTTCGAAGATAAGCGACAGGTCGATGTCCCTCTTTCTTTAATACATAGCATGGGATACAACTGGTCTACGGGTTATATGCCTACAGCTCGATTGGCATAGAACACGAGTGCCATAAATTTCCTCTGACGTTGGGAAGGCATCTTCCGGTACTCAATGGTTTGCTGCCGCCCGCTTCAAGCCAGGCAGCTCCCGGTCAAGTTGGTGTGAACCCGCCAACTCTTACCTGCGCCTGGCCATGGTCGCAGGTGCGTAACGTAATACGGTCGTAAAACACGTGAATTATTCAAAGGCTATGTATAACAGGTACCAAGCGGGTCCCAAAAGGTCTCTGCAATCACACTTCCAAGCTGGACTTGCTGCTAACTGTCTACTTTGTCAGACTGTTAAGCCATAGATGTAGAACACCTCGAAAGAAACCCTCTCTCCGAATAGGCAACCGTAGACTATCATCTGCCCTCTCTACTTCATCGACAATACTCCCTCTTCTCACTTTTTTATCCCCTCACTTCTTCCCGATCTACTGAGCAAGAGACGGCCGCTGACCTCGCAACTGTTGCCATCGATACTCGTAACTCGTCCATCAAATCATGAGTCTCATTTAGCATTGCTTCCTTTAAGGTCCGCAGGTGGGGTCAGATCGGCCAGTAGAGAGCACTGACTCAATCTTCACTCTTGGCATTAATGAGTGCTGTGTCCCCGAAACACACATACCAAATAACAACGTTGTGACTAATCTTCGACCCTCTGGTTCTGAATCTGACGACGATTGCTACACTCTTCACATCTCTGGTGATATCGATTGAATTGCTCTAGATATTTATGGTGTTGCTATCGCCCTGAGTAAACATCCTGAAGATAATCTACTGGACTGGATACCGGTGAACAGCCGCCTATGTTGTGTTCGTCTTCGAACATTTATTTGCGTTAATAAACACCATATGAAGACTAGGTGCCTTTTCATCGCCACCGTTTGTGCTCCTACTGAAGTAGTTCAGATGGTACCAAAGATGATTTCTGCCACCATCTTTCATCTCTTCTCCGCATTGCAAAGAATACTTGCATATTCACCATAAGTTGGAGGCATCGGTACATTATACGTTCTTTGACTCGGTGTCGCACAGCGGTATTCAGACAAGTCGGAAGTTATGTTTACGCATTTTAGATTCCGTCATTAACCACGTCTCGGCCTTGATGTTGCAGACTGCAAAAAGTTCTAGTCAGCATTTAAAAATTATAGAGCTAATCGCTTGCAGCATAATGTTCTTTGTGAATTAAATCATCCTCGGGTGCGTGGTTTACGCTAGCTGGAAAGTAGGCGCTCGCTCTACCCATCGACGCTGGGCGTCGGTTACTCATGTCTGGCTTCTAAGGGCCTTACTGCTGCCAACAGCATCCGAAATGCCGTATACCATCTAACCTGAATTTATTCTATAAAATTCAAGCAAACTATTCTAAGGATAATCACAACTTTTCCATCTTTCAGTTAGTTGAATATCTTCCCGAAGCCAGTTCAGCAAAGCAAAGGCAATAGTAAATGGGCCATTGGGCAACCATTCCACGTTGAATCCTTTCGCTTATGCAGAGCACATGAAACTGCAACCTGAGGGACTGCAGTTGGAACAAAATGCTATTTTCAAATTGCACCACAGCCACTCGATTTTTGTAATGGTGTTATCCGTTGCGCCAAATTTGTTGCACATTTGTATACCCACTTGGTGCAGCTAACCGTCTCTCAGATATTTGCCTACTGGACTGCGGTCCATTTACCTAGATTGTTCACGGAAGAGAGTCGTTTGTTGATCGACCGGCTCGTGCAACATCCACCTTCATAAGTGTTAGATTTCGGAAACAAATCCGTCATATGACCATTTCCTTCTATCTCTCACGTCAGACTCATTGAAATATGCCAGAGTAGTTGGTGTTTTAAGTATTTTATAAAACTTACGTGCCCCGTCCTATTTTGTACCATTCATCCCTCTGGGTGCTAAAGGTTAACGGTTTTGAACTGTCAGATTTTGTCCGCTAAGCTAAACTCAAGCGACTGCCATGATACACATGAGTAATCATTTTCCAAATCAGACTAGTGGATATGTCCGATTCTATCTCAACTTCAAACATGATGGACAGACAGTCCTCTTCTCTCTCCCACCGTTTTTCTATACTTCAAACAATAGATTCATGCGGAACATCTGTTTACACTAATTTCCTTGTGTAAGTATGGTCGAATTTTAGATTGCAATAAGCCGTGAATTCGTGCAATCTTGGGCGTTGTACTTTTTCAAGTCGGGTGCTTGTACTCGGATGTTTCTGCTCTTTCCGGGTTACTGGTGAGCAACCAACACTCGGCCTGATCATCAGCTACTCACAAACAACCTTCATTTAACCTCTCAACATGCTCGCGGAGCTCAATGACCTAGTAATCACGGCGATAGACGTCAACCACTATCCACCGAGTTCTACTCCCGAATCAGGACATCGCCAACTGATGAGTCCAATCAAGGACGAAACTCGTCGTAGACTGCAGGGATATGAGAGAGCAGCACCGAAATCCTCTACTTAAGAAACAGTCCCAGTGATCGGAATGACAGATTCTGACTTCAATGTTAACCGAGACCACAATTTAGACTGCGTGTCGCAATCCAAGTCACACGCCGGGTTTTCCGAGACCCAACAATCAACTTCTAAGTGCTGTGTCAAACGATGCCCGTGGTACTCAATGTCCTACTGATCACCGCGATAGCCGCCAACCACTAGGTGCCGAGTTCTACTCTCATATCAGGCTATCTCAACCTGATGGGCCAAAATTAGGACGAAATCGGTCAGTCATAGATTGCACGGGGGGGGGAGGAACAACACCGAAACCGTCCACTAATAGCAGCCTTGTTCTTAGCTCGCCAATGGGAAAGCACAATAGGTCTGCGTGAATCAAGTGTCACCAACGTCCTCTCTAACATGTGCAATTTATACAAACTTTTCTCCATACCACATGAAAACATTCGACTCTGTGTCTACCTTCGCGTACAGTCACCGAGTAAACCAAAAGATCGTTCCACCCTCCACGTCGACTAAGACCGAGGACTAAGATTTTACAGCAGTCAGTATCGGCGCCTAAGTGGCGAGTTACTAATAGCCTAGTAGATTGTGAGGAACTCAAACCACTTTCCGAAATGCGGCTGCGTCAATGATCAAAGGCCTGTGACCTCATCGCTATAACGGAGACATGGTTACGCCGCGACATAACTGACATCGAGATCGCACTGCCAGGCATGTCCGTTGTTCGGCACTACCGATCCAGCAAAGGTGGAGGGGTGGCTCCGTACTTTCGCAGTGATCTCATATGTGAGCCCTTAGAGGATCCGGTTATCACGGTACAGGATTCCCTTTGGTGCCGTCTACATTTGAAAGGAAACGACACCTGCTTGGTGGCGGTCATTTAAGGCGTTCCCTCCTCCACGCCCGAGATGGACTTCCTTCTGGTGTCCGAACTAAAGCTGGTGATAAACCGAAATTGCACTCACATTCTTATTACTGGTGGTTACAACATCCACTCTCTGGAATCCAAAGTAGCTCCTGGAGAAACACTTTAAGGCAGATTTACAAGTGTTTGTCTTCAGTTTCCTGGTGTAGGGCCACGTCAACACTCCCACCCGATTTCGAGAAAAGGATAAGTCGTCTATACCGGATCGGATATTCATCAACGAAGAACTGATGGTCGAAAAGTTAATCGTCGACGTCCTATTGGGCCGCAGCGATCATGCAGTCCTACTCTCCGAATACATTTGCTATGCAGCACATCCCGTGGAATGCCCGACGCAACGCAAACGTATATACGCTACAACATAATAGCTCGACAACGTGAGACAACCAATTGGACCTTTCTGGCAGATGAGGCACCGGCTAGCACATGGCAACAATTCCTCAGCCAGTTTAACATTCTACTTGTCGTAGCATCAGAAACTAAGAGCTTCCACCTGAGAAATGTGGTCTCGTTTGTACGAAGCAGGACACATAAGTTTAAAGCGGTGCGAAACTCAGCCTAGCATATAGACGAACACTTTCCGAACGCCGAGATCTGGATGGCCTATGCGACCCAACGCAACCACTGTACTCAGCTTGTTCGCGAGGATAGAATGGCATACCAGCAGAAGTTGGCAATACGTATGGCTACAAAAAACGAGAGAGTGTATACAACACATAAACAGTCTATGTAAGGTGAAACGTGGAATATATCCTAATCAAACAGCGGACGAACTCACGCGGACACCGAAGTAGGCGGCGAATACCCTGCGGCTGCAACGTTTGCGTGCACTCACTGGCCACCTAACCCTATAACGAGGACTGTCTCGCACCCAATTTTCACACACATATGCTTCACGGCCGAAGCTGTAGTAAAAATGATGTTGAGCATGCGTAAGCCAGCCAGCCAGTCCTGGAGTTAAGAGTATGCACCCGAAGTCGTTAGCGGCGGTAGGAGAGAGAGACTAGTTGATTTTGTCTCGATTCTGCCAACACTGCAGAGGGCTTGAGTGTTTTATCATTGGGGCAGCAAGCAGATAATTTGTGTTGATGCAAACAATGTTACTGAGCTTCCTTTTTACAACCATCGCAATATTTGGCATATATACAACATGCTACCGATGCATTTCGCAACCTCCTGGTACATCATAATTTGGATACATTGCTTTCACCACACAGCATCTCATAATAAGAAAGCGTATATCCGCACTGGTGCCGCTATATTCATTTACTGCGGTGTTAGAGGATAAACTATCCCATTACTGCCACTATTTTTAAAATCATCAGTTCAGTACGTAAGATGTCCAATGCGGCGGCATTGTAGATTACCCAAAAGTTGGGGAAGCACGTTTAGACAGTATAGTTGTGAACGCCGGTTTGAGTTGGTTTATCTGATAATGAAATGTAGGATGGATAATAATACTTTTAACTCACCAAAAGGCCTCGTTCTGGCGTCAAGTCATGAACACGCTTTTATGCACCCGTGAAGGTTGAATTCTTATGCTTGACACACATACTATCGACATGAACGGAGGTCAGCGTAACTTTACGGTGATGTCTATTATATAACTTGCGAAAGAAGTATTTCCCGGCCAAAATAAAGAGCTAACTCGGCAAGTACGCTGGAATGAGAAATCGAACAATTCTGCTCAGTCAAAGCTAGTATTGATCTGCCTGGGTTAAGTCAATGTCACTTACTAGAAACTGCCTTTTCTGGCCAATATCGAGAATTTTCTTATTTCGGGATGCGGACAAAACGCTAAATCATACTCTGAGTTAAGCGGCTGTTTGCAAACTTAGCGGCACCAGGCTGGTTTACGTCATCGTCGGATGCCGCGCTGGTGATCTTACCTAGTTTGCAGGCAAATTACGTGTATTGTAGAATCACCTAACATATTCAATCTCCAGCGAGTTACGTTGACATATCTGTGGTGATGACACAATTTGTTTCATACAATGGGATGCAAGTTTAGCGTTGGAACTTTCATGTTCTCTTAACTATTGACTACAGACACATACAGGCTGCAACAAACTGGTGTTCAAGCTGTACTGATCGACACTTAGGAAGCAATTGAAACACAAACAGCGATTGCTTGACTACCAAGGTGCAAACCAACGGATGTCGACAAACTGCCAAAGTTATGGACAACAGTGTGATTCCTTGATGTGTCGTGGGCTACACCACATGTTTAAACAAGTGATGTTGAGAGAGCGAAGGCCTTCCAGACAATGAAAAATGAACGATGGTACATTACGGATAAAATAGCTGACAGCAAGTTCCTCTGGATGTCTAGGATGAGAATATTCAGATTAACGAAAACTTTACATAAAATTGTGTGTGCGTTGGTGAACTCACATAGATGCTCGCATAATAACAGTTAGTAAAAAAAACGATTCAAGTTTTTGAATACGCTGTATGTTTGCGTTATCTGACTTCCTGACGACTTAAACAAATGTGGCCTACTTTTTTGAAGTTAGTTGCCTTTATGAGCATAGGATTATCCGGCCCAAGGCGTAGGTGTTGACTGAATTAAACTGGCATACCTTTTGTCATAAGCATGAAGCGGTTTTTTTAGTGCAGCCTAGTTTGTTTAATATAAATCTCCCCGTCACCCTATCTTGTTGATGCAGCATAGGTGGAAACAGATGTTCCCAGAGGAGGCCGGACTAATGAATTTTCCTTGCCTTGCAAGGAGTATCTTATCGGGTAACCTCGCATTGCTTGCACATACAGAGTACGAGATGCATCGTATGGTAGTGGTCCTCAGCTTGATAGTGGCTAAGTTCAAGCTCACTAGTTATATGGGTAAGACTATATGCAGAAGGATTCCGGACGCTTTGTGTTCAATTCATTCATCCGTGGCACGTTGACTGTCTCTAACGATCTTATCGCCAGCCCACCACTGCGATTCAGAACTACTGTGGTTCTCAGTCCACATAACCCTTTGCACGCCAACCCGGTAACCAAACTTCAAGGCTGTCGGTTTCATGTCCACCCCACGCAAATGCTACCTCATGCGATTCTGTCATTCCTTGTGGTAAGTTGCTAAGATTCTGTCTGAATTCTTAAACAGCTTGGCATCCTTCCACTTGAGCGCCCATCCAGTCTCCGTTCGGTTTGTGTGATCAACCAATTGCATTACAACCACCAATCCTATGAGACCCAGTTTCCAGTGTTGTTGACGCTCTGTATCTCGATTGACGCTCTTAAATCTATTTTGTTGGTATCAGAACTGCTATAAATTGGAAGCGCTGTTGTTGAAGTTTGTATTGTTGTTATTTCATAATTTTTCGTAAATAGTACCGTCATCCTCTTCCGGCGTTGTTGTTCAATTAACCAGCGGGATACGCGTTAGCTCAAAGCCTATTAAAACAAATTGTCACTTAGACTGTATTTCATGCATTCGTCATCGCGAACGAAATCGGTATGTTCCAAGCAACTGTGCACCTATGGGAAACCAGTGTACAATGCGTCCACTTTCTGGTAACCGCTAAATGTCGTCAGCGTAACTATGCACGACATAGTAGCTAGTACATCACAGATGAGCACAGCTTTACACAGACCAGAATGTCGCGTGTGTAAACACCGAAATACAACCTTTGGGATTAAGTGGGTTGTGCACAAATCAGTATTACTTATGCTGGTTCTTTTATTTTGCGGAACATGAACATTATGCACGTGGGAATTCAGCTTTCTGTCACGATCTCAGTAGCAGTGTTTCCAGTCGGTGTTGTGCAGCTGTCGATGAGAAAGTGTACCGGGTAGAGGGATGATCTACGTTAGCCGCATGCTGGGACACACCATGTAGTGCGTTGTCGTTGTTACTGCTGCTGCTGCTGTTATTATTATTATTAGTAGTAGTAATAGTAGTAGTATTGTTTTTACTGCTGGCACGCTTGCTGTTACTGCCGCTGTTATTGTTGTTGCCTCTGTTACTTTTGCGGTTGTTGTTGCTGTTGTTTTCATTGTTCGTTCTGCTGCCCCAACTGTAACTGCTGCTGTTGTTGCTGTTGCTGGTTATCAAAAAATGAAATACAACTTTAGACAGCGGAACCGAAATCGGTGAACCTTCTGAGCCAAATTTTGGCTGTCTGCATTCTTCAACTATGGCTTTATACAACTTAACAAATCACTGCCTTTTATTTTCCCAGAAAATCGGGTGGGTTGTACTTTAGCTTTTTCCTGAACGTGCGTCTGGTTCTTGTGAGTTATATCATGTGAGGTAATGCACCCAGCACTTTGTTGACATGATCTTTTGTACACAACTAGTTTAGGGGCTTAAAGTACAGCTTTTTGGAAGGATTTTTGTACGCGACAAATACGCAGCAAGAAGGAATTCCGTCTAAACTCCATCCGGCTGTAATGTTTCTCCGGTTTAGGGCTGTGGACTCAGTCTGTGGTTATAATTGATCTTTAGCAGTTGATGGCAAGAGGGATTATGGTTGCTTAGAACCTGGAATACCATGATAAACTAATCACGCAAATGCCCGTAGAGTCCACAGGAAGCTCCCAGAATGATCAGTCGCTCTGCGTAGGCTAAATGGTGTGGCCTTTTTCTTTTAACTTGGCCCGATGTTGTAGAATTTCCGACAGAGTAAGATCCCGCTCACGCTGTGGCTATCATGTTTGAGTCGCATATTTGACGTCAAGGCTTATGTATACAGAAACCAGCTTGGCAAAATGACAGGTAACCGGCAGGCTTAAAAGCTTGACACTTGATCTCCTGTTTGACCCATCATCTAGTCCAGAAAATCAGTTCGGGTGCTCTGCTAATGCTACAGCTCACACCCAAGTGCGTTTAATGATCTTTATCCAGCATCTGTTTGCGGAAGAATGGTCGGATCAAAATCTGATTTCCTTTCACCTGCAAACTGTCATACACCTAAGTGCATTCCAAAAGTTGAGCAACGGCGTTTACTTTGGGATTTTTCATTTGCATCTACTAATCCTCTTGAAGTCATATATTGCAACATCGCACACTTCGCGTCTATCTTCGTGTGGTGCCTTATTTCTTTCAAGCCACCTGTCGTTAGTGCCAGATGTTTTACAGTATTAACGGCCTCGATTTCGTCCTGTTTGTGTAAGAGTATCGGCACATCTGCCGATAGATAGAGCGTCTGTGTTGAACGTCTGCGTCCTCTGGGCGCACACAACATCCATGTCATATTTTCTGAGGCGGACAAGCATGCGTTAAACAGTTCGAGGGACACTGTACACCGCTGTTAACAAGTGTGGTTTGTGATTGGTATACACCGTAGTCTCCCCCTAAAAGTGTGATCGTGAAATCGCTCCAACTCATAAACACAGTGTGCATCTCCTTTCCGATCTGTACTCCGCACGGTTTCACAACTGTGAGCGCCCGACTGGGGAAACATAATGGATTACCACCCTACTTGAAAACTGCACCTATCCCGCTGTGCCTGCGGTCCTATTGCGCTTCCTATGAAAGATGTGTATCGTAATAGCAGTGAACTTGTGCACAGCTAATGAGCTTCTTGGTGGTATTCAACTACCCTTCTACACTTTCCCCTCACTCCAATTTACACCTTTTTGCGTGATCCTCTTGATAGACGTCATGATTTCAGCATGTTTTGGCAGGAATCAACTCCAATAATTCCCCGTGCCAACTAAAAGACTAACAGCCTTGACTTCCTTATATTGTCGCATCTCCTGCATTGCTTTGTTTTCTCGGCATCGATCTTTATTCCCTCGGATATCACCACGTGCCCAGGAATAGTTACTACCGATTTTCGGAACTGAATGTTTTCATGTTTGAGCTTTATGTTCTTTTGAATGCAGCGCTACAAAAAGCGGTGCAGATTGACCTCCTGTTTCTGTTTGCCTGAGCGGTAAATACATACATCGTCTGCTACACACGTTACACCGTCTAGATTGTTAACAGCTTACAGTAACCGCTTTTGCAAAATTTCGCTCTAAACCTTCCGACTGAACAGTAAACACAGCTATGGAAAACGCTCGAAGGACGTGGCGAAGGTGTTTACGAAACAAGTTTCTTCGTCTAGGACCAATTACCAGAACGCTGATGATAAGTCAACCTCGGTGAAGTAATTTGCATTGGGTACATGCGGCAAAACATCTGTTCATAGCGTATGGTGTTCACTACTTAATGTTTTATTAAACGGCTTTGAATCTAAGCCCAAACGCAAATAACCGTTCTTTTCCGTAACTAGTGCGACTTGACTGACTCAGTCTGTCGGCTGGCCGACAGTGATTAAGCCTAATTGCATCAGGTTGCTTAACTAGGCGGAAAACCTATCATGAAAAACAAACGGAACCCTCACAACCAACAACGCATTTCGTCGTACTGACGGGTCTGGTGGCAAAGGAGTGGAATCCTTGAATCTCCTCAAACCTGGGCTCAACACGGACAAATAGGTTTCACTAAAACCTTTTTGTTTGACAAGAATGCACGAAACGCTGATGGTTAAAGTGAACAAAGCCAAGACATTGGATGGAATCAACGCCGAGAATCGGCGTGAGCTCTTCCTCCACGATCAAAAAGTCCAAATGATGCGAGAATCTTCTTTTGGATTGATCACTTTGATTGAGGCTAATCCCTTCAGTTGGGTCTTTGAACCGCTCTGCATGTGCAAGGAGCCTTGAAAAGCTTTCACTCTACATCCTGGACACGGCATCGCTGATATTGTATTGTTGCTGGAACCCGGGTCTAACTGGAAGTGCAGGATTTTGCTGCCAACCAATAAACTTGCATAGACACACTTCTTTAATCTTGTCCGCTACACATTGCTGATTTAATGTTTTGATTATGTGGGGGGGGGGCGCAAATGAGTACATTCACCTTGTAAGACTGCCAGCAGAGAGCAAAGTGCTTCTGGCTGCTAGGCTTGATGTAACTTCGGATCCACGCCGGGGCATTATCACGATCCGTCGGGCATCGCACGACATAGATTTTGCTAGATTTATGTAGGTTAATAAAGACTTACTAGAAATGATGTGCAGTTGAAAATTCATTGTATCATATATTATGGAATTGTCGGAGTGATACATACCGTTGCCTCAACAGCCGCCTGGTGATATTTTTGTCATTAATAGCCAGCATGTTTCAATCCCGAATGTGACGGTCAGTCATACAAGTGCAACTTTGCGAGAACGAGCCAGGATCTACAGCTCCGTAACGTAGTTCTCGATTGATTCGATAGGCACCTACTTTAAATAAAAGACCGCTGATACGTTTAGTTAGTCTGGCCCTCACACGAATCGCCGAATTTCCGAATGACTAATTACAGATCAAACGTCTCTTTGTACTTTTCGTACTGCATTGTTTCCAAAACGCGACGCTCTTCATATGTGATCGTATGTCGAAACATCGCCGGGTGATACGCTATCGGTTGTTCGTTTAGACGTACCAGTACGTAGAATTCGATCCATTTACTTTTTCAAATTCTGCAATTACTTGCCATGTGCTCTTCCATATTCGATGGGACAGGTGTTTGTCCGGCTGGTAGCACTCCTATCAGCAACTGAGCACCGTTTAGTGAACGTGCCTTTATTCTCTCCGACACCGTGTAGCATAACTCGATCCTTCAGAGACAAACAGTTTGTTCGGCAAAGCAATCTCAACAAAATTGACAGCATAACTAGTATGTAGAGATGTTAATGTAATTAACTGGGTCGCTTCCACAACTAGCGACGATTATGCATTCGAAAAGCGCAGTAAGAAGACGAAGACTGGCAAATGCGCGTATTTCGTGTTGTCTCATCAGTGTCTTTAACAATAACTCGCAATAATATGTATTCAGTGAAGGGTGAGACCAAACATACATGCAAACAAGCAAACAGACCAACACCCGAGAAACGAGACAGGGTTATCGCCCCTAATGCTGACCGATAATTGTTTCTGAACACAAACCAGTGGCTTAATCTGGTTAATTACAATCGCCTCTGCGAAATGGAGGAGGTGAGAATTGGTGTACTATGATAGGATTGTGATCGCCGAAGTGACATCGACTCGGTGACCTGTGGCCAATAATTGTCGGGCGATCGAAGAGGCTGATGGTTTACGCAGACAAGCAGCTTGACTCTGGTCAGTTTCCTGCGCTGTCGAACGTTGAACCCACTTAGGTACATGTTCCTTCATTCGGGAACTCAATGTTCTATCGGTCCTGCCTGTGTAACTGGCGCCGCAGTCACAAATGAATTGGTAAACGCAGTGCGATTTGGCCCCGATTGTGCATTCAAGAGAAGCTTCTTTTGGTTCCGTCAAACAAGCTTGAGCTTGCGCAGTTAAATATTAACCGAACAAAGTGGGGGCGGACATGCGTAGGCGTCTAATCATATTCTCCCGTCCGCTTGCTGCGGTTAAACCGTTTGCTTTGTCTTATGAACCCGTCTGGTTCCTCTGACCGATTGATCGCATCCGCGTAACGATGATAAATTTCCAAATTTGGACTTCCTGGTAGAAACAACCTGCACTGAAATTATTTCGGCAATGATGCCTCAGTATATTACGCTTGTCAAACTCAGAGAAAAACGTGAAAATCCAGGGACGTGCAAAGAAGTGTTACAGAATAAATCGGAAACGAAACGACGAGCGTAAAATGATGCAACCAGATGTGTGTTGCCAAAATGTGGAAAGACAAAATCCTCACATGAGGGAAATTGTGCAGATCAAGCCAACTATGGCCCGATAAGTTTCCTGCCAGTGCTATCATGTCATGGAGTCTATTATTGCTGAAGCGCTCATGAATTACGTGGAAGGATGCAAAGTCATAACACCCGAACAGCATAGGTTTCGCTAGAACTGGTATTACACCACAAATCTGTTACTTTCTCGCTCCATTTGGACTGAAATCGTCACACCACTGAGATTTGACGTTGTCTATCTGGAATCTTTAATAGCATTTGACCGTCTGAATCACTGCATCCTCATTCACAAGAATCAGAGCTGTGGAATAGGTAACTTCTGATTCAACGACTTATGCATGTGAGAGTTCGCCGCGCCATCTCTGACCCCATCAAATTTATGTGCGGAGTGCCATAGGGCTCTGTACTTGGTTCAAGCCTATTCCTGGTTTACATAAAGGATCTCGCAAGAGTGAGCACTTCCAGTTTCTTACTCTTCGCTGATAACCTCAAGATACCGCGGGCCATTAAATCAACAAGTGTCCACGTAACACTTCTGGATGACGTTGATGAGGTATACGAAAGGGCGACTGAGCAAGTTTCATTTCAATGCCACCAAGTGTAACACATTGAGCATACATCGTCAATCCACTTGCTAGTGCAGGCTGGGTATTCAAGCTATGCAGCGCGCTTCTGCAGAATTTGATGTAGGTGTGATAGTACAAGAGGGTCTTGGATGTTCAAGTCAGGCTGTGAAGGCGTTCAAAAATGCCAATCAATACCTATGCCTTTTGCAGAGAGCATTCGAGCGCAATGACCCTTTAATCTTCTCTCAGATGTTCAATGCCTACACTAGGCCTCATTCGGAACACGCCCTGGCACAAGCTCGACCTCACCCCACTTGAACTTCCACAATGAAGGGCCACCAAGAAGGTAAATGGTCTGTTTCATCACCCTTATCAACTGAGGTTTCAAACCCTTGGGGTCTACAGTGGACAATATCGACGGTAGCGTGATGAGTTGATAATAACATATTTGATCCTCAGGAATCCAAACCATGCTTGTAGTCACTATCTGAAGTTGGATCACTATACCACCCTGAGAGGTCACCAGCTAAAGCTAAGCACACAGTTTAGGTGGTTGGAATGCTGCCGGAAGTTCTTCTCACTTCGCATATGCCAACCATGGGACGCCCTCTCCATTTATTTCGTCCTCTCACTAACGATATTGAAAAAGGTCTTGACGATGCACTCAACATGTAGATTACGTCATATAACCCTCTATGCCCGGTCGTCAACCTAACAATACCACTCAAGGTGTTCATTTACTTTTTCTGCACCTGATTTAATAAACACAACTACTGTGGAAACCGAACTTACGTCTACCATCAGCCAAAAGTTACTGCACACGAGTGAGCGCTGTCCCTTGCATTATTTATTTATTTTCTCACAGATTACCTGGGCTCAAACCGCACCCCATATTGTTTTCTGTCTTATTTCAAGCTCTCGCTATGCAGCAGTGCAGTCAAATCTGTAGGCGATTAAACTGACGATTCACTCACCCTTTCTCACTTTTTCACTCCACTCATCTTACAGAACTTGTCAATCACTCGCTTTGTTACCCGTGATAAATTATCGTTCCTTCATTGTCTGGAGTTTGTCTGTAAGTATTGAGTCAATAGCCAGGGACACTAATCACAAGAACTCGCAAACAGACGGACATCCAAAATCTGTGGAACTCAGTGACTCCAATATTTTCTTAGGATGGCACAAACTGCATACTTACATTCGGGCTCATATACTACGTACGAAAAACGGAAAACATGCGTCCATTTTCACTGCTTGTAGGCCTAAACTAAATTTAATGTTCACATCTGAAACTGCCACAAAAGACATCAAGCATGACAGTAAAACCATTGTTCCGTCCAGAAGGTCGCCTATCACACCACCAGGGATGGAAAGCATACTCTTATCCAAACTTGTACACACTAGGATTAAATAGAAGTCGCTGAAGATAGTAACTACAATGTTCCTAAAGGGAAAGTCTTGGAGGACCTGTAACAATGGGACTCCATATGCCTAACGGTGGAAACAAGTTAAACAGGCCAGCTTTTTTGCATTATCAGTGACCTAAAGTCAGCCTACCATGGTGAACCAAGACTACTTTAACTAGCAGTTTAGTCTAGTGACGAAATGGGGACCGTTCTCAGCTGCTCACCTTCGTGATTTGATATGCACTGCTCGTGTGTTTCCGGACATCCCTAGGGGTGAGCGTCGGCAAAGTATTAAAAGCTAAAGATAATATCTTAAGCAAACCGACGATAGACCCAGCTTTGCCTTTGATGTCCTATAATTAGTTTCCCGACGAGCATCATATCTTAGCTCATGACTTGGCGGAGTGGTGCTGCATCCGTGAAACACACTTCCTCAATGATGTAGTTGTCAAAATAAAGTCAGAACTAACTTCCCCAAACAACCATAAAAAGCTGGTCTATAAACGACGAAAACCAAGCGCCACGCTAAACAAATGATAAAGGCGGTGCTTGAAAGTTAGCACAACTTACTTACCAAAGTGCCATCAGAAATACATTTGCAGGTGGCCAAAGTCAGCCCACCATTTTACGGTTCTAGTTGTGAGCACAGCTATCTGCACTTCTGATCTAAATTGCAGCGCAACATTTCCACCATCCGTAGTAAAGAGAGGTACCTAGCTACAAGCGACTAGAGTGTTAAGCAGCGGTTGTTCTTCGCACCAGTTTGAAATTGCTCCTAGTGGTATCCGAAATTCACCCAGTAACTGATTATCAGCCAACCACCGAAGGGTTGGCGTAACTTCATGGAAACTGCTTGTCTGTTTGCATATGCATCGCGCATCCGTAAACAACAATTGTCTGTGTACAGACGCACAAGTTCCTTACAATAAATTGGCCGAGCCTAGATCCTGTCAAGCTCAATACCTTAGGATCTTATCACGATAACGGAAGCCTGACTGAATGACGTGATCACTGACGCTGAAATTTCACTTCTTGGCGTGCCACTAATGAGAAATGATAGACGCACTAAGGAAGGGGATGTAGTTGTTTACTGCCGTTCTTACCCACACGTCAATCGCTTTGAGGACCCAGCGGTTCGTGTTTTCGATTCGTTAGGGTGGCGCCTACACCTAATTCAGGTTAACATATGTTTGGAGGCCACAGTATACCGCTCACCATTGCTCACTTTATAAATGGACTAGGTTCTAGCTTCTGTTATGAAAAGCCTAACTACACCATTTTACAGCCACGTTTACCTGGTGGGAACCTTAAGCTGCATGCCCTATAAATCCCTGTCACCCACTGTGATCGATTCAAGCAGGAACGGTAAAAGCTTACACTGGCTCACACGTGCTTGACCACGTCAATTTCGTAGCTGGTTTCAGGACAGAAAATAAACTGATGAAGTTGGACCTCGTCTTTCCTACCGGAGAACTAATAATCGGCAACCTAACTACGGGCTATCCTTTGGGCTGCAGTGATTATGCAATGGTACTGTTCCGCTACGTGTTATGCGGAACAGTTTAAAAAGCACCAAAAAATCTCATGTTGTAACCTATTATGATAATCTTTCTGATTACATTGGCACAACAGGCTGATCTTTCCTAGCTGGCTGGTCCCCTTAGGTGCTCTTGGGGAGTATGACTAACGATTCAACAGGCACATCCGAAATTGAAATCCCCTACTTGGAAAAGATGGACCTTTTCCGAACGAGCACGGCTCGGAAATGCATTGTTTTTTGCGACTTAGCTTTGCCCGTCAACATAGCCTCTCCGATCGGGGACACTTGGAATGTCTATACATCACAGAGGAACCAATGTGTCAAACTTATTCGGGAGGTTAGAGCGAGGTACCAACAGGACTGTGGGAGGCGATTTTGCGTTATCCCCAAACTACTTTACATACGCGATAACAAACGACATAGACTCGGGCGTGAGATTTCCGAGCTACACAGCATGTGGGCCAGCGCAAACTGAACTAGTGGTGGTCACTATTCTTGTACAGTGCATCGTCCGCACTTTCCAAAGAATACGGTCATCCGACATCCAATCTGCACAGATCATTCCGCCATCAGAGCTTACCGCCAGAGCTTTACTACCACGGATGTGTTGAAGTGCCTGATGTACTTCCGTGAGTACAGCTCTCCTGACTCAGACGGCATTCGCATCAAGGCGCTGAAAGTGACTACGGTTGGCAATATTCATTCAATGATGTCTTAATTAGTTGCAGGTTCTTGTTGTGTAGAAGCGTAGAATGGTTGTTCCACTCTACAAGAATGGCAGCCGTGCAGCACCAGCGAAGTATTGTGCAATAACACTACTTCCAATGTTCCCCAGGGCCACGTGTTACCTGGAGAGTAACACAATTCTGTTTCCGGGGCAGCACGGATTTCGCCTGCTACTGCCCATGTATGCTGGACGGAATTTGTGGAAGCTAGCGTACATTTAAGTGTACACTATCTGGATTTCTCAAAAGCATCTTAACGTCTGAATCACTGCATTTTACTTCACCTCGTCCAAATTATGAAATCGGTAGTCCCGTTCTAGGTTGGATAACCAAGTTACTCGTGCAACATTTTCTAAAGGGGAGTATACGTAGCACACTATCCGACTCAAATAAAGTCCGGTGCAGCATACCCCAAGGATCGTTAATCGGACCACGGCAGTTCCTGGTCTTCATAAGCATCCTCACGAGGACGCTGTTTCTAAATGTTTTTTATATTCGCTCATAATCTAAAAACACTCCAGTGATAGATAGTCAAAAGATATCTATGTTGTAAATATGTATATATATGTATATATATATATATGTGTAGTTACAACATAGATATCTTTTGAGTACCTATCTTTTGAGTGTCTTTAGATTATGAGCGAATATTAATATATATATATATATATATATATATATATATATATATATGTGTGTGTGTGTATTTTCTCATATAAATGTCTAGTGAGCCATGAGCGAGGCCACTCGGGACCACTACAGAAGCGACGACGGGTCCTGCAGAGAACGTAGGCAGAAACAGCGCAGCGTCTGTGGGTAAGATGCATTCGATTTACTAACAGCGTGCTTACATGCTAAGTCTCTTTATTTCAGGGTGGTGAGTTTTCAATTTTGCCTTAATGCGTTCCTTTCCAATATAAATGTCTACCTGTACTCTATTCCATTAACTTACACACCTCGCTTAAGCCAATTGTATTCGATTCCATAACATTTTTGTGTTCGTGACATTTCCGTAAAGTATATTTTCTCACCTCGTGAACTTATCTAGGATTCGTTTGTAAGCAACTTATTTCATATGCTCCTTAACTTAAGGTTTATGTCACCGTTTCCTTAGGCATTAATCGAGTTTATCTCTTTTTCTTTTTCTTTCGCTCTCCCTCAAGTAATTGGCTGTTGCTTGATATCCCCGGTGTGGCTGCGCTTTATGTGCCTGTTGACAAGGTGCCTACCTGTCTATTACCCACTACCTCGTCCATACTGGCTCCAGGAGACAGTTGGTCGTTGATGGAGAGGACGGGATGCACGGTCCTTGTGGCCGTGCTAGGCTCGAAGAGTGGTTCCATGCAGTCAGTGTGGAGCAGACTACGGTCCAGCCACCGCCTTGTGTGCGCTTGATTCCCCAAATACAGTGTGCTTGTGTTTGCCTATGAAGGAGTGTGGGCCGGCTCCGTTGATGAAATGTGGCTCCCATCCGCATGTCTCCCGGTCTTATTCCTTCGGGTTCATACTGGATATGGGGTGTGTGGATGGAGCTGTGGGTGGTGCAGCGCAAGCCACCCATGGTCCCTCTGTAGGCGCAGGCGTCCTGTGGCTTGCCACATTGACAGGCAAATCCGAAACCGGATGTCGCCAACCATATATGTGTATTGGCATAATTCAAAAGACGACTTTGCAGCACTCGTATTTGCACTGTGGGATATTATATCCTGTGAATATCTTTGACAGTTTTAATGAAGAGCAAACATGTAACTGTAACAGACTTCCCTTGAACTCCAGGCAGAGGTACTTCTGTGCTACTGAAACTCTCTTGGTGATTGGCGCTAGAGCTACGTTATTTCACCGACACTGTGATTTCGTCCAATTTTCATCCCAGTTACCCAATGGCAATTTTGTTTTGCTTCCCATCATAAACCATTGTTCTATTTCTTAATCGTGTTACAACAGTGGATCGCAATGAGGTCGGAATCTGCTGCCAACTTGTCTTATTTCGGTAATCAGTTGAAACCTAGCTTTGCAGTGGTACTCAGGGTTTTAAAGCTATGCAATACGCCCGAGACCGTGTGGATTCATCCAAGATCAGTAATTAATCGCCAGATTATTATTACCACACGTAAGGATCTTTTGATAGGAATGTCGCAGCCAACAAATTGTAAGTTATTGCACATTCTGTGAAGAGCTTACTAGCTATGGAATAGACGATCGTACCCCGAAACGGATAGGCAAAATTTCCCTCAAAACATCCGAATGTGAGTTTTCATCGTGCTGCTAAACCTGATAGCTCTGCTGCGCAAAGATTGCGGTTAAGCTGTTTCGTGGTTAAGTTAACCCATCTCGTGAGAGGTAACAGCTAAAACTCCCAATCTCAACAAATGATTCTTAATTTGAATTGATATCACGGCATCGGTTCACACATCACTACAGATTGATCCAGAACTTGCCCCATTGAGTGGAGCATGCGTACAACATGGAACTGCTGAATAAAGGAACAATGGAGCAATGATTTTAGAAGGGTACAAAAGCTAATTCTTAACAGGTCCCCTTGGATGGTTATGGTTAAACCTTAAAATATAAAAATCATTGTTAGCAAAATTGGGTTTACACCGGAGATTGGTAAGCCGAACGCTGATTGGGATCGTTTCGAATGTGCCATGAAGAATGCCTTTGACACATGCTGTGCACCCAAATTGAGACGTCGTAACTGTGAATGGGTCTCTGAGGCACCGGTCAGTTTAATCGAAGCAGGGAAATAGGTTTCGATGGGCACTGAGTAACTCAATGAAACGACACATCGCAAGGAGCCTTCGTATCAACCGGGAATGTTGGTGGTTGGCAAAGACCCATAAGATGGAGAAAGTCAGTGCTACAGCGAAAGTCGAATGCTATTCCAGCTCATCCAGAACACGGGTTCGAGAAAGTCATCAATAAGCGAGGCAATACCTGATAAAAACCGACTGATGTCCCATTCTTAGCGTCATGGGTTAGCTCGTTGGGCGGAACATTTCGAAGAGCAGTTCAGCAGGCCCGCTGCGACACTGCCGCTTGCCGAATCGCCTGAGCTGACGTGGGAAGTAGATTTTACACCTCCCACTTTGGAAGAAATTCGACATGAGCTTGCTGTGTTGAAACGAAATAAGTCTCCTAGACCAGATGATCTTTCTCCATCTTTTCTGCAAGTTGATGCTGGCCCTTTTGTTGACTGCGCTCGCTGCAATTTAACACGGTTTGGGACAATGAAGAGGTGACTTCAGACTGGCGACTGTCGACTATCATGCCCATCTTCAAGAAGGCTCGGTGTACTTTGTGCGAATATAATCGAGGCAGTAGCCTTGTTACCATTATTTCCAAACCCCTCACGATTATTACTATCCGACGACTTCCCGGTCACCGTGAGAACCGAATCACTGATAGCCAGGCTGGCTTCCGCCCTGGTTGTATCGACCGCATAAGTAAGCTTCATCCAGTGTTATAACAGAGACAAACATACAGACGACCGACTAATGTGGTTTTCCTTGACTCAAAAGCCGTCTCCGACTCTGTTGACCTCGCCAGCTTGCAGCGCCATCTATCCATGAACGGTATGCCGGTTAAATTCTTTTCCGTTATGCAGTCTCTACCGTGGTTCCCGAAGCCGTGTAAGGGTCTGCGATAAACTGTCTTCTGAATTCCACATGACTAGTGGGGTTTGTTAGGGCTGTCTTATATCGCCTTTCCTCTTCAACTTTGTTACCGAAATCTTTATGAGTAACTCTGTTCTTTCAGAGTATTCTGGAGTGGAAGTTCTGCCAGGTGACCGACTGACAAACTTGTAGTATGCGGACGACATAGCTCTTCCTGGGTCTGAGGCAGTGGCTATGCAATCACTACTGGATAGACCGAGGTGCAGCGCTGCACGCTTCGGCATGTGCTTTGCACCTTCGAAGTGCAAAGAACCGCTGCAGGATTGGACCGACGCACTTCGGGTTCTAGCTTTTTCCGAACAACCCCTGGAAATAGTGGATCGGTCCACTTGCCTTGGTAGCTGTGTCAACGCTAGTGATTACATCACGAAGGAGGTCACTTCGCGTATCAGCAAGGCCTGTGTGAGTTTCCAGATTCTCAATCATCTTTGGAGACGGCGGGATACCAGCCTGTGGGTGAAAGGTAGGGTGTTTCGTGCAGCGGTAAAGTCGTCGTGCTGTATGGATCAGAGACTAGGTCAGTTCGCGACGAAGACATTAAACGCTTGGCCGTGTTTGACCACCGGTGATTGCGGAGTATTGCTCACATCCCATGGTTGTTAATTTTTGTTTCCTTCTGGTTATTTTAATGCATTTCCCTCTCGCTTCTATTTTCTTTATTTGCCTTTAACCCCATTATGTTTCCGTTGTTATCCATTGTTATTCTTGCGGTGTGAGTTGCGGAAACTGGATCCATCGCACTTCGGTGCTCGGATCATAGCTGATCAACAGCAGTGAGCTGAAAAGAAATTCAATGGAACGATGGTGTATTACGAGTAAAAATGTAATGCATAAAAAGTTCCGTGGGATGGACATTATTGCGGAAATAGGATTGCATGGTAAAATGAAAAGGGTTCCGCTGGACTCACCATGGAATTATGTAAAATAGCGGAGATGATAGCTTATTGAAAGTATAAACGCATAGTCTGGGAGTTTGGTAAGACACCATTTGACTATGTTTTGTAGCCACCTAAATAGCAACTCATAAAATGAAATGGAAATGAGAATATGCATCGCCAATTCGTTTAATAAATATCGCTAGATTGGGAGCAGAGTCGACATTATTAGGGAATGCGTTCCAAGGCTGGCACACGCGTAGGGAAATGAAATTTCTACGGACTTTAAACTGGCTATATCGTATTGTCAGTTTCAGACTATGACCTCTTAGGTTAGTGTTGTGGTTCAATTCTAGCAGCGGATGACAACTGTATTTGGGTTCTTCAGAATTTGGTGAACCATTATGAGCTCCCCACCGCAAACACCGATATCGACTGCTGTACATTCTTAGATATTTCAGTCTAAGCTGCTAGGGCAGATGAAAGAGGCCTCTGACGTTATTGGTTACCCTTCCTTGAGGAGTCTCAAGAGCAACGAGATCCTGTTTCTGCCACGGTCGCCACGCTTGGATAGCATATTCCACGTGCGGTCGCACGTAGGCGTTAAGCATTTGGGAGAAGATTGAGGGTTCAAACCGCCCGAAGGCTCTGCGAAGAAGGCCGTAGTGTTACTCGACGGTTCTCGACACCTTCTCTGCTTGTTTAGAACACCTGAGATCTTCCTGTACCAGTACACCCAGGTCACGCTCCTGAGAGGTATTCTGCAAGGTAAGGTCTCCAAGCCTGTAAACGCTCACGGGCTGGTGACACAGATGGATCACCTTGAGCTTAGCTATGCACAACTAAATCACGTTCCTCGCTGACCATTCATAAATGCAACCTAGGTAGTGTTGGAGAAGACCGTGAGCTTCGTTATTAATAATCACCCGCCATATCTTGACCTTATCGACGCAAAGCAGGAAAATTGAGGAGATTACTCCTGCTAGGTCATTGATAAACACCAGGAAAAAGCGCAGTCCCAGCACTGAGTCTTGTGGGACACCACATTCCACCTCATTTGGGTTAGTGAGTGATCCCTTAACACGCACTTGAAGCTTCCGGTGGTGAAGAAAGTTTTCAATCCAACCAAGAACAGGATCTCCGAATGCGTAGCTCTATAGCCCGAGAAGTGGGATGCGGTGATGCAGGTGATCGAAAGCTTTGACGAACTCCAAATAGATGACGTCAACTCTGACCTCATCATCAACCACTTCAGTCCAACTACCTCGTGCATTCAAGCAGGTTGGTGGTGCATGACCGGTGTTCACGGAACCCATGCTGCTCCGGTGCCAAGCTATTGCGCTTTTCCAGGTAGTCCATTATAGCCTCAGCGAAGACCGCTTCCATCAGCTTCGCGAGTACATGGAGGAGATTCACTGGGCGATACTTTGCAGGATCTGAATGGCTTCCGCCTTTAAAAAATGTGGTGATAATGCCACGTTTCCACATAGCCGGGACTTGCTGTTCATCGAAGCACATTTGGAAGCAGTGTGACAGTGGTGCAGCTAGCCTGATGACCGCAGCCTTCTGTGTTTTCGGGTGGATATTTTCTGCTCCCAGCGAGCTATGAGCGGGCAATGAGAGTAAGTTCCTTAGCAGAAGTGATGGGTTGAAACTGACATGTGTATCTACTGGAGTCGTTAATGTGCATGACGTTATGGGACAGGTAGAGGCAGCGAGTTCTTTGTTTGTCACTTGTCAGGAAATTTTTAGCCAGGTACGGTTGACAAGTTACTTTGTCCTCACGGACAAGCAGAATGCAATGGTTGCCATGAATCAGGAAATTACCCCAAGTCTCTGAGTCGGGATTAACATTGTTCGCACGCCATACTGTATCCCTTATAATTCGAATCCTGCTCCTTAGAACAGGGACATTTTCGCGAGACGAAGTGACTTGGTCTCTGATGCTCTATTGGCCATGCCATTGAGTCTTCAACGAACTCTGTCCAAAAGCTCTCAGGGGGACTGTTGTTCGTTGACTCCTAAGCAGATGCCTCGACGAGTTCTTTCAAGACATGGTAGCGTGTGATTGTATGAGTTAGTTTTGATTGTTCAGATGGACACTCTGCATAACACACATAGTTGGACATTATTACTACTTGGTCAATGAGACCTAATGGATTCTCTATCAATAACTTGTCAACCATGAGCTCTTCATTCGTGAGCATAAGGTCCAATATGAACGGTTTGTTTGCTGTCCTGAATCTAGTGTGCGTGGTGACAAGGGAATACTGGCAACCAGTTCATGCAAGTCTGCTTTGAACTGCTCACTGGGTGATGCCGAAATCGCCAGATCGGGTAGATTGAAGTCCCTGGAGATGAGAATGTGGCTGTACCTAGTGCGTGGTACTCTGTTCAGGACATGTATCAGGCAGGAATCCATTTCCAGAGTGGACGTTAGGGTCGGTAAACGACAGCTGCGAGACATGTTGTGTCATATTGGGAGACGGCAACATGGTGAGTCGGCATTTTGAGTTTCCAGATCATCAACTATTGCTCATTGCAGGTCGCTGCCGTAGTAGAGTAGGACCCCATCTCTTCTGCTGGGGCGGTCGTTCCGAAGGAGTGACATTCCGGCTATCTCAACCTCAGCACCAGTCACCTCTTGATGTAACCAACTTTCGGTAATAGAAATTAGGTCCCAAGCATTTGCAACCTGACATAGTCGACGTTTGGCAAGTTTACTGTGGAGCCCTTGGGCGTTAGTATACATAGATGAAAGTTTCGCAGATTTAAGCAATGTTTCGGAGGTCGTGCAACTCATACGTGAAGTTTCGCCGACCAGTGAGTGACCGGCGCTGGCGCTGATAGTAGAAAGCTTTAGCACGAATGAGAGCGGATGATGTTCATCATACCGCACCCGTGGGGTGCTTTTATGTATCAGTGCGTTCAAAGGAGCTAACGTAGTTTATGCCCCTTGTAAAAGACGACGATAGTGTGATAACATTCATAAGAATGATTGAAGTTCATCAAATTTCTTAGGCTGCGGTGCCTGTATACTTAGGGTTACTTTATTGATTTCCATCTCGATTTGTTAAAACTCTGTCGAAAAATAAGCTGCCCGCTAACAGTGTGAATCTAGCCAGGACTGCGTCCGCACATATGGATGCTTGCATTGAACGAGAACATAAGTTCCTGGAGACACAAAAGCGATTCGCGGTTGTTTTGAATGTCTTGTCACTGGTTTGCCGTTTCAACTTTGAGGCATTTGCTGCTGAAACTCTCCAGCTACTAGGACCAAGACACTGCACAGCCTTCAAGGTACCCTTGTCAGAGTAGCCAATCTTCCTTTCCCTACCGAGGGCCAAAAGCATGTGTACAATCTGTCAACAGCTCGGTTTACTCGAGAACAGTTGGAAGTGCTTTCGCTAGGATTAAAATGTCGAATACCGCTGAAGAAGGTGGAGAGTCTCAACACACAGATTAATTTCGAATATCCTTACGAGCAACTCAGCGACCTTTCGCCGAAATCAACGGATGATGCAGGATGGTTTCGGCAAAATTAGTGGATATCTCGCACCAGTTCCTGAATGCGCCTATTAGGCAGAGGTGTTGCTTGAAGTCCGAACACTATGTTGCAATCAAGGAGCTGCAGAAAATGAAGGATGTAGTTTTCCTGCAACCGGATAAAGGCACGGGTGTTGTAATAATGGACAAAGATAATTACACCGCAAAAATAGTGTCCATTCTCGGAGATAGGCGCGTTTCGTATTGACAAGACGCTTGACAATAATATATTGGTGGAGAAACAAATTGCAAGGCGTCTACAAATTCTTTTGCTTCATGGTTATATTTCCGAGGCACAGTATCGGCAGCTAAAACCGACAGGGGCGGAAACATCAAGGATGAGGGGTGCGCCGAAGTTGCACAAGGCGGGAATTCCACTACGTCCAGTAATGTGTATGAATAACTCACCCTACTTTATCCTACAAAACATGCATAACTCTCTTATCAAGTTTGTAGTCAAGGTAACAAAAAGATTCAGACAAAAACTCACACTTAGATTTCTTCCGTTTCAACCCATTCGATTCCAAACTTTCCAACACCGTCCGAAGTGTCTTTAAATGTTCGGCACCACTTCGGCCAGAAACCAGAATATCATCTAAATAAGCACAAGTAAAAGGTATATTCTTCACCATGTCATCCACAATCCGTAAGAAGATGCTGGCGGCGGAGCTTATTCCGAAATGAAGACGGGTATACTGAAATAGTCCAAGATGTGTAGTTATGATAGTTAATTCGCGTGAGTCCTCATCAAGTTTAAGTTCAGAATATGCGTAACTAACATCAAGCTTAGAAAATTTTGACCACCGTATAACTTAGAGTACAAATCTTCCATGCGAGGTAAAGAATACCTTTCCACCTTGGTAGCTTGATTGACAGTTAACTTATAGTCTGCACAGCTAGGAACACTACCGTCGGGTTTGAGTACAGTAACAAATGGGGTACCCCAATCCGAGTGTTGTACGGGTATGAGATTGCGCCTTTGGATTGCAGTCGTTGTAGTTTTACTTCAACTTGTATACGTATGGCTACGGTAATTTTCGTGCTTTGTAAAACTTGGCATTTTTGTTCTCCCGTAGATTGATGGAAGCTTTGAAATGTTTCAGCTTTCCCCAATTATTTTTGAATAAAGAAGAAAATTGGTTTAACAGATCGTTTAGACTGCTGTCATTGATCACAACCTCATTAATCTGCATCGGTTCTGGGAAGCATCGGGTCCAATTGATGCCTAAGAGATTTGGTCTTTTCCCAGGTACCATGATCAAAGGTAGAGTTAATTCCTGCTCGCCGTGCCTGACTTTAACCATGCACTTTCCCAAGACCCTAATCGGATCTCCCGTGTAGGTTTACAACTTGGAGTCATACGGTTGTACGGGTGTCAAATTCTTAATTGAATCACTGTTTGTAATGGTAACTACAGCCCTTATATCCAGTTCCAAATCGATCGGTTCATTCTTGATCATCAAACGAATCGTATATGGAGGTCACTTGTTGGGTGATACGGTATTCAAGTAGACGGAATTTCGTTTGTTGTCAGGCTCTTCCAGAATCTTTTTCTCCGTAAGCGGTAGCTGATTATGGCGCCCCTATTGAGTGAGATCGGTTGATGGGGCGGGTTCCGCTGTGCACACGCAGGCTAGGTGGCCTATTTCACCACATTTTCAGCAGATGCTTCCTTTGTGGAGACACTCAGAAATACGAGCACATTGCATCCCGCAACGATAGCATACGAACCATCTTCGAGGTTCACCAGGAATCCATGGATAGCAACTGCGTGAACAGCATCGACGACTGGATGGGCAGTGCTGGTGCGAGATATTCTCCCTTTGTCGAACGATTAAAGCATTCTCCCACATAGTCTCTGACTCGTTCAGAGATAATAATTTTTCCCGTGCGCTTTCGTCCAGAATCCCGACAATTATGCATCGTATTTTCATTTCTCCTTCAAATTTGCTGGGCGGAATTTCATTGTATTTACAATCGGGAATAAACTGCTGGATGTGTGTAATGAAGTCGTTGACGCTCTCGTTCCATTTCTGTACAAGATATGAAAAGCTGTATCTCGTAGTGTAAACATTATGTTTCAACCTCCATAGTGTCGTTTATTTATCCGAAGCCGATGTAACAGTGTCACAATTTTCTACCTATGGTGCATCATAATGTCGCTGACGTTCATCTCCCAACACATGTCTGAATAGTCGTATTTTGTGGGAATCAGAAAGTGAACTCATAGGATCCAAAACAGGCAGTAGTTCCAGATAGTTAATGAATTATTTCTTCCACCTCATCCAGTTTGATAAGGTCGGTTTGTCTCCAGCGGAAGACCAAAAGTTTTAGGTAGATTAATGGTGGGGTTCATCTAGATCCCGTCACCAGTAATGCGTTGTAACGAATTCATACAAAGCAGGCCCCCAGACCGCAGTTAGGCAAGAACAAGACACAGTACGAAACAAGTGTATCGGGCGAAGCAGTGCGACATTGCTTACATGACACACTAGTTAAAGCATGTGTGAGGAACTGTTGATTTGCCAATGCGAAAAAAACTACTAAGAACGTGGTGTGACTGGAGTAGCTAATCAATATCAGTGACGAATGTAACACGCTCTCCCCATGGAATGTCTAGAAAGATCAGGATGGAGCAGTGCTCATTTCTGAGTCTACCTGTTGACAGTTGTACAGATTTTACTTCAGTGATGAAGTTCAGCACAACACACAGAAGTTTTAGCTCTCCGAAATGCTTAGAGTTTTGGTGCCTAGTAGTACGCACTACGTGTCCTGATTTCAGTATAACTCCGATTAGGTTACAAACAATGTCTTATAGTTGAGGTCATCCAACTGCCTCTTATTGATGTCAACTTTGCTTCTGGGATATTGGAGCACAGTACGGTTAGTCGTTGTTTCTTTACATCTTTCGACATGTCGCGGTTAGTGATTGAAACACTCGGAGGAGTACCACAGGAAACCGGTAGTGCTTGCACCAGAAGAGCTCCGTTACGCTCTTCAGTTTCCGATCCACTTGGGGGTGATGTTACTTTTAAATGGTGGCTCTTCTTGCAAGCAACCGTAACCCAACTTTCGCTAGTACCGGCTCGCTTTTCTTCTACGCACTCCGTCGGAAGGTTGAAAGTAGCCTTACTTGTAATTACTCCGATCGAACTGGGAACCGCATTAGTCAGATGTGAGCCACGTGTAGCATTGGAACGGCAGTTTATGTTCTGGACTCTTGGTGTCGTTTTGCTTACGGTGGTGCTAGCCGTTCTCCTTAGGATGGGAGCAGCATTTACTGGTGTGGTTTGGGTTGCAAAGTCCGCTATGCTTATCCCAAACATTGTGATTTTGGTGGTCACTATTTCCTCAAACCTGACTAGTAGCTGGACGTAGTTCTGAGACAATAGGAGCAGGCTTTTATCAGTGGGATAAATGTGCATTTCACCCACTACCATAGAGAGTCTGGTTTGTTTAATAACTTGGCCTGACTATATTTAACTTGTAGGCACCTCGCATGGAAAAACTTACAGAAGTTACGGCACAAAATATCCCCTTAACAAGTTTGGACAATGATCCACATAGGTCTTTCGACAGTGGCACACTGGGCATCGCGCTTGCTGAGCAAATGTTACGAACCATTTGAATGACTCATCCTCCATGGGAAAAAGTTGGTCTGTTCCTGACGTTGCCGGTAAGGTCACAGGGCTCACGTTGCACTTATGTGCTTGCAGACTCCCCTCACTGGCGTGCCAGTCGAATGTGTCGGCGTGAACGTGGGGCAGATTACACGAGGGTGTGAGTGAAAATTTCGTGGTAAAGCCTATGGATCGCGCCAGCTGCATTTTCCCTGAGATCTGTAGCTGCTCCAACCAATGTTGGATTTGAACGAGAATAGTTCGTTCGAAAGCCTTTGTAATGAGCTATCGTGTGAGACCAAACAATGTCTCCGATGGTTGTAGTTAAGCAAATGTTGGCACTTGGGTCTCGGTGAAACATTGCCAAGAATTTAGTATTCACAGTAGTCTAGAATGCACCGGAGTGTACTTGAGAAAAAGGTGGAGCGAGCAAAAGCACGACGAATACGTATAGATCCAAAGGTGTGCGGCAAATTTGTTGCTGAACCACAGCGAAAAAACCACGAGTGCACAAGTGAGCAATTAGCCCGCAGTCCGCTTATTTGTGATCAGGTCGTGTGGAAGTTTGAAAACACAGCTCAACTGAAAATATAGTTAAACCTACTGGTACCGCTCAGCAGAATATTTGGGAGGTATTAAGGCTTAAATATGAGCATCATTCTACTATTTTACAATGATGTGGACTACCGAGTATCGGAAATATCAGGGGCATAACTATGTTTGGAGCATCTTAATGCTGTTCCTTTGGAATTTTTTTGTTTAACGGACGTATTCTGTGCTCTGGCTTTTGCGCGGTATTTTGCACCGGTAGCCTCAGATTGACTTTATAATTATCATCGTCTAGTACACAATGATAAAACTCTTACCACATTAAAGCAAGACATCTTTCCCATATGGATGAATTAGAAAGCACTATTCAAGCCTCTTGCATAAAGTGGCCGCTTTCGAAATGTGAAACCAGCAGTAAGGGGACGGCGGGGATCAGGTAAACAGAGATCGATGCCATTGTGTTCGCTGGATCCCCAGTGGCCTCGGTGAATGAGTACGCTGAACTAGCTGAGCGAAACATTCGTCGGTTGGTTATTTGTGTGACGCTTGTCGGTCTTCAAGACAATATAAGCTAAAATAGAGTAAAGTTGGACCTACATTTTCTTCTTCGGCGTCCCAGCATAGGGGAAGATGAATTCGCTCAGTAGGAATGATTGCTTTCTTAGGAATTTGATCAGCGTGCTTCCAGAATTCCCTAGACATTCATGTCTGCTTCACAGCATACCGCTATCATCAATTTAGTGAACTTCGATATTTGTCTATTGCAGTCACTGAGATACGTAGAGGTTGGCTGTGATTCGAGTCACATGTGATGGACAACGCTGGGCATTTTCACTTAGGTATGCGGATAGACGGACGAGGACCTACCATGGTCCATTCCAACTTCGGGAACATCGAAACCCGATTCATATAAGGGTGCTCCCTTCAGTGCAAAGCCCCGTAACAAGTTCCTCTTTGGTGTATGACCACTAACAATTAGCTGTAGGTTTGTTAGGTAATACTTCAAATTACAGAAGGGTGCCATTTACTCGGAATGCGTTTCGCTCATGGAGGCGTCGTTATTGATACCCTACAGTTAGTGCTAAGAAGTAGTCTCAAATATCACACACAAGCAATTCCTCGAAGGTAAATTTATGGATCGTTTTTATTCGTAGGAGCACATCAGCTTGTGTCGTTACGTAAGCTTACTTATAAAGTAGTTCAGTCATAATTGTCTGAAATAAGATTTCATGCTTGACAGATCAATGATAGATCGCTGTTAAGTCGTCTACGAGTGGTCACCAAACTTCGGTTAGTCACATGGATCTCTCGCTGACAACTGACTGTCTAGTAGAAAATTTGTGCCTACAAGCAGGCGGCATTTGCCATTGTCCCAAACTGCCTGATATGTTGAGAATGACTACCTCAGTCTTCAGGCAATGTTCATTAGTAGCGTCTCTTGTCTTTTCTGCTGGTTAGCGTACTGGGCCTCAGTTTAAATTTGAGAAGGCGACCGCTTAAAGATTCCTCCTAGGATAGCTGCAATACCCACAAATTACTTGTGTTACGTAAAGCAACAAGTGGAGACCAGCTGGGTTTGGAGGAACATGGTCTAGGTAACAGAAAGCACAGCAACAGTGGTGTCACATGAGTAAACGTCCTTCATCCTGTGAGGTTGAACCGTAAACTGCTTGTGGCACACTGGTTGGGGCTGAAACTAGTTGCCGTGATCTCACCAATTCTCGAGTATCCGTCCTGATTTCAATCGACGTAAGTCCACATTATCAGTTGTAACCTCTGCGATGTTGTTGAGGCAAGCTTACGCTTCGACAGTACTACGTCACGTAAGATGTGCTATCATCCTGTCTGTCAGCTCCACAGCCAGACGATTGTATATCTATCACCCACAAAACCCATTATCCCTAATAATTTTCGTCACGATCCCAAATAAAACCAGGAATTAAAACTGCAATCTTAAAATTTCAATGCACACGCTAGTCTACTGCTAACTCCGTAATAATTTAAATGCTAATAGCACCCACTTTCCCGGATTATCTGGGACCGGATTAGCTCTGCTTATTGTTTTCAGCTCGCACTCAGACAGTAAGTATACTAAAGCAGCTGATGAGGGAAGCAAGGCCATCTCTTTAAACAGCGATAAAAATCGCAGAAGTCTGAATCCACACGTGATGCATTCATCTTTCGTGACAGTAGAATTCAATAGAATAAAAGTACGGATGCCTATATTTGAAAAAGTAAGGAAATGGTCAAGTGTCAATGTGTGTGGGCTTGGTCTGTTTCTTGAACATTTACGAGATGCTTCAAGCTACAAAACCCAGGCTTTGCTACTCAATAATAAAGCCTTGATAGAGTACTCGATAGAACAATGTAATAATGGGAGTTTTTTTAAGCTGCTTTCTCGCAACACTGCACTATACGACCGACCGGTTTCGTCCTGATTTGGACTTGCCAGGAAGAGCTAGCCTGACCTGGGAGTGGAACTAGGCACCTAGTGGTTGACGAATTACGTCTTGACTGCAGTAATTGTTCGAATATTATGGAGTATAAAATTTTAGCAGCTAAAGTAGTGTTTGTAAAAGTACGATTTTGATAAACGTCACTAAGAGGAAAATTTTCGGTTTTAGTCTGTCCAGCAGTGGTTATTTATAATAAAAGGTTTCCTAGTTCACAAAGCTGGTATTTTATTCCACTCGGTGGAGAGGAGTTGACGTTTCCCATTCACCTGTGGGATTGTTTGACATTAAACGATGGGACTTCCAAGTTCTTTCAGGTTATCAGTGGAGTGAAACATTTCTCGTTAATCTGCGATGTCAGTTAGCTTTGTCTACAGTGATTTTGCTAAGCATTGGACCGAAAGGTACCCGTCAGCATGACTCCGAAAGTTTTACAGAAACTTTGATCAAAGTGGATCAGTATAATTCACAGTAGCAAACCATATATACTGCTCATTGAGCGCTTGAATGATGTCTCGAGCACGACTAGCAAATTACTGAAAAGATGTAAGTTAACTGCTTGTTGTGCCACAATGGATGTTCACATCCTGAATGTTTGTATTCGTTCCGTAGTTTTTGATCTGTCACAGACATCGTGTGCTGAGTTAGCAGAAGCTTTTACCACGGTTTCTATGGAAACCTCGTTTTCCGTGTACTTAAAATCACCGCCGCTACAGTTTTATGCTCAGAAACTCTAAATGTTAATTGGATGAAAATAATTTATAGTTCAATTGCTGTTATGTAACCATGAAGAAGTGCGCTATGTGCAATATGTTCATCAAAGAAGGAATGGATCACATGCCTCGTTTGCAAACAGTTTCAGTGTAACTCAGACGCCCGATGTTCTGTTTGAGGTTACCGCTTTGTCAGCATTGCAACATGCAACCTGATTTCTGATCGTGTTTCGCAGCAGCGTTAATATTTTGTCGGACCTTTCAAGGAGATTGCTTTCTTGTGCTGCCTTCAACATGGTATGGAGATGATCAACGCTGTAAAAGCTCTTGCGACGCATGGATACTAGAGAAAGTCCTCCAACACTGAATGCAGAATAGCAAAGATAGGAACACAAAGAATATACCTTCACCTAGACCCCAACTATGCTTACTAATTCCGAACCATATTTGAATTAATCGCCCGCAACTTTTCGAGTTTAGTTAATTTCTTGTGCGCCACTGAGCGGAATGAATAATCACATAACGTAGTGATTCACAACTGGCCTCAACGAAAACACCATTATTCATCCATTCTCATGCTCTTTCATTAACTTTTCAGTGATCCTCAATTCTCCATCACACAGAGTTCATTTAGCTAGTGACTTAAAGACTCCTATTCTAAATGTGTTAACCTTGAAAGCTGCACGCATCCTAGTTAAGCAAATACCAGTTTGCCATGGTATTTCCACCTCACTCCATATGTCGACGTGGTACATGAACCGCAAGCCATGGTTTATAACGGGTAAAACAGCATTTGCTTGATGAATCCTATAGAACGACCAGAGTAAGGATTACAAGGCAACATGTAAAAATAGTAGAGAAAAGGAAAAAGGGTTTTAGGTGACTCACCAAACTATCCACACAAACACAGATGTAGGTTTCCTCACCGTTAGGTTAACGATAGCTGGTGAGCACTTTGTTCGGTTCGTATTATTTCCTTTCCGATTGGAATCGATTATTTCGATTAATGTAAATGGAATAGCGTGTCATCAAATCATTTTGAAGTACGTTAATGTAAGGGTAAAAATGCGATGAGTTGGATGAGCTTCACACGTATATAGGGATACTAAAAGGGAGCAAACATTTTTCAGTATTGCGTCAGAGTTGAAACGGATGGCGACTGGAATGCTTTGGGTTCGCAAATACTAGGTAAAGTATGGTGAGCTCTCCTTAGTGACGCCGATATTCACCGTTCTACAATCCCAGCAGTTGCAGTTTGCGCTTGCAGGTGAGTTTATGCAAGTCCCTAGCGATTTTGTGCCTCTCATGTTGTAGATTTTCAAGCGCATCATCATCGTGTTTGCGCCAGGTACAACGAGCTACTCCACATGAGACCTCACGTCAGTGTATTTATTTATTTATTTATTTATTTCACAGTTAACATGGGTAATGTATAAATCACTCTGGTGCAGTGATGGGTTTGATGACCAAATGCAACGTACTAATGTAACAAATCTTATGACGATCGCAATGATACTTGCAGTAGCTGAACTTGCAGAAGAACTATCCTACCACAGATTAACATCAAAAGCTTTACAGTTTTAATAGCACTCCTCTTCCCCCGATCTCGTCGTTGCTCTTTAACGAATGTCTGGTTGTGCTTTAGTCGATGAATAAGCATTGTTTTCCACCAAAGAATCCTTTGTTCAGCATCTCATTCAGTTTGTACTGAGGCACACACAAGGTACATAATGATGGCCATAAACTGATTTTCGTCGTGCAGATTAATGTGCATCCTTGGCTGGTGGTTCCTTTGGACAGGCCATAGACTTCATATGACGTGCAATCTACCCAGTGTGCTTTTAGTGTATGACCTAGAGAGTCCATACATTGTTGCTGTACTGCAAATCTAAGTAGTTCACTACAGCTTGCTACTAAAGTAAGATGACTGAAGCAGCATGCAAGGCGATCAAAACAATTTTTAAAGTACGGATTGAATGAACTTACTGTGTTGTTTTGCATGAGGCAACCTCTGTGCCTGAGATACTCTGACGCTGGAAGTTTACCACGGCCAACGGTTTGAATATCACACAACGTATTGTTCGTTGATGTTTTCACAATGCAAAATGTAAATAAGATACCGGTCTCTGTAGCAGCAAGTTGTCGTTAAGAATGCAGCTGCTGATTGCGGTCAAACCACAGACCAGACTGCTGTCGATGGCGTGTGAACACAGCGCGCGTCTAAGTCCGGTGCTACCTACCTAAGAAAGATGGTTGAGAAATGGATGTTAATTCTGGTCCGCAACTCGCGTCGTTGATACTGCTAGCTGACATCTTTACTGCTACGACCGCGACCCGAGACCAACAATCGCCACAACGGTTACTAACTTTAATGAAAGAGTCATTTTGAAGGATACTTCATGTGAATGGATTGCAAAGCGCACCCTCATTCAGGACCGCAATTCACATTGGTAAAACTCGGTCAGTTGGATTATTAGAACTGTATCTAAATGGGAAACTGCATGTTGTGATAGGTCCACCCAAGTGTGTTTCAGCCTAATCAAGAGTGAAATATCTCTGGGAGATTTTTTAGCATACTTATCGAGTCCGCCGTCAGGAGCAAGGCATATTTATAGTGATAGTAATGAGAATAATTATGACAGATATCCTTCTCATCGATTACGAAGCTACTTCTACTGCATAGACAAATCACCTTTGTACAATTAGTATTCATCTATTTTCCGGATTTGGCTGTTCATCCGTTGATTTACCTTCAGTGCGACAAGATACAATGTGCGCAGAAGTGGAAGTAATTAGTTGTCAGGCTCCATCGATGAAGCACTTTCGAGCTAGTTGTTCCAAGTTGAAATAAATGAATGTGCTCAATTTGAAAATCGTAGTTCCCACTTTGCAATTGCGTCATTGGCGATATTTGCTCATTAAAAGGCAAAATAGCTAAGCTTGCTTGTAATCTACTGTTCATTAGTCAGGTGCTGATTGTTTGGTATCCGCTGGGCCTAAACAGCAGAGGTCTAGTTAGTATGATTATGACTATGATCCCTCGAACGCATTAGTAATGGTTCCCTTTAATAGCAAACGAATTCTCTTGACCAGTACTACTTTCTTGTGTGAAAACATGCAGTCTGACCTGAGCTTTTACCACTGTGATCCCCAATGATATGAGGTCTCATGTGGAGTAGCTCGTTGTACCTGGCGCAAACACGATGTTGATGCGCTTGAAAATCTACAACATGAGAGGCACAAAATCGCTAGGGACTTGTATAAACTCACCTGCAAGCGCAAACTGCAACTGCTGGGATTGTAGAGCGGCGAATATCAGCGGCACTAAGGAAAACTCACCATAGTTTAACTAGTATTTGCGAACCCAAATCATTCCAGTCGTTATCCATTTCAACTCTGACGCAATAAAGAAAAATGTTTGCTCCATTTGAGTATCCCTATATATGTGTGAAGCTCATCCAACTCATCGCATTTTTACCCTTACATTAACGCACTTCAAAATGACTTGATGACACGCTATTCCATTTACATTAATCGAAATAATCGATTCCAATCGGAAAAGGAAATAATACTAACCGAACAGAGTGCTCACCAGCTATCAGTAACCTAACGGTGAGGAAACCTACATCTGTGTTTGCGTGGATAGTTTGGTGAGTCACCTGAAGCCCATTTTCCTTTTTTCTACTATTTTTACATGTTGCCTTGTAATCCTTACTCTGGTCTTTCTACGGGACTCATCAAGCAAATGCTGTTTTACCCGTTATAAACCATGGCTTGCGGTTCATGTACCACGTCGACATATGGAGTGAGGTGGAAATACCATGGTAAACTGGTATTTGCGGAAATGGGATGCGTGCAGTTTTCAAGTTCAACACATTTAGAATAGGAGTCTTTAAGTCACTAGCTAAATGAACTCTGTGTGATGGAGAATTGAGGATCACTGAAAAGTTAATGAAAGGGCATGAGAATGGATGCATAATGGTGTTTTCGTTAAGGCCAGTTGTGAATCACTACGTAAGGTGTAATTATTAATTCTCCTTATTGGCAGCAGATATATATATATATATATATATATATATATATATATAATTCTGAAAACATACAAATGTGCCATCAGAACCGTAGTTGTATGGGCATGGAAAATATAGTTCAAATAACAACGGTCAACTGCTTTTTTCCCTTTTTGTCTTGTTTGCATTAACGCACGCCGTTTTGCGTATTTGTTTGTTTAAAAGTGAAATTTGGATAAAAATTTTTGAACAGCATTGACGCCGCTGATTTTGGTTACGAGCCATGACCTCTTAAACTTGCAGACATTTTGTGTCCCTATTACATGGTCCCCAACGTGGAAGGCGGACAGCTCCTGATGAAGCCAAACATGCGGTGACATTCTACATCTTCTTCCTCAAATCGGTTATCCACCCCGGCATTTTCTGAACTCACTCCCAGGAATAGCACATAAGACTCGGCGAGGAAGTCGATTGGTTGACATGCGCAAAACGTGACCGATTCAGCGCAACCGGTGTTCGAGTATAATACCCTGGAGACTGGGATTGTTCGTTTCGAGTACTCGGCTTCTAACTTCGAAATTGCTTACGTGGTGTTGCCACCACGCACGAGCGAGCGTTCGTAAGCAGCGGTTGTCGAAAAATGCTGGTCGTTTCAGATCTTTTACACGGACAGTCCAGGCCTCACAGCCGTACAGCAGGACCGCACGGACAGTGGCACTGTACACTGCCTTTCAAACTCTGACTGATGTCGCGGCGGCGCCACAAGTGCCTCAGGTTAGTGAAAGCCAGACGATTCGCTGAGACACTTAATCCCCAACACCGCCACCTGCCGTGACGCAACTCCCAAGATAAGTGAAGCGATTCACCTGCTTCAAACAATGGCCTACGATTGTGAGTGTTGGCACAGCGCTTACCAATCTTGGAGCAAGGTTTTACGCCTGGATGGGGCAAAGTACAAACCACAATTAGATGCCTCGATCGATAAGCTGTTCAAAACGCTTTGGATGGCCTCTGGGTCGTCCCTCAGCAAAACGACGTTACCAGCATAATCCAGGTCCAAAACTCTGTCTCCGGGGAGGAGCTCAACGCCGCAGCTTTCACCTCCTTCCTGGGCGCGGTGGAGAACATCATCGTTGGCAAAGCTGTATAAGAATGGTAAGGTCGGACAACCTTGGTGTACTTCGCTGGTAACAGCAAAAAACAAAGAAAGCTTTCCATAAGCTTTAACTTTGCCGAAAATGTGTCGGTAGAGTTCTTTCAGGATTGTGTCGAATTAGTCAGGTACACCGCTTCTTAACAGACATTTCCAAAGTGATGTTCTATCTATGGAGTCAAAGGCGGCAGGGATGTCCAAAAATACCACTATTGTTGGTCTTCGGTGGATGTGACGATGTTCGAAATTTTGACGCAGTGTGAATGTCTGGTCGATGCAACCTCGACCGCTGCAAAAGCCGGCTTGTTCCTCGCGAGACAAACTCTCTCGAGTAGTTGAAAGCCTGCGGAGCCATTTTGACACAAAATTGTTAGACGTGACCGAGATAAGTGATATTCTTCGGTAGTTGGTGCAGTCGTTGCTGGAGCCTTTCTAGTGAATCGGGACCACAATAGATTCGCCCCAAAGGTTGGGAATCTTCTCATCGACCCACACTTTCGTAAAAAGCGGGAGCAGTTCGCTAGTGACTATATTTCCTCCATCTTTGAATAGGGCCAGAGGAAGTCTGTCATGACTTTGTATCGTTTTAGAGTCTAGATTTCTTTCCGACTCAGCCTTGGTAGTTGGATCTGTGCACACGGGCCATGCTCCACAAGACAGCAAAGAGGATGTCACCGGTAGTTGAATCGGATAATTAAATTGAACAGCGAAGTGCTCTGCGCAGAGATCCAGACGTTTGCGCAGTTTAGTGATCCTCATACCGTCTGTCACGCAGATTGTCTCACTGCTGGCATGTGATGTGCATCCAGTGGATCTGGTGAGGTAAAATAATCTGCGCGTGTTTCCAGAAGCGGCAGCAGCTTCCGTTTCCGGGGCTCGACTGGACCACCGGGATTCACGATCGCGGCGAAGACTTGCTTTTAGTTCTTGAGGAATGGTTTGTCAGGGGTCATTGTTCACCACAATGAGAGAAATGAATCACCGACGTCAAGTAATTTCGGCGATGTCGACGAGATCCAGATTTTAGCTGTTGAACAAACAAGACCACAGGTAGACAGACCCGCAGAAAACATGACCTGTAGTAAAAGCAGCTAATGTAGGTCAACATCCAGAGGTGATAGAAAAGTGCGATTATCACGGAGCATCCGTTGATTTCGCTTGAGCAGTGGGTCTTCCAATTACCAATGTCCAGCTGAGTTTGTTTGGTCTTAGGCGAGCCATCGAAGCGCATGCATACCGTTGCATGTACCGGCACATGAGCAGATTCGAAGCAAATTGACCAAAAGATCTGAACTCTCGAACACTGCCACGCCATCGCTGACTTATGACGATGTGGTCAATCTGCGATCAAAGTTGCGATGATGGAGTACGCCAGTTAGCATAGCGGCTTATCGGGGCGGGAAATTTTAAGTTGGATAGGTCAAGTTGATGGTCGGAGCATAGGCTGAGCAGCCTTTCTCCATTATCCAAGCAAACGTAATCGTATCCATGCGGACCTCCGATATGGCGTTCGCTTGGCAGCAGATGACCAACAAGCGCGTTGAAATCCCCTGCCATAACAATGATGTCCGTTTTCGGGGGACATTCAAAGTAGGTCATGCAGGTTCTGATAGAGTAGGTCTTTGGTTGTATCCGAGCTACAATGAGTGGACGCAGAGGCGGAAGAAACAAAAAGAGCGCGTTTGTCTTCTCGACGCCTGTTAAGTTTGGATGAGTCTTGGAGCCGCATAGCGCAGAGGCGACTGTTGATGAGAATCCATTCAAGAAGGGCGGCTTCGGCTCTGGAACTAAGGACAATCCCAACACCAGCTTGCTTAACTGCAGTGGACTCGGCGTCGTCAGAAAAGCGAAGGAGGAAACGGGTATATGAGTGAGTAGATAAAGACAGTTAGTAGACTGTGTCGGAGTTTTGAAGTCGGGGTTCAGATAAGCAACACACATCTATTGCAAGAGATTCCAGAGTGCGTGCGAGACCGGCTTGTTGTCCAATCTGCATTAGCGTAATCTCGCTGAACGCTCCCAAATTGAACTGTGTTTTGGGTTGAAGAAGCGGAGGGAAGAGTATGGAATTGTCTTATCTCGGTTTGGAGGTGTGTGGTTGGTATAGCGACAGTTTCATCAGAGAGCGCGATACCGTTCATAGATGAGGGGTTAGACGAAAGCGGGGATGATGCAGAGGGATTGTAGATAAGTAGGTGGCATGTACTTGAGAAGAAATAGTAGCAGTAGCAGAACAGCAATCCATTAGCAGAGCGAGCGAATGTTGTTAAATGCAGTTACATGGCTCGTCAGTAGGCGAGATACTACCCGGTTGCCTAGGCCGAAGTAGGTGGGTTGTCTTAGGGGACCAGGGCCCTCAGCCATCGGCCAAAGAGTCTATCCTACAAGGCAGCGTGGCGAAATAAGGGTCTCGCGTCAGTTGGGAGCCGGTGGCTGAACATACAGTTCATACGCCTTTCGGATGGCAAAAAGCCATAACAGGGGAACAACACTTCCAAAGTAAAAGGCAGAACCCGATGCTCAGATGGCTTGCCGTTATACAATATCCTCCAAAAAGACAAGGGGCAGTGGCTGTATTTAGTAGAGAGTCACATCCACCACGTCGCAGTGTTGTTAAGCAGGCACGTGTGGCATTTTATAGGGAGAAAGCTTTACATACCTAAACCCAAAGCGTCCTGGAACACTGCTGCCAAACTGATCGCTAGAATGGGAGATACCCAAACCGCGCAGCTGGCACCACAAGGTTGTTCTGAAAGCCAGCGGCAGTGTTCCAGAACGTTGTGGGTTTACGTATGCGGGTGCGTCTATGGTGCGCCGAGGCTGGTGGTGGCTAAAACCTGACAGATGGCCTACTCACTGCTGCTACTGTTGTGCCATTTGCTCATGTCCTGGACGCCTCCACGTGGCGACCGCTGTGTAGGAGTTGGGCTACGCCGTTCTCCCTTCCAAGATCCAGGACACCAATCGGCATGAGTCAGTGAACTGACCATGTGCTAGGCCAGCCGCCTTTCGGATGTGCATTTGATCGATGGTTTTAACTGAGAACCCGAGTCGTCTTGCTTTCAGGTGTGGGCGTCCTGCCTGTATCCTAGTCCAAACCTCTTTCTCTTCGGAGCTTAGCAAGTGTTTGACGTCCCTCTTCCCGTAAAACCTGGCCATGGGAGACAACAGGTCTACGGGTTACAAACACACAGATCAATTGGCATGGAGCACGAGCGCCACGCATTGTCTCTGACAGTGGGAGGGCATCTCTGGGTGCTCAATGGTTTCCTACTGCCCGCCTCAAGCCAGGCAGCCCTTGGTCAAATTGGTGCAAACCCGCCACAACCCACCTGCTTCTGGCCGTTACTGCAGGTGCGTGTCGTATCAAGATTGCAAAACACAAATGAATTGTTCCATAACTACAAAGTCCGCGTGTGACGGACCTCAAGCAGATCCCAATCTGTCTCATCAACCACACTCCCGAGTTGGATCTGCGCACCACTGCTTTGTGGGCCAGGCTATTGAGCCAGAGGCTCCGTGCGGAATCCCTCAAGCAAACCTCCGAAGCGCAACCACCACCGCGCGAGCGATTGCCCACCAATGCAATCGTATGCCTGCGCGCAAAGTGCTCAACATCGAGTTCTGGAACGTGCGCACACTACTGGACCGGAACTAGAGTGAGCGCCTTGAGCGACACACTGTACTGATCGCGATCGAACTGGCGCGCTACCACATCGATATTGAGGCCCTCAGTGAGACCTGGCTCACTAAGCAAGGTAAGCTGCATGAAACTGTGCTGACTACACATTCTTCTGGGTGGGAAACGCCACCTCAGCACAACGTGAACATGGGATTGGATTTGCCATATCCGATTGCCTCAATTGGCACCTGTTGGGTGAACCAACAGGCACCAGCGTGCGACTGATGACTGTTCACCTACGACTGGAAAGTGGTAAGTTCGGCACTTTTATAAGCACGTACCGTCCGATCATGCCTTATCCTGTTTACACGTGTGATTAACTCTACACACAGTTATCCTCCGTGTTATTGTTGTGCCGAGGAGCGATCGACTATTTCTGCTGGGAGATTTCCACGCACGTGTTGGGCGTGATGCATCGGTGTGTAGGGATGTTATCGGTGCGCATGGCATTGGTTCACCGAATGCGAACGGTGACAGGCTGCTCTCACTGTGTGCCACTCTTGGCCTGACGATCACCATCACTCGGTTTGCACTGAGTGCGAGTGCTATAGCAACTTGGACGCACCCACGGAGTGCTCACGCTCACCCGCTGGACTGAGTCATCGTACGTCAACGTGACATGGGGGAACTGCGCACGACACGTGCACTGCGTGGAGTTGAGTATGGCACTGATTAGAAATTGGTGCGGACCTGAATGTACATATATTTTCGTATAGTTATGTATTGCAATCTTGCCGTGAACCAGCGTACACTTAACTTTATCTCCCCCGGTGCTGTGGAAAAAACGTATTGAGCTGGCGATGGCGATGGCTGCACTCCAGTATGATGTAGAACGCATAGCTACAGTATGCAGCCTGTGGCACCACATTCGTGACGAGGTGACCGCTGCTGCCGAGGAGACCACTGGGCGTGCAAACTGAAAGCGGCCTGATTGGTTTGATGACAACAATGCGACGATTGGCGCATTGGTGCAGCATTTGCTGCACATGTGGCAGACCCCAGTGACTTGAGGAGGAAGAGAAAATTTGGGCGAATTCGACGTCGACTGATCTAAGAGCTCCGTCACATTAAAAATGCACGGTGGACGGAGAAGGCGACGCAGATGTAATGCTACGCCGAACGCCGTTAACATAAGGAATTCTTAATAGTTCAATAGTTCAATAGTGTATGATGGGATAAAAAGCATTGGCTTTACAAGACCCATAGGATGGTAAATGCAAAATAAATAAAAATCATTAGATTCCGACATGGAACTGAAATGCCAATAGTCTAAACCTAGTACATCACACCACAATGTGTTGTTTGTCACTCAGATGAATGTCTAACAATTGTTTGAAGGCTGTAATGTTCGGAGCGTTTACCACATGCGTTGGCAAGTCATTCCATTGTGAACAGATTCTAAGAGAGTAAAAATATTTTCTACAGTCTAATCAGGAGTGTTGGATTATCAGCTTGAGGTTATGACCTCTCGATCGCTTATATGTGGCTAGGGTGAGCAGCGATTTGCACGGGTGATCGCGTTCCGTTAATATCCGGTATGCGAGAATGTGATCGCCGCGTAGTCGTCGGTATTCGGAGGAAAACATTCCGATTAAACTGAGACACACTTCATAATGGTGACCAGATAATCCGCTTGTTGCCTTAGTAGCTCTTCGTTGGGGCTGCTCTAAGAGATGAATGTCCCGTTTTAACCATGGGCACCAAGCCTGGACGGCATATTCGATGTGCGGACGGATATAGGAGTTGACAAGCATGGGTACCAACCGTCGTTCAAAAACACCAAAACCTCGCCTCAAAAGTCTCAGATTCATGTTCGCCACGTTCGCTGCTTTCGAACATTGGAGCGAATTCCCCAGACTTTCTTGCACAATGATACCTAAGTCTTTTTCTGTGGTCACGCGCCGTAAAACGTACTGCCCCAAGAGGTACGTGTTGGCAAGATTGCTGCGCAATGACAGTAGGTGACACTTGGCAGGATTCAGGGGGAGGTGATTTATATCTGCCCATTTGTTGATTCTATCCAAATCATTCTGGAGGAGGGCACAGTCTGATGTCGAGCGAATAACTCTCCAGATTTTTGCGTCATCTGCAAAAATTTGCATCGAGGATTGAATATTATCCGGGAGGTCATTAATGTAGACCAGAAAAAGGAGGGGACCAAGGACGGATTCTTGAGGAACACCGCTGGAGATGCAGAGGGTTTCCGTGAGGACATC
>OX104065.1:23484648-23613179 GCA_944474145.2 Dicrocoelium dendriticum | reverse complement strand
AATGTCGTTGCCAAGGTGCGTAAGGAAGCCCTCCTGCATGCGGTGAAGAAGCGGCAGTCGCCGATGGGTTGTACTCCATCGACCTTGTGCGCATGGTGCTGTAGCACATCCAGTCACGAGTGCCTGAGTCACGCAGGCGTACTGAGCCAGCAGCGAGGCCACTCGGGACCAGCGTTGAAACGATGAGGGGTCCAGCTTTGAACGTAAGCAGAACCGGCGCAGCGTTTGTAGGAACGCTGCGTTCGATTAACTAACCACGTGGTTCCCTGCTGTTCCTTTATTTCAGGTGATGGGTTTGCTATCATTTCTTAATGCTAATTTTTTAGCTCATTTTAACGTCTACCTGCATATATTTTTATTAACTTACTCTGGTCGCTTAAGCTAATTGTGGTTAAGTTCGCTAACAATTTTGCTTTTGTGAAATTTTTCAAACATATATTTTCTGACATCTTGCACTTTTCGCGGATTTGTTAATAACTAATTTATTACATATGCTCATTTGGTCTAGGTTTATCTCAGCAGTTCCGTATGCTTTATTTGATATTTATTATTGGTTATAGTTATTGCAAGTAATTAGCTGTTGTTTGACATCCCCGGTGTGTATACGCTTGATGTGCCTGTTGACAAGGTGCCTACCATCTGTTACCCACTACCTCGTTTATTCTGGCTCCATGAGATATCTAATCGTTGCTGGAGGGGATGAAATGCATGGTCCTGATGACTGTGCTGGGCTCTAACAGGGCTTCCATGCACTCAGTGTTCAGTGTTCCAAGGTCCATCCACCGCCTTGTGTGTGTTTGATTCCTAAATACAGCTTTCTTGTATTTGCCTCTGAAGGAGTGTGGGTCGGTTCCGTTGATGAAACTTGGCTCTCATCCACATGCCTCCAGGTCTTATTCCTTTGGGTTTACACTGGATATGGGTGGGTGGATGGAGCTGTGGGTGGTGCAGCGCAAACCACCCATGCTACCTCTGTAGGCGCAGGCGTCCTGTGGCTTGCTCACAGTGACAGGCAAATCCGAAACGGGATGCCGTCAACCATATACATATATATATATATATATATATTATATATATATATATATATAGAGATATATATCGTAGCGTTTATTTTCGGCGTAACCGGTTGGACCTTCACTGCCATTTCCGAAAGCGATTTTAAATGATATTGGTTGTTTTAGTTTACATAATGTTAGATACCAATCTCTGTGGAACCATGAGTGCTGCGCCGTCGTTTTTTGTTTCAAGGGACCCTCAGCTGCTTTGAGTTAGGCTACACGTATCTTCTAACCAACTAGATCGCACTACGCTGTGATGCAGTGGATAAAAGAAGAGGTATTTCAACCCCTCAAGTCGAAACTGGAGCACAGAAATAATAAAATGATGATAGTTTACAGAGATTGGTGAAAATACTGCCGTGCATATTGACTCCATGAAAAGCTTCCACGATAAGTGTAAAACGCCATATGGCTCACATGACTCCATGAACTCTACTGCTCTAAGTCGTAGCACAATGTTTGCAGTTGGGCTTGAACACTGAGCGACAGACAGTATAGTTTCCACAAGTTTGGCTTTAATGCTTAGTTGACTCTTTCAAACAGTTTTCTTAGTTGCTCCAGTGCGCATTTGTGGTATCCGGTGTCTATTTAAAGGTTGACGAACTTAGAATCGAAACAACTGATTTTCATAATGTGTACATACGCAGTAACACATACAGACATGCTTATTTGACTGCGTTCTTCATGAATTTACTGCTTCGCGGACTAATGCTATCTCGTCCCTGATTAAGGTTATTAGAGCGCATCTGTGTGGGATGAAGTACGCAGTTAGGAGCACTCAGTACTTGCTACACGTTTACTAGTCTCCAAGCAAATAACTGAAATAAAACAGGAAATGCGGTCACTTTTCAGCAAGTTTTGTGAGCAGAAAAAATACCGGTTTTTTAACTACAGTTTTGAAGGAATCTACATTCTGGTCAGACTACGTTCACTGTACTGTGTCTGACCTATATTATCATTAAAATTATCTGACACAATACAGGAAGAACTGCGAGGACGAAGCAGGAAATTGTATTAAACAACACGTAGCCAACTTAAAAGAAGCGAATAAGTATAAAGAAATGGAAAAGAACGTTACGGCTAACAGTCTCCTTCAGCTTCTTACCCAGGAATGGGACCCTGAAAAGCAAATCAGAAGTGCCACTTTAGCAACAATTAAATTATCTTTCGCGCGCTTATCTTGCGATCGTTCCATACATTACCTCCAATACTAATAAAAATATAGTCCAGAAGGACGAAGCTTGGTTTCAGACACAACAACTTGGCGGAAATCTGTCCATGAGCCCAGTTAACAATACGACCGTACCTACACTGTATTAGTGTTTGGTTCGTTTGATTCAAGGCGGTTGGATGCAGCGCCAACAGCTACTGCAACGCCCTCTCTTTGCAATGAAGTAGATGCGGGTCAGCGGTGACATTGGAAACGAAATAGAATTAAAGTGAAACCACAATTGTAGGGGTCGCTTTGGCACACTCGATGCATGATTGGATTTCGGCGCGTAATTTCAATGTAGACTAGGATTCGTAGTTAACTTTCCACCAACCTGTGGAGCGAAATTAAAAATACAATAGTAGGCAGGAAAAGAATAATTCCATCCATATAAAAGAGTTAGTTCCCATTTCTTGCAGTAAGCAATTATCTTATGTTTTGTCTAATTTCCATCTTTAAATGGTTCAACCTGCATATGCTTAAAAGAACACAATTTAGCGTTTTGAAGCAAATAAGTGCTCTATTGCGACGGCTGAAAATGGCAAAAGTCGACTTTTCTGATGCATAAATGGATGTCAACATGTAAGGTGTGTGAAAATGGCTGTGTACCTCTTACTAAGCATATGTGCTACGCTCCTACAGCCAACATTTGGAAATTACGGCCGTAAACAGGAATTTCTCCATTACATACAAAATTTCAGCAACCGTTCCTGACCTTCGGAGGCTAGCCACTGTCATCTGCTAAGGTAGCAACCTTCGTGACAGTTGAAGATAAGTTGTGATATATTGCAGTTAGCTTGCAAATTGTGTAACCCAGCCGGTGTCCCCCATGGCTCAGTGGCTTAAGCTGTTGGCTAGTTGGCATCTGCCTCTAGCCGTCATGGGTTCGATTCCCAGTAGGGGACCGAAAAAATGCGCACCGCTGAGGAGCCCAAATAGGTTGAATCGCGTCTGGTGTTTTTATGGACTGGGCTGTTGTATGTAGCGTGGGAGCAGCTTGGGGTGAACATATATCAATTAAAATTGTTGCGGGCCCGTCCAAAATGCCCGCAAAAACACGCCAGAAACTGCGGAATAATGGCTGTGGGAAGCGGGGTCCAATTCCTCCCCAAAACGTAGCAATGATCAGCCACTCCGAGACGCGGCCCAACTGCGCACGCGTTGACAATGGTCGTTTCCAAACTATCACCTCGTCATGGTAGAAATTTTCCCTAACTTAAGGACCCATAGTACTGGCTGTGATCGCTCTTTGTCGGTCGTAAAAGAGCCCACAGAGGGCCACTTCCCTTTTCTTTCCCTTCGCCTCAGTTGGGAGTCGGTCGGGTCACGTGATTGCTTGGGAGTCGTTAGCTGGCCAGCCTTCGCGTCTAAGTCATTAGCGCGCGTCTACCGTAAACCCCCCTCTCGGCTGCGTCTGTTCCGAGGGCTCAGCGTCTATCCGAACACTTGCGGCTAGGATTGTTCACAAGCTCGCTCAATTATCCGCCTCACCGGCTAAGCTAGCGTCATCAGAACAGCGCAATTCCGTTCGAGTGGTCAGCGTAACAAGCCGTCATCGTAAGCGTGCTCCAACCGTGCCAGCGACACTCTTAGCAGGCAATTACGCAATCATATCAAGAGGCGGCGTTCCCTCAATTATAACACAATGCTTCATTCTCATTCGTAAAACAAAAATCGTTTGTGCTCAGTAATTCAAAAATTTGGTGCCATAACATATTGTCCCCAGTGTAAATGTCTTTTAATAGCGTTTTCACACCAACAAGGCTATAAGCATGACTTTATGTCCACCTAAAATTCATAGTGGTGGAACGCTACCGGCTTCGCCATGAAGTGCACCTTGGTCAATTGGATCATTGAGACCGCAACCGATGAAGCAGTTGAATGTTGTGTTACCCGCTTTGAAAAGACTTCACTTCATCCTACACAGTTTGTCCATATACTCAACAATATACCTTTGTAAAAGGTGTCGACCGTTGTGATCCGGTGGCAGAGGGGGACTGGTTTCGACTAACATCGCAAAGGCCCTGGGTTCGATGCCTACTGTCGATAACTGCTGAAATCAAAGTAAAACCATGTAGGGGGTCATTTTGAAGTAGACGTTGTGTGGATGGATACCAATGAGCCATCTAAATGTTTATCGCGATTCCCATTGAAGTGAGCCTTGGTCTTTAGCTCATGGGGACCGCAGCTGCTAACTTTATCTAATGAGATATAGCGACAGCGAAACGCGTCATAGTGGTACAGTGTTTTCGGGCTGGCAACGGCTAATTTCTGTTAGACTGAAACCAGTGTTTTCGGTTGTGCTGAAGTAACTAGGCCGCAGTCTTTGAGGTTGCGGCTGCGCAAATTCATCAATTTGGATGAGAAACTTGATCCAGTGCAGCACCTTGCGAAATCCGCATGTATGTTCGTAATATATTTGGAACCGATCAAGAAGCCATGAGTTCAGACAGCTTTAGGCACGGTCGGTTAGCGTGTTTGTTGTGTAATGTTTCGCTTTTGACGCAGTCTGAGGAGTGTCGGTGTTCGCATCTGGCTTGACAGTGCAACTCGACTCTCTATTTTCAGCCCCATGGGCCTATTTGTCAACACCATTACGCAAAATGGAACACCCGGACTATTTCCACTGTGGCTGAACTGCTTGTGACGAAGTTCTCACCTGGAACCAATAACACCATGGTTCGTGGCTTCGTGCTCGTTATTATCGTCGCTGTTCGCTATAAAATCTCACTCTAAATGCATACTGATTCATGTGGCCGACAAAAGTTTTGTGTTAAAAGCGAAACGTTGTTCAACAAACAGGCCACCATGGCTCCCAAACCTTTCTGATCCCGTTTATCTGGGCGGAAGGACAACATTAACAACATTTCGTTCGACCACTCTCAACTAAACACATTCTTTCGGCAGCTAGTCAACTGGACGCAGATACCCAATTGAGTCGTGTACACTGCCCGATCCTCATAGGTCTGGGGAGGTAAATTTGTCCTGTAAAGACCTTATTGTGATGGACTAAAGACAGACATTACTGCATCAATTATCAGTAGCATAGAAACACCAGGATGCGAAATGGCAACCAGCCAACAGGAAGCTCTACTGACTCCCCCACAGGAGGGGAACACTTTAGAACCGCAGTTGTATGCGTGCGACGAAAGGACGCAAAAGCAATGAACACCACGCAATCCCTGCGGCTTCCAACCTCTAGCGAAGATAGTTCAATAGTTCAATAGTGTATGATGGGATAAAAAGCATTGGCTTTACAAGACCCATAGGATGGTAAATGCAAAATAAATAAAAATCATTAGATTCCGACATGGAACTGAAATGCCAATAGTCTAAACCTAGTACATCACACCACAATGTGTTGTTTGTCACTCAGATGAATGTCTAACAATTGTTTGAAGGCTGTAATGTTCGGAGCGTTTACCACATGCGTTGGCAAGTCATTCCATTGTGAACAGATTCTAAGAGAGTAAAAATATTTTCTACAGTCTAATCAGGAGTGTTGGATTATCAGCTTGAGGTTATGACCTCTCGATCGCTTATATGTGGCTAGGGTGAGCAGCGATTTGCACGGGTGATCGCGTTCCGTTAATATCCGGTATGCGAGAATGAGATCTCCGCGTAGTCGTCGGTATTCGGAGGAAAACATTCCGATTAAACTGAGACGCACTTCATAATGGTGACCAGATAATCCGCTTGTTGCCTTAGTAGCTCTTCGTTGGGGCTGCTCTAAGAGATGAATGTCCCGTTTTAACCATGGGCACCAAGCCTGGACGGCATATTCGACGTGCGGACGGATATAGGAGTTGACAAGCATGGGTACCAACCGTCGTTCAAAAACACCAAAACCTCGCCTCAAAAGTCTCAGATTCATGTTCGCCACGTTCGCTGCTTTCGAACATTGGAGCGAATTCCCCAGACTTTCTTGCACAATGATACCTAAGTCTTTTTCTGTGGTCACGCGCCGTAAAACGTACTGCCCCAAGAGGTACGTGTTGGCAAGATTGCTGCGCAATGACAGTAGGTGACACTTGGCAGGATTCAGGGGGAGGTGATTTATATCTGCCCATTTGTTGATTCTATCCAAATCATTCTGGAGGAGGGCACAGTCTGATGTCGAGCGAATAACTCTCCAGATTTTTGCGTCATCTGCAAAAATTTGCATCGAGGATTGAATATTATCCGGGAGGTCATTAATGTAGACCAGAAAAAGGAGGGGACCAAGGACGGATTCTTGAGGAACACCGCTGGAGATGCAGAGGGTTTCCGTGAGGACATCGGCGACTCTGACCTTGATCGTTCTGTCATGCAAATATGCTGCTATTCAAGTGAGTATGGAACCATGGATACCCGAGGCACGAAGCTTATGAAGCAGAGCTAAGTGATTGACTCTGTCGAATGCATTCGAAAAGTCTAGGTAAATCACATCAAGGGGAAATCCTTCATCAAATGCTTTGGTCCATGAATCCCGAGCAAGAAGCAGATTTGTGAGGCAAGATCGTTTGCGCCTATAGCCGTGTTGGAGATGAGAAATTAGCTTCAGACTCTCAACATATCGTGTAATTTCATCTGCAACTAACGATTCCATTACTTTTGATAACACAGGGAGGAGAGTAATGGGTCGGTAGTTGGCAGGATCCGATCGCTTACCTCTTTTGTATATCGGAGTGACTATCCCGGTTTTCCACTCAGACGGAAGTGTTTGGGAATTGAGTAGAGTTTGGAAAAAGCTTGCGAGGTGTGCTGCTATGGTGGGAGCAAGAGTTTTAAGAACTTTGGGTCTGATCTTGTCGAGTCCCGGAGCGCTATTTTCTCTTAGAGACCGTAGTTTGCTAGCGACAGCTGCTGAGGTAAAAGTGACAGTTGATATGCCGACCACGTTGGGTGAATGCTGGTTTGGCAAAGGTTCTATGGCGTTTGCAGTCACTGTGCCAAACTGCAGAAGTAATGCGTTCGCAGCATCCACAGCAGTAGTCGTTAGGCCACCATCCGTCTTGAGTGGTGGTATTCCTGTTTTAACTTTTCTTCTGCTGTTCACGTACCTGTACAGCAGTTTTGTATTGTTCGTGAATTTAAGTACCATTCTTTTTTGCCTTTCGTACTTATCGGCTCTAATCAGTGATGTGCAATAGTTCCTCACTATTTTGTAATTCTCCCAGGTGGCGTCGCAATGGTTCAGCGCGTATTGTCTCCAGATCTCGTCTCTGGTGCTAATCCATTTACGCGTTCTGCTTCGGATCCAGGTGTTGGTCCGGCGCGGCACTCGTAATGGCATGACTGTTGACGCTGCTTGCGTGACACCGCTAATTTTGTCTTTTAGTTCGTTCCACGCGTCGTCTGCCGTGCTCTCTAGATTGAGGTCCCAGTTGACGGTTGTCGCTAGGCTGTGCAGCACGGAATAGTTGGTTATAGTTCGTCGGTTTTCATGTCTGATTTCAGTAGTATTGGCGTAACACACATAGGCAAAATTCAACACTGAGTGGTCACTGTTGCCTAATGGTGGATCGTATGAAATTGTCTCAATCATCAACTCTTCGTTGGTTAGGATTAAATCTAGAAGCGATGGCTTATTTGAACCGCGGTGTCTAGTTGGTCGCTGCACGTGGTTGTACAGAGCTGCTGTATCCATAAACTCGAGAATCTTTGATTTGAAGTAAGGACCGCTAGAAGTCGCTGAGACAATTGAGGGTACGTTAAAATCGCCCATGATTAGACAATGTGAGTACTTTTGAGAAACTGCATAATGAAGCGCGTTTAACAGGACGTCATCTTGGTCTGCGGTGGAGTTCGGTGGCCTGTAGACAACTGCCAACAGACAAGCATCCCACGTCTTCTTCGAAGGTTCACCACCTCGGCCATTTAGCTGCATTCGGCAAAACAAAGCGTCGGAGACAGCAAGGTGACGTTGGTTAATAGCCTCACATCTCACACAATTCCGATAGTACAGAGCAACGCCGCCACCGCGAGATGGACGATCATTGCGAATAACTGACATATCACTGATTTCGATTTCCGTGTCAAGCATGTCATTGGAGAGCCAGGTTTCAGTTACAGCTATGATATCCCAATTGATTGTGTTATGTTGATGGCGCAATTCAGGTAGCTTAGAGTTGAGCCCCTGAGCGTTTGTGTAGCAGCACTGTATCTGTTGACACATTAGGAGCTCGGTTCGTTGTGGTTGACCGGCACAGCTTGTGCCGGTCTGCGTACGTTTTTTGTCACAGGCGTTTGCACATTTGTCTGACCTGATTTAGGAACAACCGAGTCCGGTTCGTCTGTATCTGTAGCCCGTACTTTGTTTCGGAACGGTCTTAAACGTATTTCAGGTGGCCCACGTTTTCTGTTGTCGTGCCACGCTTGGACAGCCGTTGATACCATCGCAGGTGTAGCCACGGTGACTTTCAAAATTTTTGGCCCGTTACCCTGATAGTTTAAGGAGGCCGCTAGACGGGTGACATCGAAAGTCACGATATTTTGTATGTTGTAGAGCTCCGTTATGTACCTCCACTTTTCGATATCGTGCTTCTGATGTTCATTTATATCGCCATGGTTAAGTTCTGGAACACCGTGGACCAGCACTACTTTCTTCGTCGCATCATGTCGTGACGCGACTGGGTCGGATTTCCATTTTTGCCTTTCTATCCATGGTTTATCTGGGAAAATGCGGGCGCTGAGAGAGAAATTTGTTAGCTTGTGGCCTGTCAGGAGCACATCCTCCAGGTCGCGTGTGTTACCAAATGTTACTCGTAATAACCGAGGTTGTCCTAAATGCGGCGAGGATGGATTTCGGGAAATGCGCGTAAGACTAGTTGCAGGAACGTTAATTTCGAGAGCACAGCATATCTCTGCCCAGCGGTTTTGTTCTTCCACTTGCCTACCTTTTAGTGACTCGCTCGTGGGCTCTGGTACATTTGAACACATAATTGTCAGAGCGTTTTTGTTGTACACTAACTGCTTATCCTGAGAGTTGTTACTGGTGGACATTTGTCTAGATTGACTAATCATCTTGTCCCTTGTGCAGGGAGAGCCTGCGCTGCTACATGGCTGCATACGCGGAACGCCGTTTGTTGTGCTGTTTGTGGGGGTCAAAGGTTGCTGTCCAACCCGTGACAGGGTTGAGCGTGCAGTTTGTGCATAGCTGTTTAAGCCTTGAGACACTTCACAAAACTTGGGAGGTCGTTCGACAGGCCTGTCTTCGCTGGCGTCCATCAACAATGGTGTGCTATTTTTACCGTACTGTGTGGCTTCTTTACTAAATGGCTCTCGCCTTTTGACAGGTCTGGGATTCGGGCTACTTAATACACTAATCTGCGACTCAAATTCAGTGGGTTTTTTTACCAAGCTAGTAGTCAATTTCTTTAGTTCTGTGACCGTTAGGGCTAAACTTTCACATTTCGCCCTAAGCACTCGAATGACCCTAGCCAACGGTTTAGTTGAACATGCGTCACACACACACAAGCCGTCGATCGACATACAGTGTTTTGTAACCCCATCGAAGGAATTGGAACAAAGCGAGCATGTGGTGACCGACGTGTCTGGACCACTATTGACCATGGATTTCTTGTTCATTGGCGTAGCTTTGAGACTGCGTCGGCCCGTCATGTGCACGCGAGGAACAGTGGACATTGGAATATCACAAAGGCTTTGCGTGGCAAAACGCGCTAAGGGAGTTACAGCGGTAATTGCGTGATCACAAAATAGCCTCTATTTGTGGTATCTAGAGGTGCACTACAATAAGTAAGGTGTTGTCTAGTAGCCTTAAAAAAGCTCCGTCGAATGGTATCCCAATGTAGTGGGAAAAATAAAAAACAACGCAGTTTCACAAGCAGGTCTTACCGAATGATCTGTCAAAGACGGTGTTCAGGATTTGCCAGTGTGTCGTTAGTAGTACTGCAGAAAGACTGAATCCGTTGGATAGGTCTCGACAATCCGAGACGATTGAGTGTAATTCCGAAGATTTGGCACAAAATGGAAGGCGAATAGAGAGAAATAACACAAATTATCCAGGAGCGCGTGTCACGCGGTCACGTTGTGTCGGACTCTCCGCAGCAGTGTGCATGTCTCGTTTGTCGGAACAGCAGCATCTAGTATTATCTATGTTGACACAATAAATAACTCCGCGTGCACTTCCGGGTTCTTACACGGAGTTAAGATATTCCCGCTTGCAGACCCCGTTTATTGGAAGCGAAACATGATTCGGTCACAGCTAGTGCACTGAACTAGTGATGATGTTCCGAAGTGAATGCGACCGGTAAAGTCTAGGGTGCGTCTGTCACGAGTACCAGTAATGCACCGGAAAGGCAGTGGAACTCGATATGAGAAGTAAATTAGTTACTCAGGGATAATGAATTTTGATGTCATTGCGTAAGAATTCAACACAACATTTTCTAAGACAGACAGTCATCCACTTGCCCTGAAAAGCATTGGAGTGTAAGTTCGACCTATTGAGTCTCATCAATAATGCCTATCCTAAGTATCGTTGCGGAAACGAACCTACGCCCATTATCAGCATGGAGTGCTAGCCAGTATCTTTTGCCACTGAGCCACGAGGGACAGTAGCGGATCATTCTTACGTACCTCAAAAGTCGTCGGCCGGTGGCCGAGTGGTTGGCACGTTTGCTTTCCAACCATAAGGTCACCGGTTCGAATCCGCGTAGGGGTGGGCGTCCTCGCGGTATACTCAGCCCGCGCGCGACTGGTGGTGGTCGCGCGGCAGCGAAGCGCCGTTACGGCGTATAAGCTGACACACCTCAAAAGTCGAGCCCTATCAACAGGACGAGAGGTCGAAATGCTGTGTAGTGTTTTTCTGCGATGAAATCTTAACTAATTAATTAACTACCAGTACATCTAAAGCTCAAAGCAATGCTCACTGTTACACTGTTAGGTAGGTACGCCTAGCTGAAGCGAGGCAGGCTAAATACCGATAGGCTGTTTGTGCCTAGTTGCTGAATAAAAGCAGCATAATCACAAGGGCACCGAGTTGAAAAATTCTCGAAGAACAGATCTAGACTTAAATGCTATCTGCAATTTGTATTTGGTGCTCACATTAGGACCATCATGTCGGAAACCGGACCATGCGAAAAAGCTGACAATGGACCGCTGTTCTTTTCTAAGATAGTATCTTGTGAGTGTTAAGTACCCTGCTAAAGTATGTGCCGTTTCTGTGAGGGTGTGGTCGGTACCAATGTTCAACAAAAGCCATTTGGCACAATTTGTCGTTTCCATAGTACAGTACCAGTCTATTTACTCCATGTACTGATCGGCATACTTCAGATAAAATATACTAGGTATTACGTGCTTAATCTAGGTAACGGGGCAGTCTAAATGCTTTCTTCTGGTTTTACTCAAACACTGTGATTGGGAAGGTTGCGGAAATTGAAGTTCGAACCATCTGATACAATGGCATTTATCAGTGATACACGAGCAGGGTTGTTTTTCGGATTTGATAAGGACTCCAGTAGATGCAGACTTAAGGCTTAGGATTAAATAAGTCTTTAGGTAGGTGGCATTTAAGGTACTTCTAATGGATCCGTTGAATACTGAATACTGTATTATAGAGCAAATAGAAATGGATTCTGTACAGCTCTTTCGAAATATGATGAAAAATGTTATAAAAGTTGTCAACCGTGAATATCATTGTCGTTCTCATGTAATATTTAAAATACTCGACTTACGATATTTCAGGATTCACAAATGTGATATGTCATCGTAAGTGTGCAGTCGTTCTCTGAATCGAATCATGGCAAAATAGAAATCGAACAACCTTTTGAACTGTTGCACAGATGATGCCTCGATCACATGTTCGGGCAAACTGTTCCAAAGGTTTACCACTCTCCGTTCGAAGCACAATGGGTGGGGAACACATTTCACATCCGGCACGATAAGTTTGTATCTGTGTCCGCGTGTGCTGCATGGTCCTCGTAAGTGCAGCATTGGCCTTAGCATTGGGAAGTCACCGAGATGTAGAATACCGTAGATACAAATGAGGTCGACTCGCACCCGACAGTAGGACGAGGTGTGGAGACCTGCTTTCTCGCAGCGGTCTTCATACCCAAAGCCACGTAAACTCAGGATCAGCCTGGTAGCAAAGTGTTGGACCCGTTCGATCTTTTGGGCCTCGTCTCAGGTAATCGGAAAGTAGGCGGGCGAACCGTACTCTAGCATTGGTCTAATGATAGATGATGACAGGCCAGTGGCAACCTCTTCAGACCATGTGCTGAAGCTACGTTTGAGCGCCCAAAGCATGCGCAGTCCGTTACGATATAGCCTGTTCGTGGTGTCCACGGAAGTCCTATTAAGTACCCAACACCGTAGATCAGACGAATTTGCCGTCCATAAATTTTGTCACGAAACCGCCAACTCATACTACTGATGAGGTCACATCGAATGGTGACGAACTGTTTTCAAGCAAACTGCCAAATTCAACTAACTTCGCAGCAAGTGAGCGCCCAACAGCATTGGTCATCTCCAAACACTGTCAGTCTGAAGGACGAACCGTTCTAAGACTACGATGGCCAATGATTTCTGCAGGCTTTTCTACATTCAGATCCGGGTGGGAAGCCGCTACCCAGAATATGAATAGTGGTGACCACAATGAGTTCTTAATCTAGGGTTGATTGACGCATTCTTTACCTAGAAAATTGATGGAAAGGTATAAGTGGTGATAGTTGGTTGTTGTTACGCAATGTTCTTTCACCTCTGTATGATGGTTCTTCGACCTGTTTGACGGCTCATTCTCCCAGCCGGTTAGGCTAAGCTATACAGGGAATGAGATTCTCTAACTTCAAACGAGACTTATGTTAAAGCACACTAGCTTTTGGTTGTCAGGTCACTCTGTCGGACCATTAATGCTACAGAGCGGAAACAACAGATCTGTCAATGTGAAGGACGAAAATCAAGTTTAAAAGATAGGAAGTAAACTGTAACCGTCTGTCGCACATGCTTTGAGCCACATCATAGTAAATATCGAAATCGGCCTACTCATGTTTGGTCCATTCATGTACATTTGTGATTAAGAGCTGTATGTTATTATGTTCTCAAGCGGTGCAAGGAAGTTCTTTCATCGGAATTCAGCTCAGTGTCACTGTTAAGGGACGGGCTGCATCTACATGCACACACGAACACGAAGACCGTCTAATATTTGTCATCTGTCGAGCAACATAAACAACAGCACTTTTGCAAGGAAAACAAAATTATCAAAAAACGATTTATTCGAGAGGTGGTGGGTTTAAAGTGTACAAAATGCGTAGCACTGATGCTTTTCATGTACTGCACGCAAAACTCTGTTCACATACTCATCCAACCAAGCGTCCGCAGCACTACATGATTTTACTAATTACGGAAGAACCCTAGGTGAATCAGCAGCCGACGCAACTTTGATGTACCTTTGATATCAAGAGTAAACACAGTTACTAATGCACCTGAGTATGTGGTATTGTTTGTTTGAATCTCAAATATCTCATAATTACATAACTGCACACGTGTTTACCGTCCGTCCTAGTATCCTCGTCAATTAATCAACCCACGGACGTATCAAATGTAAAGGTGGAGACTGATTTTCAGGAAGTGATTATTGTGGAACTTTGATACTGTGAATTCACAGAAGCGAGTATCCCGTCGCATTTAGCAAAGTAGGCAGTTGTCTGCCTTAGATTATGGGAGCATTTGTGTATTGTCACCCTGGGGAACCATTATTTCCCACGTAGTTGTCTTGTGCTAGCAAAACGGTGTGTTTCCTCCCTCGTTGCTCGGTTGTGTAGCAGTCAGGACTTGAGTGGTATCATTTCTCCGCATGTTTACCAGTATCTAAACCTACAATGAAGTGCAAAAGTCCTCGTTCAGTGCACCAAAGGAAATATCAAACAGCAATTGTGAAGTAGAGGGAAGTTACTAAGCAACCTAATGGGGCTTTATTAGCCCCACAAACAAAACAAAGTGGTCTGAGCAGACTAGACTAAACCACTTAAGTCGAAGACTAAGTTGCCTACATCACGAATGCAGCAACATAGCATTGAAGCAAATGTAAACGAAGCCTAAACGTCATGAAATGGGTAGACGGATTCATTTTCAGGTGTAACAGTCTTTGGGGCACACCACCAACCATGTGTTCATGAAATCAAACGAAGCTACAATTAGGATCGCTGTCGAACTCTAAGCAACATTTGCTTATCTCGATCAATGGAGGTTTCGTAGAAGGCAGAAGTCACGATTAAACTCCACACGAAAATCTGCCTCGACGGGGAATCGAACCCCGGTCCACGAATTTCTGGTCCGCTGCTCTACCACTGAGCTACCGAGGGCTGACGATTAAGTGCGGAATTTAACACGTGACTTCTGCTTAGTGCGCGACGTATTGCCAATGAGCTCAAAGTAACTGTTCTGGTGTTGCAGATCGGCTCACTCACTCGTCACTTCCCAGTGGACCGAAGTAACTGTCTATCCGAATTCCAAAGGGCGATGGTAGATTATTTGAAGGATGTTTGTGAGTAACGCAATTATCGTAGAAAATTCGTGGACCGGGGTTCGATTCCCGGTCGAGGCAGATTTTTGTGTGGAGTTTAATCGTGACTTATGCCTTCTACCATACCTAATCGTCAGCCATCGGTAGCTCAGTCGTAGAGCAGCGGACCGGAAATTCGTGGACCGGAGTTCAATTCCCCGTCGAGGCAGATTTTCGTGTAGAGTTTAATCGTGACTTCCGCCTTTTACGATACTTACGTTACTCACAAACATCCTTCAAACAATGGTTTATCAAAGTGCGAACTTCTCCATAGTTCTGTCACTTGATCGGTTACTTGAGGTCTAGCTTCACTCTACTCGAAAAGTGAAGCCGGAAAGTGGACCACTACTGGAGACAATGTTGGTAAAGGGTGACGTCAAAAAGCTGGAACCGTCTCGTTAAAGTAACCATACTGACGCAGATGGAGATAAGGGCTTAGGAGTAGACGTTTCGGCTAACATCCCAGTGACCCCGGGTCCGTTGCCTGCTATTCTATCTCTATTGTAATCTAACAAGATTATGACACATAGTGGAATGCAGTGTTTTCTAGTGGACAACGCTCTATGTTTATCTGCTTCACTTACGGTCCAAGTGAAGGAAGTGAACTAAGTCCATTTCAATGCGAAACGCGATCGCCCTTGAGCGTGTGCGTCGTAGTTCAATCACGCAATGTGTGCTTCCAATCGCGAATTTCTAAGCTTTTATAACTACGGTGCTTGCTGTTATCGTTTGAACTGAGGACCTCAAAGTCCGACCCCGACAGCCCAATGCGGCTTGCGTCAACATTTCAATTGGCCCGCGGCCTCATCATGGAACAATAAATTCCAGTTTGGATCTTCTCCATACTGGCGACAATACATTGAGTACAAACAATGTTGAGAACACTTTGAATACAAAATTTAATGACGTCAGATGCTGTCTAAGATCAATGACGTAATATGGTTCCTTTTAACCAAATAGGAGAATCTAATCTAGTGCTTTCACTAAAGTGCTCTTAACTAAATCGGAAAAGTAAAAATTTAGGCTTGTTGTTTTTATATATATGACTAGCTAATACTAGCCCGTTCTGAACAAAGGATGTTTGTTTTTTAGATTAAAATCTTTTGCTAAAATTTATTTTAAGGTACGTCCTTACCCGTTTCACCTTTCTGATTATATGTCACAAAAGCAAAGTATTTCCACATCATTTCACAACTTCTATGATAAAGCGGTCATAACTAAAGCAAAAATACCAAAACGTGCCGGTCACTTATTATCTATGTGATTTTCATTCCTGTTCTAGAATAGAGAAGGCGACTAAAAAGGAAAGTTAACGACGATCGGCACTGCTTCCAGGAAAAGTGGAAACAACTATTCTTTCACTGAACAAGTGTTTGTGCTTAATGTGCTTGGATAGTGTGGCTGTTTTCAAGGAATTCGATATCAAGAGGCACTACCAAACAAAGCCTGCTATGACAATTTGACCAAAAATGAAGTTGAGAAACTGAAGCAACTGGAACTTGGAATATCCTCACAGCAGATCTGATTTGCAAGAATCGGTCAGTTGAATAAAAATGCGACAAAGGCAATTCATGAGATGACAAAACTAATAACGAGGCACTGCAGACCATTTAATGAGGGTGAATTGGTCAATGTATGATGAAAACTGTAGGAAATATCTGCCCTGAGAAAAGCAAGTTTGTCAATGTTTGCTTGACACGCAACCCTGTGGTTCGTAACATTGAAGATATCGCTGACATTAAGAGAAAATTAGGAGCAACATGTGACTTTTATCGTTAGCATGTGATGAAAGCCCTGAAGCTTCTGACACTGTCCAGCTTCTCATTCTTTTTTGAAGAGAGTTAACGATGACCTGTGTGAGGAATTACTTGACCTGCACGGTCCTAAGGACCGAACAAGACGAGTAGATTTATACGCATGTGTTTCTTCTGCAGTCAATGACATTAGACCACAATCGAAAAGTTCTCTGGAATTATTACTGCCGATGCCCCATCCATCAATGACGAGCACACATTTGGCTGTAACAACATCAACGAAGAGGGGTGCAAGACCACTAAACTCCACTGTATCAATCACTAACAAGTAATTTGTGCCAAACATCTTAGACGTGATCATGTGATGCAGCCAGTGACAATAGCTATCAACTATTGTCGCTCTAAAGCCCTGTTTCATCGTCATTCTCCGCAGTTGGATTCAGAGATGTTGTGTATCACAAAGATGTAAGATTGCTGCTCAGTAAAGAGAATGTACTTTATCCCTTCTATTCGCTTCGAAAAGAAATTGGGCTATTACTGCCAAATAAGGGACAACCGATGCCAGAACAAGCTGATCCTGCTTGACTGGATGATTTTGGATTTTTGGTTGATAGTACAGAGCACCGGAATTTGTTGAATAAGAGCCTTCAGGAACAAAATGCATTGGTGAGCCAATTGTATTCACACATCAAGACCTTTAGGAATCGGCTGCAACTTTTCCAATGACCAGTTTCTCAAAAGCAGCGTCTAATACCACAAGTTTTCCATCATTGCAGGAAATAATGACGTCTTCCGGAAAGTAACATCAATGCACAAATGCAGACATATGTCGCAGACATTGTATCCCTAGCTGATGAGTTTCAAAAGCGCTTTCAGGACTTTGTAGCCAACAAAAAGGAGCTCGGGTTTTTTGCTTAGCTTTTCTCTTTAGACCCTGGCAATGCTCCACGCCAATTGTAACTGGAGCTAATTGAGCTGCAAAGTGATGTTAGAGGTCGCACTCAGCATCAACAGCTATCTCTCGCATTGACTTTTACCGCCAGCTGGATAAAGGCAGATTCCAGGAAATTGGAACATTTGCCAAGAAAACGCTCAGCTCGTTTGGCTCGACTTCCTTATACGAGTAGACATGTTCAGTTTCGTATTTTGACAAGAACTCAGAGGAAGAGACTAAGAGATTCTCACCCACGTGATATCTTGGGTACCAAAACCGGTGTCATTGAGGCTGACCTGACCAGTTTACTGCAGTCAAGAGCTCAGTTTCACCTTTCAGATTGAAAATTTGCAATAAACAATTTACACGTCATTTTTGGTAATTATCTTAACATAAACTGAACATGGCTCCAGATATCTTTACTTCACAAAATGTGGCCCTCCTTTTGAAAAATTTTAATACCCCTAGTCTAAACGCTGACACAGACTTCTGATACACAGACGAAATTGATGGATGTCTCAGCATTAGTAATGATCCCTGGTGGCTAGTAACTTGGGATACTTGGTAGGCATCTAATGTGTGCATGATAATGAAATCCACTACCACACCACCGACTTGTATTATCCCAGAGCCATCCAGAGGCTCGATGTGTGTAGCATGGTTTCCTGAATGATGTTACACTCGCTTGAGCAGTGCATCAAGTAAACACGCTATTTGTGAAAGTCTGCTTATCTGTTGTTTTTCTTACTCTGGAGCATCAGGTGTAGAATAGGAGGACGGCGGTGGTTAAGCAAAGACTGCTTTACCAAACACTAGAAACTAAAACCTTGTGAGCAACACTTATCCATCACGTTCACGTGACCTAAACTTTGCCAACTATATAGTAGGCTGTATTTGTGACAGTCTTAACCTTTGGTCTTATACATTGGTCTCATACATTGGGGGTATAATTATCTAAATAAAATGTATTTAAGGCGATGATATGCTGACGGATATGAACGAATAAACTGTGATGAAAGTGTCCTGCAAGAGTAGACGGTGGGTCAAGTGAACGATCCAGTGGGAGACGGGTGTAAGTGATTGGATTGCTGGACCTGGATTGGGCGATATTCATGTGAGTTAATCCTCGCTTGTTTAACTGAGTCAAAGGAAGTAACTCATTGCCTCTAAAGGGTCGTTAGTTATGGACATGAAGACGTAAATTATATAGAGGTTTTGGCTTTCCGAACGTGCTATAATTTTCTCCGATTTATAAGGACCGACACAGTAACCGGTGGCATCCATTCCTGGATTTGCCTGGTACCAGCCATCGCGACCAAGCTACATCCAATTCTGCAATGATGATGTCAACTCAATCGGTGACGAAACGTTTGCAACAAAATTGACGAGCTCGGTGAACAAATAAATTCGGCAAAATCTCTTTGCCGAATAAAGGCTTCTAGCCAAAGGAATGAGTTCTGCAACCCAAAACATATAAGATGAAGAAACTGGCCTAGTTCACATTAATACAAATGTATTGTGAGAGATTTGCTAAATCTATGAATAATTAACATGGAATGTTCCGAAATGCGAAATCGCAAGTGACCATGCTACTAGTCAAGGGAGTAGTCAAGAGGATAATGATAAGATTCAAAACAATGAAAGAACAAGCATTGGTTTTTCATTTGTTCAACCTGCTATACCTGCTCAAGGTAAGTGAAGCATCCAATAACCGTGGCATACGTAGTCTTGTCTTCCCCTGTAGTCTGTAAATATTTTGTGCTTGTATGTATGTTTATCGATCGACCGAATCAATGTTCCTAAGACCCGACTACCAATGCCCCTCTCTTAGAATAAACATCTAAATGCATCTGGTATTGTGTACTATCGCACGTTGAGGATATTTGAACAATGAACAATGATTTATCACGGGATAAGAGCAAGTGCTTGACGAAAACTCAATGTTTTCAAGCAAACATATGTTTTCAATAATTCTTCGTCAGGCTTGTACAATTATATGCAAAAACAACAACCAAAATATAGACACAGCACAAGGACCGGTAAAGCACTGAGTTCACAGTCACTGGTCACTATCAGTCACTGCCCCCCTAGAACACAGTTGTGGCATGTGCACAATTCCTTGGTATGGACGGAGTAGTTCGTCTGGTCCAAGTCAAGCACAGCGTGTGAGTGAATCTTTTCTGGACGCACAATTCCGGCTCGTATAGTCTGATCGCTAAACTCTCCGCCGATCCAAGTAAGCGCTTACGAACGCACTTTGATCGATTTTCAGGTAGTCGATAGATAACCTTAAATGCCTCGGTTAGATTGGGGGAATGGACCGTGTCGGCAAGGTGCGTGGCGATGGATGAGTTGGTTAGCTTTCGGCACCCAGTCGCAAGCCAGGCCGGATGGTGTTCTCTCACCCTGTCAGACAAGCGCGTCCCGTAGGATGGTTAAGGTGAATATGACGAAATCAAAATATGTCTGGGTCATCTACCGAACGTCTGCCGAGATGATTAGTTTGATAAGTGACATCAGTGTAAAAGAAAAATAAATTGTCGTAATTGAGTAAAAGAGGAGAAGTGCATTGGCTTTGAGTCTTCGGTATTAGTGCAGTATAATGAAAGGTAGAGCAGAAATATAAAATTATTAAGCAACATGCATAATTAACCATAGACTTGCAGAACATTTAGTCCTCCGGATGGAGGAATACTATCCACGAATTGTAACAATGGCTAAGAGATATGAAAATAATGTAAATTTTTCTGTGCTTGTTACGCCACTTGAGCTAACATAGTCCTCAGCTGAATATCCTCTAGCGAAACTCCATTTCCTAGTGTCGTATGCGTATTGAAGCGAAACTGTATACAAAAGAGAAAACCGTTTTTTTCTGGATTTTATCTTGCAATATCAGGGTGAGACGAGGACTATATGTGTTTATGTAGTACCTACTGCATGTGTGATCTTGAGTAAAAACGAGAAGTCCTACTTCGCTACTACGCATCCAATTTTTCTACCGCGTCATCGATGTCCGGCCTAAACTTCGCAGTCGCGCACGATTTCTGCATGATTTCTGCATGTTAAAAAACAATGGGTATAGCTTCATGCTTCACTAGTCAGTTACCAAAATACCGTAAGTCTATAGGGGCTAAACAAAGGGAGATATTCAAACAGCAAATTGCAAAACAGTGGCTGGGTACGAAAATGTTGTACCAAACTAGTGCTCAGGAGGGCAGAATTTAAGTGAATCGTCACAACACTATGCAGCCCAAGCAGTTTGGACAGTAAGTCCATAGAATCAGGGATGGATACCTTGTTCTTCAGGATGTTAGCAACTGCATACGTCATCCGGAACTAGGTTAATTTGTACATGTTTTCTATTTATGCAGAACTGGGTTTTGGCTGCATGCGTTAAGCCTACTCTTGGCTCTGTTGTCGATCGCCTCTGGCACCGATCCAAGGTATATTCAACGAAACGACTGCATTCCTTCTATTCACTTGTCTGTTAATCTACACCGTAGTAGTTCCGTTGACACTTGCTTCGTGTCACTGGCTATTTGGTTCGTTTTACTGTTTGCGAACTTTGCCACCGAAAGTACCGATACAATATCATTTATACGTAATGGACTTCCCTGATTTTCGAAAGACCATTGAATCGGTTTCTCAACGGAGACTACACTGTCAACTGGATTAGGTAAAGATATCGATTTGCATCCATATGCTTCACGAATACCATAATCGGTGGAAGAGAAAATCAAATATGCTAACCCCATTTGTTACGATTACTCTAACACAGGACACTATGCAGTAGCCATCACCAAATCTGATGATGTCAATGATAGGTTCGTTAGAATGAAACATTTTCAAGCCTTGAACTTTTTAATATAACCGCTAATTCACAGCAGGGTCCTAATTAGTTTTCAAGTTGTCACCGAAATAATATACCAGCCTTTTCTTATGTTCACTGTGCCACACCATATAAGTGGGAAATTCCGCCGAGTGTTCTCACTATATGTAGCTGTTAACAAGACACTTAAACAAAAGTTCACTATTTTTAGTTGAGGTTGTCCTCTACTCCACACTTCATGTAGCCCCTCTGAGTGTTGCTTGTTTTCATCATCAACTAACCGATCGGTCGTTGTGAACCGCGTACAGTCTGTGGCTTCCTTGGGGCTACTGCAAGGCACTAAAGTATGGCGAAGGCTGCAGTGGACCAACAAAGACCACATTGTTGATAAAGCTTACGTGATACACAATTTTGCTTTTTTTCTGTCTTTGCATTATGCAAGTGATTCCTCTTGTCACAGTGCCTTGGTCGTTTTCAGGTACATAATCTGCGTAGGAAAATAATTCCTGCTGTTAAATTATTCACATAAGTCAACCTTGTTACCAGTCAAAGTCATAGTACTACACACAAGTACCACTCCTGCTGGTCTGTCAGTTGCCTCTCAGTGATTAATGCACTTTCGCTGCCAAATTTCTCTTACCCCCAGACCACGCCCACAAGGGCGTCATACTCGTTGCCATTTGGTTGAAGATATGGGGAGGTAGACTCTTTAATTGCTAGGCAATCAGTTTAGCAAAACGAGCTGCGCGCTTACCTCCGCCTAACTAATAAACGCTGCGGACAGCAACTGCGTCAACACAAGTGCTACTCGTCAGAAGCAACTTGGCGTCATATGCGCGAATTTCCTACTTTTTCATTCACATGCTGTTTTTTAATCTCGCCACAAGAATGGTACTTAATTAATTCGGTATTATCGTTTTGACGGCATCTGGCATTGCTTTGCGTATACGTTATTCGCCTCGCCCCTTTAATTGTCGGCCTCAGAATGCATCTCATCAGCTGATCAATCAGTGCGACAGGTGAATATGGACGGCTAAATGTGCTTCCTCCAGGTGCGTAAGCAAAACCATCATATTTCTCTTCAAAATGACGTAATGAGCTAACGCTCAAGTGCCATCCGGACTTCTGAGTTGTTCACCCTATTCCTCTTTTTTAGCTATCTTGAAGAACAATGGTTGAACGACAAAATTGACTTTTACTTCGGCTGTGACACATTGCCAAAATATAGTCCTTTTATACGTATCTTTAACCACTTTAATGGATTAATATGCCTTCCATTCTGTTAACATATAGTAGAACCTCATCATAACATTCACCGCAAATTTCTACCGGACGACAACTGATCTGAACTTCGGTTTTGATCTCTGCTGTCCGATGGAAACTATTCTCATTCGTGTTGACCGGTTTTCCTCACCACTCCTCAAGCAGCTGCGTCGACTTAAGGTGAGTGCCATCAAATTTAAATATCCTGATTCAGTAATGTTCCTTTCTCTATGCATCAGATAAGAAATTCACTACCTCAATCATGCCTAGTCCAGACAATTCTGGAGAAGAATAATTACCATGAGATTCGGCAGATGATTAAGCACTTTACTGGAGTCGTTCGTCATAGTACGAACTGTAAAATAGAGGTGGAAGAATTTAATCGCAACTCCTGCTACTCCAACAGAGACTCACTTCCCAACTCGTCATCTGCAAAGATTCAGTGGCCTACAAACTCATCGCCAGTTGTTGTTGCGGCACTTCACAGGAAGCTTACACAGCCAAACTCTCAAGCAAATCAAGCGGACCTGACCGGTTGCTTCCCTTCGCCATTAAGGAGTGTGCGGTTTCACTAGCCCAACCGCTAGCTGAGTTGTACGCCATGTGCCTAAACCAAGACCAGATCGCAGCCTGTTGGAGAACTGCTAGCATAACACCAATACCGAAGAAAGTGACAGTTAAGAATTGACCTATGGCGTGCACTTCGGTGGCTCTGAAGGTCTTCGAGGAATGCATTCCTGAAAAATTGCTAACCCAATCCTGTCGGAATGATGCAGACCAAGTTGCATGCCGAAGTTCGAGGTCGACACAAGAAGTAGTGGCCCGTCTAATGCATTCAGTGCTACCGTCGCTAGACTGCAAGAACAAAGTCATACGTTGATACTTCCTTGACTACACCAACGACTTGGATTGTGTTAACCGTGAAATCTCGTTGCAAGATCTCCTGGCTTCTGGTATCCAAGCATCCATAGCCGTTTTGCTATAGGATTATTTTGCCAAAAGTACTCAGATAACCAAGTTTAACGGCAGGAGATCATCGGCACTTACCACTATTTCCGGTGTCCTTCAAGGAGCTATTTTGTCGCCATTCTTATTCTATACCTACGTTGGCTCCATCACTGTCCCTGAAGAAGCTAGAATTCGTCGATGACGTACTAATCGGCGCAAATCATCTAACTTCAGCCACTTCGACCATGCAACAATGTTTCTTTGTGTGGATAAAATCGTTCGCTGGTCAAACTCCCGCGGCTTAACGCTGAATACTTCTAAGTGCAATGGTGTACTGTTTTAGTTGCATAAGGCAGATCGTTACCTGAAACTCATCGCTGACTGCCCCCAAGTTCACATCATTGATGAAAGCCTGAGCTTCTTGACATCAGTGAAGTAGCTGGAACCGCAGTGAGTCATGATTTATCGTGGTCAATTCACGTAAACGTAGTATTCATCAAAGTCATGCGACTCTCCTTTCATGTCCCAAGTCTTCGTTCGTCCTCAATCGCCCACCAGTTGACTCTGCGATTCATCATTGCATACGTGCTGCAACGCTGGACCTACTGTTCTCCTGTGATCTTTCCGGAACTACTGGGAACCCATTTCAAACTACTTCGTAGGTCGCTGAAACACGTTCTCCCAGCTATGACTGGGAAACAATGGAGATAACAAGGCAACTTCCTCGTGTTCTCTATCACTCCATGAACCAATGAACATATCTCGATGTAGTAACATTCCTAAAGCAACCTTAGTTCAATATATATCTGTTCATGTTAATTCATGCGCAAAACGCTTCGAAAATACTGATATCAGCCACTATTACGTAACGTATTAGACAACTGCAAATCTGGTTCCTCAACACGCTGAAACTACAAAGCCATATATGCCCGAACGCTGGCCTACGGCTCATCTGTCATACCTTACCTAGCTTTCTTTCTGTTTGTTCCAAATATAATCATTCACGAACCTAATAGTAAATTTTCTTAGTGATCCTGTACCATATATGAAACATTGTCTTGGCTGCGTTTTTTAACTGTGTTTGAATGTAGTATATTGTTTTACTTTACAATGTCGATCACGCGTGTTACAGCTGAAAATTCAACTTTCATGGGTGCATAAAAGCGAATACTTGACTTGAAAAATATCTGAAAAATATAAGGTATTGAAATTTCAACACTATTTTCAGATGGTTATTTGGGGAATTTTTGTAGATCCTACAGCTTCAGTAAATCTTCGAACGAAAAGCCGAGTACAATGTGTGACTGTTTGTGCTCATGTGTGCAATAACCTTACAAGCAAATCTGTTTTCTCCTAATAAATTATTTGGACGTCCCCTTTTGGAGTGCATCACGTTTTGAGAACAACCAAGTCCGCATGATTTAGCGGCGTCCGTATCCGGATTTGCCTGTCACTGTGATCTCCATGGGGACAACCACAGGACGCCTGCGCCCACAGAAGCACCATGAGTGACTTGCGCTGAACCACCCATGCACCCTATATCCAGTATAAGCCCCCAAGAATAAGACCTGGAGGCATGTAGATGGGAGCCAGGTTTCATCAACGGTGTCTGCCCACATTCTTCAACATGCACGACAGTAGCACTCCAGTCAGTTGAATTTGGTAATCATGCCCGTTCCACACTGGATGGAAGCAGTCTTTGTGTCTAGCACGGCAACGAGGACCATGCAACCCCGCCCCGCAGCAACGATTCTCAGTTGCCTGGGTCTACTAACCGAGGTGGAGGGTGTTAGACAGGTAGGCACTTTGTCAACATGCACAAAAAGCGCAGCCACATCGGGGATGTCATGTGACAATTAATCACTTGTAATGGCAATATCAAATAAATCGAATAAAGCATACGAATATGCCGACATATCATCATTAATACACGTTAGATGTGGGTGAGAAACACACCTTAACTAGCGTGCTGAAATACAAAAAGCTAAGAGACTAAAAAATCGCACTGCAAAACAGATTCCAAGCAAGGGATATGCTGTGAAATATTATTGTATGCGTTTTGTATGAGCTCGGGGTCGGAGAGGAATTAAAGTGGGAGTGGACAAAGAGACTCACAACACAAATGCCATTAGGGCTTGCTATTCTCCAAATCAGAAAGTGTGTCCAATCAAACGTGTTTATCGTCCTTAGGACCCCAGCCAGGCAGTCGGGATGCACCAACGGAAGCCAACATCGAACTGAGGGTTTTCATTTCTCTTGACCAAGTCATCGCTTAGCCTCCCCTTCTCCTCTTCCAACCACACCCCAGGCGCGCAAACAATGCAAGTCGTTGGAGTCGGTGTGCTAGCATGCGCAACACGTGGCTCAGCCATCGGATCCTGGTGCGTGATATAATGGTGCTGAGCGGTTCACTCGCTCTTCCTGCACCAAATACTCGAAGCCGAACACGCTCATTGCTCACGCGGTGCTACCACTAGACATGGGCTAAGCTGCGAAGGCAGCGATAATCGAACGTGGCTAGCCGCTTTTTGTTTGTCGATCTGATGGGCCAGGTTTCACAACCGTATAAAAGGGTTAAGCGGACGGATGCGTTATAAACTGCCCTTCAGGTTGAGAGTGATGTCGCATCTGCGCCACACGTGACGGAGATTGGCAGAAGCAAATAGAGCTTTTGCTATACGGTTCATAACCTCATCTTCGATCCTACTGGCACTAACATAGCTACCCAGGTATTTGAATTTCTGAACGGTTTCTAGCTGATCATCACACAGCGTTAGTACAGGGGTGGGTCCCTGCCAATCCTGGAGGAAGACATTGCATTTTGATGTAGCAAAGCATAGCCCAAAACGATAGACAGCCAGTATTAACCGGTCCTGTGGTACTTGGCATGTTTGGGAGCTGTCACAAATTAGGGCAGTATCCTCCGCTTACTCCAAGTCAAGAACTCGTTCACCAGGAAGTAGTTTCACACCTTCTAGGACGTGTCCAGCAAATGCTGTTTCTATGACTTCGTCAATTGCAAAGTTAGATAGTAAAGGTGATAGCGGTCAACCATGTCTCACATTACTGCTGATACTGAAGGGTGGCGACGGATTTCCATAAACCCTCACTATGCCCGAACTATGCGCGTACAGCGCTTTGATAATTTTGCGTATGCATCGGGTACACATTTCCTCATCAGGTAACCCTAAAGTGCGCCTCGATCGACTGAACCGAAGGCTCCTGTGATCTCGCGAAACACGACAACGATGGGTTGCCAATAAACTTGGCGGTGATCCAACAATTAACGCAAAGGGAAGTTGTAGTCTATGCATCCCCGACTTCGACCAAACCCGCCTTGTTCCTCACAGATCTGGCTTTCACGAGTGCCAGTCAGTCTGTAGAGAATAACAGACGCAAACAACTTAGAGGCAGTTGAATTCAGACTGATCTCTCAATGATTGCCGCATTCCGAACGAAAGCTTCGCTTGAAAGTTGGGACAATGACGGAGCGGCTCCAGTCTATCGGGACAGTATTCTGCTTCCAACGTTTCACGAGCAACTCGTGTAAATCATCTACAAAAGCAGGTCCCCAGAATTTGAAGAGGGCTGAAAAATTCTATCTGTTCTTGCGACCTTCTTCAATTTCAACAGCCGGATCTCACTTTCGACTTTTGCGCGTGATGACGGATCCAAGGAGTCGGTCCAAATAGAAGGGTGCTCAATGCCCGAGAAATAAAGCAATAACTCAGTTTGGTTAAATTAGCTTGCAAGGTGTTCGTCCCAAGGCTATAAGCCTTTTGGCAGGCTGTGGAAAGTATGTCCACTCTCCTTGAGTGTTGTCTCGCTAACATCAGATCTACTGCTGCCTGTTTCCCGTATCTGACGGAATAAATTACGATGATTACCAACGACAGTAGCAGTTTCCATCTCCAAGACACGATGAGACTATCAGACTTTGGGGGTTCTCTTCAGGCTAGCAAGCCGTTTTGCGCTGAGCTTTTTACGAGTTTCATTGTATTCGCTCCCTGCCGGAATAAGTCGGCGAGCATCCATATGTTCCAGAGACTGTGTAGAGACCCAAAGTCCAGGTAGGCAATTTGATTTGCCACATGAAGGCATGTCAGCTAATAGTACCCTTTGGCGAGTATATATCCAGTGATCTTCGGTGGTGTTCAGGGGGCGATTACACAGCCCAAGTGTCAACCTACTTTGATACACATTCAGGACACCTGGCTTCGCCAGATAACTGTTGTCAGTGCGTGAAACACGACGTTTCAGACGTCTACCGAAAGGCACTCGGAGGTCGGCACAGACAAGTGCGTGCTCGGAGTCCACGCTCGTGCACAGTTTTGGACACAGCCTCTTCAGCGGTAACTGGTCGCGATATGATAGATTTGCGTCCATGGCTGATGCGAGGCTGGTAGGCGCCAGGTCACTCTTCTGCGGGTGATGTGTCGAAAACTAGTGCTCGTGGGAAAAAGACGAACATCTTCACAAAGTGCAGCAACCGCTCACCGTTATCATTAATGGAGCCTACACCATGTTGACCGACAAGATGAAGCTCATCAGAGGACAATTTTCCGGCTTGGGCTTTTAAATCCGTAGCCAATACCACAGTATCCGTGCTTCTGCTGTAACGAAGGAGATCGTTAAGTTGGTGATAGAGATCATCTTTCACTGAATCAGTGCTACAGTTTGTCAGGGCTTAGGCCGCAATGACAAACGGGCACCGTTTGTCCGCGCGCAACTTCGAGGCACGGAATGAACCAGCTACGCTAACGACGCACTTCAGACTATTGTCTGGGATCCAATCGATTAGGGCAGCTCGAGCTCGGGGATTGAGAACGATGCCGACGCCAGGTTGCCCGGCATTTGAAGCTGCACCATCACCAGACAGGCGCAATGAGAATGTGCCGCCAAGGTCCCATGTGGTGGATCGCAGGGTAAGCACGGAGCTCGAATCTTGCAGGCGGGTCTCTGATAAAAAGCAGATATCGATCACGAGGGTATCTAGTTTGCCGGCAAGTGCTGCCAGTTGGCCAATCTGTAGAAAAGTGCGCACATTAAGACATGTCAGTTTTAGCGAGGATCGAGGACTCCATAAGGAAACGTATGAACTGACGTTGTCCGATTAGTTGAACATGAACTTGTCGACTTTATTGGATTGACACCTTGAGACTGTGTTTGAGTTGAAACTAGAAGACAAGCGACTATTGAAGAAAAGTGGAGGAGGGCCCAGAATTGGGGAATTGAAAAGGAGTGGCTAAAACTAAACTTGGAACCACATGCTAAGAAGGAAAAAACGCAAATGGGGGAATAAGTGGGCGGGAAGGCCTGAGCAGTAGCATCCGAACCCCTATCCACCCTGCTCGATGCATCGGATAGAGCGTCGTTTATTATCCTCTGCGATGGTCAGAGGATCAAGTAATTGTTAAAGGTTTGTTGTATTGTATTGCCAGGGCAGGATACTGTCAGATTGCCAAGGCCTGGACAGGAGAACAATTAGGGTACTCAATCAAAGCGTTTGGTTTACAAACTTTACCACAAGGCAGCGGGGTTGTAGCATTAGACTAGAGAGCCCGTTTTATAGAGTAAGGAGGCACCCACACTCCAACCCCCAACCTGGAGGATCAGGAGACTGAGTTTGTCTGGTCCCTAACCATTGCCCAATCTGGTATGAGTGGCCCTAATTGTGTAAATAAACACGAACCAGCACAGGTCAATTGATGACTGCGGCAAACAAACCATCGCAGCACGTTAAGGTCATGTCTGGCAGTGGTGACTATGCAGATATAACTCTTCGATAGATTGGCATATTGAATAAATGGGTTATCAACAACAGCGATAAATTAAAAGTGTCAGCAAAAGAGATCAAAAATGCAAGTAGGAAATTAGCGAAGTTAACCCCCTTTTGTTTAAGCGACGTGAGCAACTAAACCGAAGATGATTCAAGTCAACATTAACATGAGGCAAAAAAGTACTGAGACAACATAGCAAAGCAATCACCAGCATGCAAACACGGGGTCGGTAAATCGAATGGAAGCGCAGTCGGCGTACCTACTAACACTGTGCCCGTTCTGATTCCGTTCTCAGCTGGACTTGTCGTCATTTCAACGCTGCTCCCGGGTGGTCGCTCTCTTGACCCACTAGGCCTGTTTGATTCAGGCACTCGCGACCGCATGTACTACAGCACGAAGAGCACAATGTCGATGGAATGCACCCCATCGGTGTCAGTTACTTTCGCACCTGCCGCTTCTTCTCCGCATGCAGGAGGGCTTTCTTTTACACTTCGGCAACTGCCTTCGTGATCAGATCGCGTCATGCACGCCTATCAACCGCCTTCGATTCTCAACAATTGAACTTAATATTAGAACGTGGTAGACTCAATTCGATCATGTCCTGGTAGGGAGGATTCGGATTGGCTGTCTGACCCTTCCCCACCCTTAATTGACCATTTAACAGCTGCTTCGATATTTGCGTCGAATCCATAAAGCACACATGGTCTAGTTAATTCTGGTCGCTCAGCAACATTTTTGCAGCCCACTGCATAGATTCCATTTTGGCGCAACATATTCATGCCTGCAGCTCCTTCGCACCAACGGATGTGCAGAAAACATCGTAGACACTGTTGATGAAACCGCTCGATTTATCTCACATCTCGCCGGTTCATCGTCTACGTTTCGCTGTCGTTTAGAAGAACGGACAGCACAATGGATTTGTACACCATCAGCTTCGTGCCAACGGTAAGCTGATGGTTGTTCCATACTCTGTGCTCTAGCCTCCTGAATGCCGCCGCTGCCTTCGAGACGCGGATTCGAAGCCCACAGTGAAGCTGCTGGTCAATGGAAACTCACTGTCAAAGTAGCAAAGCGAAAACTGGTTTCCAATGCTACATTATCAAAGTTGATGCGGCACCATTGCACTTCCGATGCAGGCTGAAGGAGACAGACAATTTTGCTTGTGTTGATGGTGAGTCGAAATTGGCCGTTGTCGAAGCCAGAGCACTAGTCGTGTGCAGCAACACATCTGCGCTGTGTACAAACAAGGCGCAGTCGTCAACCAACAGCAAAATACGGATAGACATCCCACACACTCGGGTTCTCCCACCGAAACGACGGATGTTCAGCAACCCACCACCAATATGGTGCTCCACACGAACACTGTAAACACAAGCCGCATCAAATGCACACGGCATCATGGCACGAAGATAAATATCAAACAGCGCAGGAGCTAAGACAGCCTTGCTTTACACCAGAGGCAAATGCAAAGTCACCCGAGATCTGTCTACTTAGCTGCACCCTCGCCCGCATACCACTGGACAGACATTCAAGTAAACTTTTGACCTTGACATGCTGTCGATGAATTACACATACCTTGTGAACAGACCAAAATAACCTGTAACAAGTAATTCTACACCTTGTCCAACAGTACAACATTGACTTCTCTGGACGGCTGCACAAAGAAGGAGGCAAATTTTCAACCATACTTGCGAATGCAACTCATTAATGACCAATTCAACAACATAATCATGATTATTGAGAGTTCCGGTCTAAATAGAGGAATCTCGTCAATACGTACCAAATCAGCTAGTCTCCCATATGCCCGAATAAGCCCTAAACGGGCGCCTCGACCAGTCTAATGCTTTTCGGGCATGCAGAGCCCCAGCAGATTTCGGAGCTACTGTGGGTAGCCCCAACTGTTTAGATCACATTGCCCCCCACTCATGACGATATCAAAATATATGCCCTCAAAGCTTTTAGATTCTGTGCCCTACATATCTACTGTTAAAGGACTTCGAGTACCTGGAGTCGAACCCTGTCCTCTACAACGTCCGTAGCTTACATGCCGGTGGAGCGTCGAACGCCCTATATCGCAGTTAGCTAGCAAACCAGATAGGCCCGTCGCTTACCTCATGGCCGAATAGCATAATTTGCTGGCTTGGGTCAAGCCGAAAACGGTTATGTGCTGGGATCTATCAACATCTGAAAGATATTACCACTGACAGCACTCAAGAGATCGAAACTGTGGTCTAGTGATTTGCAGAGCATATGGTAGGCTATCCGATTAGGAGACTACCCTCGACGAATTCGACCAAGTTCTTTGAGGATAGATTGTTTTTTGAGAACAAGTTAGGAAAATGTTATGGAGAGTTTCGAAGCTTTTATCTCGAGGTGGCCTAATCTCAGAGTAAAAGCGTGAACTCTGTAGCTGACTACTTAAGCGTCGGTCACAACTCTAGCTCCAACAGCACCGCATAACACAGCTGCTGGGTTTTGGAGTACCCACCGTGTGTCTGTTTTGCAACCCGCAATCTCGATTGAGGTCATGATCGGATTCGTAGCAAACCGCTGCCATTTCGAGCACTGGGAGCTCATCGAAAGTTAGACGTTTTTTAGATTCTCTCTCCCAACACTGAACTTCAGTACAGAGAGGGAAAGCATGAGCATCAGATAAGAATGCAAGGGCCTAACACATTTCCTGGGGCAGCCAGAACAAAAACCGAATAAGGAAAAATAAACATATTGTGATAAAACGAAAGCCTTTTCGGTGGGCTAAAGTTGGTGCTCACATCTAGATGTACATGAAAGAACCTACTTTGATTGTGCAGGGAACTGCCTGCTGACGCAACGTTTGGCTCCCGATGTACATTTGGTATAGTTCTTAATGTGGGTGGGATATGTTAACGTCGGTATTTTCTAGACCTATAACGTAGTCTGAAACAACCGAATTGGCGAAGACATCCATAGACGCCGCACGCGAAAAGAGTAGGAGTTCCGGTGGCATTCTAGCCGGTTGCATTGAATAGTCAACTGGAACTAGGAAACTCACAAGTTCGTGTTGTGACAAAGTTGCAGTAGATAGAGGCAAATGTGGGTTGGGCTTATAAAAATATGGTATATCCTTATTAAGTCGGCCCGTAGGCGCTGCTACTTACCGCGATCCACAACCTATGGAGCTTCAGCGCAAGCTTTCTGGAAAGTAAAATAATTGTTTACTCGGTTAGTGGTTGTTCGCTGTAAGCTTTTGCTTGTGTTGGGCTTGTATAACACATTCCACATGAAACCGCACGTGGGTGTTAGGCGAGAAAGGACAGAGAGATGGATCAAACCGCCCGAATGCTCTCCGTCGCATAGCATGGTGTCAAATCCCAGTCTTGCATGCTTCCTCAGATTGTTTTGAACAATCGTGGTCAGCCTGAATTAGCACGCCGAGGTCATGTTCCTGGGTGACTGCATACAAGACGTAATCTCCAAGCTTATATATGCTGTTCGGTTGATTGAGAATATGGACCAATGTATAGTTGGAGGAATTAAACTGCGTCGTATCGTGGAAGGACTCTTGATACGCGCTGTTTAGGTCTTGCTAAGTGCATTGGGCCGCATCGATCATGCAATACTACTCTCCGAATACACTTGTTAGGCAGAATATCCAGCGGAAATTTCCGACCCAACTAGAACGTATGTACGCTATGACATACCAACTGGACAAGGTGAGGCAGCCAACTGGAGATTTCTGACAGACGAGGCGTCATCTTGGGCATGGGAACATTTCGTCAGCCAGTTTAAATCCTTGCTTACTGGAGCGTCAGTAACTAAGACCTACCGCCCGAGAAACGTCGTCTCGCTGATGCGAAGGAGGACACGCAATTGCATGGCAGTGGGAAATTCAGTCTGGCGTATCTACAAACTCTCCCCGAACACCGAGGACTCTATGGCCTATGCTACCCAAAGTAACAACTGTACTCAGCTTGTTCGCGAGCACAGAACAGCTTACCAGCAGAAGTTGGCAGTGTGTATGGCGTCAAAACACAAGCTTCTGTATCAACACGTCAACAGTCTACTTAAGGAGAAACGCGGAATTCATCCTCTTCCAACAGCAGACGGATACCGAAGGTGGCGGCGAATATCCTGCGCCTACAATATGCTGCAACATTTCAGTGCGATCACAGGCCACCTAACCCTATGGCGATAGTTGTTTTACCCCCAAAATTCGCTCACATATCCTTCACAGCAGAAGCTGTACTAAAAATGCTGTTGAGTATGTGCAAACACAGAACACCTGGAGTTGATAATATACACACGAAATCGCTAGCGACAATATGAGAGAGTTTAGCTGAGACTTTGGCTCGATTCTTCCCACACCTTTTTGAAGAAATGTACATGCCCGACATGTGGAAACACAGGACGATTACTCCGTATTCACAAGGGAAGTGTTCGTTCCAATCCAGTCAACTACCGTCCCATTACCTCATTACAGGTTATTTCAAACGTCATAGAAGCTATTATTTCTGATGCGCTAACGACCTGATTGGAAGAATTTCACTACCTCGCACCGGACAACATGGCCTCTGACAAACTCGAGCGTACACTCCAAATCTACTTCTAGCACGATCCGGCTGCACCGAACAGTAGACTGTGGCACAGGATTTGAGATAATCTTTCACGACTCCTCGACGGTGTTCGACCGGTTAGACCATGATATTCTGCTATTTAAATACCATGCTAGTATTGCTGTCCTCTCCTAGGGTATATCGTAGGCTTTATTAAGCGCCGGCGCTTGGAAGTACGGGTGCGTGAATCACAGCCAGCTCCCATTCGAGTTGTATACGGGGTACCAAAGGGTTTGGTATTAGGAGTGCGATTATTTTTGACGTATATTAACCATAGCACACGTCTCATATGCTCGAGCTACCTGTTTATGCAGATGACATCAAGGTGTGGAGGGCGATCAATACACCAAATGGTATCAAAATAATTCAGGCTGATCTGCATAGGGTATACGCGTTGGTCAGTGCAGAATCTACCTCGATCCAATCTAGGTAAATGGAGAGTGCAACACCTACGGCACCAGTTGATACACTTCTGCAAACTCGACAACCAGGAGCTTCAAATGTCTTCTGACGAGAAGGATCTGGGAGATTTGATCCAGCTCGACCTTGGATGTTCGAAGCAGACTGAAAAGGTGTCATGGTGAGATATCCAACATGTGGACCTCCTGAAGCGTGCATTCGGATGATTCGACCCTTCGCTTTTTTCACAACTTATCGGCTCATACATACGGCCACCTGTGGAATAGCCAATACAGGTTTAGCGCTCATGGCTGAGGAGAGATCCCACCGCCTTGGAGATACCCCAACACCGGACAACCAAGAATATCAAGTGTCTGTATAAGTTGCCGTGTGGACGAAGGCTACAAGTGCTCGGGTTCTTCAGCGGACAATATCGGCGATTGCGCGCGGGCCTTATTTTGAGTGGTCCTAACCACATGTGCCACTACTTAATAGAGCTCAGTTTAAACAGCAATTTGAGAGGCCACCATCTAAAACTGGCAGAGCAGCACGGTCGTTTGGAATGCCATCTGAATTCCTTTTCCGTACGCGTTTGCAGAACGTGGAATGCCCCACCGGAATCCGTCATATGTGCTCCCACACTGGCAGAGTTCAAAGCCCGAGTTGACTGTGCACTTTTCTCGCTGCACCATCTTACATGACCGATTACCTATGGATAAACGCAAGTGTCTGTAAGAGAGTTCACCGGCTGTCAAATCACAGATTTCGTACCACCTATCATCCCCTGTGTGAACACCAGGAGGAGACACAATTATTATTAGCATCCTATTTGCAGTCATTTCTTATGGATTTATCTTAGATTTACAGCCTATACTACGTATGCTTCACTGAGTTCACTGGTGTGGTTTACTCTGCTCATCATTTATAGCCCTGTCACAAATTAGCGAATTTTACCGTTCAAATAGCTTAGAATTCAGTACAAGCCCGATATAACGCTTTCCACACATAACCAGTGCTAGCTTGACGCTTAGGTCTTACGAGAGTTCACCGAAAAGAATTCCTTATTCTGAAATGATCTCTCGTCTTGATCCATGTCAACGAAATGGGAATATCTGCTTTGCTGGCAGCGCCCGTGATTTGTTAAAAAAGAAATGTACGACAAATATCTGTTACACACCATGGTGGAAAATAGATTAAAATTCCTTAAGTTCAGAACCCTTGGATTTCGCTTTAAACTTGGCATGGGACAATAAACCGATCGAATTTATATGGCCGCGATGCGAAAAGGGTGTAAGGTTATATATACAGGCTCTCCATAGGCTCTCCCGCTATATATATATATATATATATATATATATATATATATATATATATATATATATATATATAGCGGGAGAGCCTATGGTGCGCTGAGGCTGGTGGTAGCTAGATCCTGACAGATGGTCTCCCCACTGCTGCTACTGTTGTGCCATTGGCTCATGTCCTGGGCGCCTCCTCATGGCGACCGCTGGGTGGGAGTTGGGTTTTGCCCTTCTCCCTGCTAAGAACCAGGACACCAATCCGCATGAGTCAGTGAACTGACCATGTGTTAGACCCGCTGCCTATCGGGTGTTCATTTAATCGAAAGCTTTGGCTGATGACCCGAGTCGTTCTCCTGTCAGCAGTGGGCGCCCTGCCATCGCAATGAGGCTGGACCTTAACGTGGTGCGATGGTTTGTGTGCCTCAGTGATCCATTGAGCTATGCTGGGTGGTGCATTTTTGCACCTTCAGAGCCACTCATACCAGATTGGTCAATGGTTATAGGCCAGACAAACTCAGCCTCCTGGTCCTCCAGGTTGGGGGTTGGAATGAGGGTGGCTCCTTATTCCTTAAAACGGACTCCTTGTAGTCCAACGCCAAACCCGCTGCCTTGTGGACAGGTTTTTGAACAGAAGGCTTTGGTTGAGAACCCTAGTCGTTCTCTCGTCCAGGCCTGGGCAACCTGACAGTATCCTGCCCACGCAATACTATGAATCTCACTTCAAACAAATTTCTGATGCTCTGGCCACCGCAGAGGATAATCAACGGTGCCCTATCTGCTGTATCGGACAGGGTGGATAGGGGTTTGGATGCTACTGCTCAAGCCTTCCTGTCTTCTTATTCCTCCTCTTACGCTTCTTCACTCTTATCGTCCCGTTCCAGCTTCACTTTTATCCCCCCTGTTTTCAACCCCCCAATTCTTGGCCCTCCCCACCTTGGTTCAATAGTCGCTTGTCTTTTAGTTTCAACTCACATGTGAACGCGGAGCGTCATTCCTGCCCTGTCAACAGGCCCATGTCCAAGCAAGCGGCCCATTCCAGTTCATCGGCTTCCATTTGGAGCCCTCGGTCCTCCTTCAGATTGGCATGCCTCAATGTTCACACATTGCTTCATATCGGTCAACAGGCAGCACTTGCCCGAACATTAGAGACCCTCTCCATCGATATCTGCTGCTTATCGGAGACCCGCCTGCAAGACTCGAGCTCTGTACTCACTCTGCCATCCCCTTCAGGTGACACTAGCAGCACTTTCTCACTGCGCCTATCTGGTGACGATGCAGCTTAGGGTACCGGTCAAGCCGGTGTTGATATTGCCCTGAGTCCCCGGGCTGAAGCTACCCTGGTTGATTGGATTCCAATCAGTAGCCGGATGTGTGCGGTCCGATTGGCTGGCTCGTTCAAAACTTCGAAGTCGCGTGGGACTAACAAGTGTCTATTCGTTATCGCTGCCTATGCACCGACAAACTGTAGCGATGACTCGGTAAAAGACGACTTCTATCGTCAACTGAACGAGCTCCTTCGCCACAGAAGAAGCTCCGACACTGTAGCGCTGGCTGGGTATCTGAAAGCTCAAGTTGGAAAATTATCCACAGATGAGCTGCATCTGGGCGGCCAACATGGTATAGGCTCCCGTAATGATAACGGTGAGCGGTTACTTCATTTGTGCGAGGATGCTCGCTTATTTCTTGCGAGCACTAATTTCAGACACAGCACCCGCCGGAGGGTGACTTGGCGCCCACCAGCCTCGAACCAGCTATGGACGCAAATCGATCACATTGCGATAAGTTACCGATGGAGAGGCTGCGTCCAGAACTGTCGCTCGATTTGGAGCACAGGTGTGGACACCGATCTCGCACTTGTATGTGCTGACCTGCGGATGCGCTTTGGCTGACGCTCACAACGATTTTGTGAGCGCATTGACACCAACCAACCGGCGAAGCCAGCTGTTCTGAATGCCTATCAAAGTATGCTGTCATGCGAGTTAGATAAACGCTCACTGGATGCAATTAAAGCTCACTGGTCTCATATCCACCAGACCTTACTAGCAGCAGGCCAATCCTCCTGTGGTATGTCTAATCACTAACATGGACATTGGGTCTCTTCACAGTCTCTGGAACTTATAGATGCTCGCCGGCATATTCCGGCTGGAAGCGAACACAATAAAACTCGCAAAGAGCTCCGGTCAAAACTCCGTGCTAGCCTGAAGAGAGACCGCGAATCCTGGTGGTCTCGTCGTGCAACAGAGATGGAAATGGCCGCTGCCCTTGGTAACCATCGGAAGTTCATTCGTCTGATACGGGAAACGGGGAGCAGGAGACCTGGTGTTAGTGAAACTATACGTGACGAGTGTGGACAGCCTACCCACAACTTATCCAAACCCTTAGAGCGTTGGGCTGAGCACTTTACAGGGCAATTTAATCGGTCGGAGTTGTTAAATTTCTCGCCGACCACTGATCGCCCCACTCCCTGGGCTGTCCCTTTGGATCCACTCTCTTGCTCAGAAGTCGAATGTGAGATCAGACTGTTGAAGTTAAATAAAGCCGCGGGACCTGATGATTTTCCTCCAGCTCTCTAGAAATTCGGAGGGACGTGCTCTTGTGGATGATTTATACGAGTTACTAGGAAACTGTCCCAACCGAATGCAGCTTTTCCGTCATAGTCCCAATTTTCAAAGGAGGCTCACGATCGGAATGCGGCAGCCATAGAGGAATCAGTCTGATCTCCATCGCCTCCAAATTGCTTGCCTTTGTCATCATTCGCAGACTGACTGGCACTCGTGAAAGCCAGATTCGTGAAGAGCAAGCCGAGTTCCGTCGAAGTCGTGGCTGCATTGACCACATCTTCACCTTCCGTCAGTTGTTGGAGCACCGTCACATATATTAGCAACCCACCGTTGTCTTGTTCCTCAATATCAAAGGTGCATTCGATTCCTTGGTTAGACATGAACGTTGGGACTGTCTACTCAGGAAAGGTGTACCTGAGAAATATGTGAATTTTATCCCATCATTATATGCGCATGGCTCGGGCAGAGGGAGGGCTTACGGCAAGTTGTCGTCGCCCTTTAATATCTCCAGCGGTGAGACAAGGATGCCCGCTGTCACCTTTCCTTTTCAAGTTCGCTATTGCTGAAGTCATGGAAATCGCGTTTACAGGACACGACTTATAAGGTGTGGATCTGCTCCCAGGAGAAGGATTCTTGACTTAGAGTATGCTGATGATATGGTCCTAATCTGTGACAGCTCACAAACGTGCCAAGCGGCACTGGCCAGATTAGCACTAGCTGTCCGTCACTTTGGGCTTTGCTTTGCACCCTCGACGTACAAAGCGTTTCTCCAAGATTGATCTGGACCGCCTTCTACGCTGAGCCTTGGTGGGGATCAGCTAGAAGTCGTTCGAAAATTCAACTACCTGGGAAGTTGTATCAGCGTTCCTGGGATTGAATCTATCACAAACCGTATAGCAAAAGCTCAGGGCGATTTTGCTAACCTTCGCCACTTATGGCGCCGGAGCGACAACACTCTTGCCCTGAAGGGTAGAGTGTACAATGCAGAAGTACGTTCGACCCTACTGTACGGTTGGGAAACCTGGCCGCTTAAAGCAGCGAAACTGAAGAGCCTAGTTACGTTCGACCACCGGTGCCTTCGGAATTTAGCTCACATCTAGTGGAAACACCGCGTGAGCAACGAGCGTGGTCGACACCTTGGCACAGGAAAAGGAAATGAACCGCTCAGCACCGTCATTTCACGCACCAGGCTCCAATGGCTCGGCCAGGTGTCACGCATGCCAGCCCACCGACTCCCGCGACGTGCGTTGTTCGCGCGCCTGGGGGTGTGGATGGAAGGAGAGGAGGGGTGACCAAGCGATGACTTGGTCGAGAGGAATGAAGGCCCTCACTTCTGAGCTGGCCTCAGTTGGAGAATCTCGTCTCCCTGGTTGGGATCCGAAAGACGATGAACACGTTTGGCTGGATAGACTTGATGATATGTCCGTGAGCCGACCTCAGTGGCGTTCGTGCTGTGAGTTTCTTTGTCCCACCCCGTCCCTCTTAGCCTCCGCCTCCAACCACGATCTCATTATTTAGCCTAATATAATTTTGCATGGCATTTTTGTTGGTGCACAGTAGCCGGCTGGTATCTCACCGGAAGGACGCCCATCCGTTACCGGTAGCTCAGCAGCTTTGCACCAGTTACATTTTTTCTCCTTTTTTCTATGTATTGCGGCACCGTAGCTGAGGTGTTTCCCACCTCTAGCTAACGTGTGTTAGTGATGACGATGATGATGCCGTGCTAGTATCCTAGTCCATCCTGTTCGGAGGTTAGGAAGTGGTCGATGGCCCTCTTCCCATAAAACTTAGCCATAGGAGACAACAGGTCTATGGGCTATAAGCTCACAGCTCGATTGGGGTAGAGCACGAGTGCCACGCATTGTCTCTGACGGTGGGAGGACACCTTCGGGTGTTCAATGGTTTGCTTCTGCCCGCCTCAAGCCAGGCAGCCCCTGGTCAAAGTGGTGTAAACCCGCCAAAACCCTCCTGTGTCTGGCCGTGGTCGCAGGTGCGTGTCCTACTACGGTCGCAAAACATATATAAAACGTTCCAGTACGTCTTAGGCTGCGTGTGACAGCAGTCAAGCAGATCCCAATCTGTCTCTGCAATCACATTCCCGAGATGGAACTGCTCCCCACTGCCGTGTGGGTCAAGATATTGAGCCAAAGGCTTCGGGTGGAGTCCCTCAAGCAAACCTCCAAATCACCCACTGCCTTGTGGGTCAGGCTATTGAGCCAAAGGCTCCGGGTGGAGTCCCTCAAGCAAACCGAAGCACAACGACCATCTCGCGTGCGATTGCCCACCAATTCAATCGTATACCTGCACGCAAAGCACTCAGCATCGGGTGCTGGAACGTGCGCACACTACTGGACCGGAGCTGGAGAAGGCGATGGCTGCATGCCTGTGTGGTGATGTGGACTGCATAGCCACAGTGGGCGACCTGTGACACCACATTCGCGATCAGGTGACAGCTGCTGCCGAGGAGACCATCCGGCGCACACACCGTAAGCGGCCTGATTGGTTTGATGACAACAATCCGACGATTGGCGCATTGGTGGGTAAGAAGAACGCAGCATTTGCTGCACATATGGCAGACCCCAGTGACTTGGGAAAGAGTAGTCAGTTTCGCAAACTTCGACGGCGACTGACCCGAGAGCTCCGTCATATAAAAAATGCACGGTGGACGGAGAAGGCGAAGCAGATGGAATGCTACGCCGAACGCCGCCAACACAAGGAATTCTTTGGCTCCTTAAAGGCGGTGTATGGACCGAAATTGGAGCCGCTGAGGACGCTGATGGATCTTAGATCAGGCACTACCTGCACACAGACTGCAGCCATAATGCAGATCTGATGAAAACACTTTGACTGTGTGTTGAACAACCGTTCGGAGATCGACTGGCTTACATTGAATTGCCTGAAGCAGCACGATGTGAAGACGAGTCTGGAGGACAAGCCGACACTGGATGAGATGCAGAGAGCATTTACTCACCTGCGAAACGGCAAATGTCTCGGAGCCGACGGGATCCCGCCTGAAGTATTGAAACACGGCGGACCCGTGTTGTTGACTGCGATGCATCACTTGGTGTAACGTGTATGGATTGAGGAGGAGGTGCCTCCTGAGCTGAAGGATGCCCTTGTGCTACCACTGTACAAGGGTAAAGGAAGCAAACAATGTTGCACGAATTATCGTGGCATCAACTTGCTGAGTTGTAGGGGCAAGGTGATTGCCCGAATCCTGCTCAACCGCCTCGTCAGTCAGGTTGTGTAACCTAACGTGGCAGAAGAGCAATGTGGATTCCGTTCGGGTCGCAGCACTATAGATATGGTGTTTGCGGCTAGTCAGTTGCAGAAGTGCAGAGAACGACACCAGCCTCTGTACTCGCTTTTTGTTGATTTCACCAAGGCATTTGTTACGATGAACTGCGAGGCATTGTGGCTGATGTTAGGTAAGTTTGGTTGCCCGCGTAAGTTTGTAAGTTTAATTGAATGTCTGCACAGTGGTATGCGAGCGAGGATACAGCTGAGTGGAGAGACCTCGGATGACTTTACAGTTGTCACTGGTGTGAAGCAAGTCTGTGTCTTAGCTCCTGTCCTGTTTAATATATATTTTCATGCAATGCTGTCTTGTGATTTTGATGCCGCTTGTGCTTACGGTGTTCGTGTGGAGCACCGTATTGATGGTGGGTTGCTGAACATCCGTCGTTTCGGTGCGAGAACTCTAGTCTGTGAGACAACTATCCGTATGTTGCTGTTTGCTGACGACTGTGCGTTGTTTTCACACAGCGCGGATGAGTTGCAGCACATGACTAGTGCTCTGGCTTCGACAGCGGCCAAATTCGGGCTCACCATCAACACAAGCAAAACTGTCTGTCTCTTTCAGCCTTCACCGGAGGTGCAATCTTCAATATTGCCGCAAATCAACATTGGTGCTGAAGTATTGGAAACCACCTCCCGCTTCTGCTACCTTGGGAGTGTGATGTTGACTGATCAGCAGCTACACAGTGAGCTGCATATCCGCGTGTCGGAGGCAGCGGCGGCATTCGGGAAGCTTGAGTACCAAGTGGGGAAGAACCATCAGCTTACCACTGGCACGAAGCTGATGGTGTACAATTCCATGGTGCTGTCCGTTCTTCTATACAGCAGTGAAACGTGGACGATGTACCGTCGGGATGTGGGATATCTCGAGCGGTTCCATCAGCAGTGCTTGCGACGGATTTTGCGCATCTGTTGGGGCGACAGAGTTGCAGACACGGAAGTGTTGCGACAAAGTTAGATGTATGCAGTGGACTGCATACTTTTGCTGAGACTTCTGAGGTGGCTCTGTCATGTGAGCCGTATGCATTCAACGCGGATACCGAAGCAACTCTTATATGGTCAGCTGAGTATTGGGAAGCGGCACGTGAGGAAACCAAAGTTACGTTACCAGGACATGATTAAAGTGAGCCTCTCACGTTCTAATCTTGATTGCAGGTCATGGGAATCGAAGGCGGTTGATCGACGTGCACGGCGCAATCTGATCACGAAGGCAGTTGCCGAGGTGCAGGAGAAAGCCCTCATGCATGCAGAGAAGAAGCGGCAAGCATCGATGAGTTGTTCTCCATCGACATCAAGCGCAAGGTGCTGTAGCACATGCGGTTGCGAGTGCCTGAGTCAGGCAGGCGTAGTGAGCCAAGAGCGAAGCCACTCGGTACCACTACCGAAGCGACGCCGGGTCCTGCAGAGAACGTAGGCAGAACCGTCGCACCGTTTGTAGGTACGCTGCATTCGATTTACTAACCGCATGCTTGCTTGCTAACTCCCTTTATTTCAGGTGGTGGGTTTTCAATTTTGTCCTAATGCTTTTCTTTCTCAAATAAATGTCTAACTGTACGCTCTTCTATAAACCTGCACACCTCGCTTAAGCCAATTGTAGCAAATATCGATGACATTTTCGCGTTGGTGTCATTTCCGTAAAACGTACTTTCTGACCCCCTGAACTTATCTCGGATCCTTTGTTAACAACTTATTTCATATGCCCATTAATTTAAGATTTTTGTCACGTTTCCTTATGCATTACTCGATTTCATTTCTTTGTTAGCTTTCTCTCAAGTGATTGGCTGCTACTTGGTACCCCCGGTGTGGATGCGCTTGATGTGCATGTTGACAAGGTGCCTACCTGTCTATTACCCACTACCTCGTTCATACTGGCGCCAGGAGACAGTTGTTCGTTGCTAGAGGAGACGTGGTGGACGGTTTTTGTAGCCGTGCTAGGCTCGAAGAGTGGTTCCATGCACTGAGGGTACAGCGGCCTACGGTCCAGCCACCGCCTTGTGTGCGCTTGATTCCCAAATACAGCGTGCTTGTGTTTGCCTGTGAAGGAGTGTGGGCCGACTCCGTTGATGAAACATGGCTCCCATCCACATGCCTCCCGGTTTTATTCCTTCGAGTTTACACTGGATATGGGGTGTGTGGATGGAGCTGTGGGTGGTACAACGCAAGCCACCCGTGGTCCCTGTGTAGGCGCAGGCGTCCTGTGGATGGACACAGTGACAGGCATATTCGAAAGCGGATAGAAGCAAAAACCTGCTCCATGGTAATTTTTCCTCCAGCTTACCCTAATTTGCGCGTTGTATCTTGTGGCCAGAACTTGGAGACTTGAGCCCATCTTGCCTTAACCGGCGCCGAATGGCCTCCGAATTAAATAGACTGCAGCCACGTTAAGCTGGCCTCATCACAACGTCTGCAAGAAAACGACGTAGGGAGAATTCCCCCCTCCGATGAAAAGGTACCAGGAGGGCACGACGGACAAAGCGAATAGCTGCGTGATGGTCTTATAATGGCACTAGAAATAATACGTTAGCAAACGAAGCACTATATAACACTTGCACAAACAATGTTAATCTTCCAGTATGCTGTCGGGATTGCTTCGCCAATAATCTTTACTCCATTTGAACCGTTTCTTAATTAACATTACACCCCATACAATGTAATATTCTGAAATAGCTTTTCGCGAACTCTCAGTTAAATGTTGGGAACCACTTGGAAACAAGCAAAACATGTTGCCCTAGTAACTAAGGCAACCCCATACCGCTTCTTACGGCGTATTCCGATTTTCAAGTTTTTCTTCTCTAGGTCCAGTAGTTTAACAGTGATTTTTCTTTCTGTATCCTCCCTGTCGTTTCCGTATAGAAAGAATAAAGTATACAAAGTCTATCATAATAGTATATTTATCCACCGTGAAACTTTCAGGGACGCGAAGCAGATATCAACAGCACTAAAAACCACATATCCAGGTTCCATTCATTTTGACTACAAAAAGTGCATATGTTGTGTTCAGTTGGTGTGCCTTAGCTCTGGTGAATGCATCACACAGTAGTTTTGCAAACGGTGGCCGACCTTCTCGTCAGGCGGACAGCTTAAACAACATCCACATGGACACAGTGATAGGACCATAGTTGCGCATGAGTGTCACTGAATTGACACATGTCGGTCCTCATCATTTCATCCTATTCTACAGGTAAATGGATAACGCTGACTAAGGTCTGATGCTTATCTTCGCTTGACAAGTGGCCTATCATTTCCATACCGTCATCAGTCGTAATGTCATTACGTTGCCGCCTAATGTCCCGGGTTGTGTGGGCACGCATCCTTAGTGGCGTGGACCCAATTAAAGTGGCTATCGTACTGATTGCATTTTCAAAGCATGTCACCATACTTTTATGCTAGGGACTAAGTGGATGTTAATGACATCAACAAAGTGTGTGGATTCCTATCATGTGCACTTTGTTTACAGTCTCTGAATGTAAGCATGGCCTCAGAATATTGCCACGCACAATTATTCACTGCATGGTAGAAGTGTTGATGATTCGTGAACCAAATCCGAACTAATACTTTTCTAAATTTAGTTCGGCTACTCTCTTGACTGCCTAATTCTTAGATATTGGAATTGCTGTGAATACTACCGGGATTGATTCTTTGGACATCGCAGCGCAAATGATGTCGGGCTGATTGCGGGTTCCTTGAGACACCCATTGATTGTGAGGATTGGTAAACGCAAGCTCACTTTGAAATTGGTATCTGTCAAATAAAAATTCAAGCGAAGGCTGTGGGATTGCACTGTCATTTCGTGCATTGTCGTCGGTCACGTACTTGCAAATAACAAAGGAATCAAAACAAAGTCAAATGAAGTGGATTGGTGATCATCTGTTTTCCGATTGGTCCCTTACACTCGACTATGTTAGGCTTAGTGTCAGTGCCAGGTGTTTTTAAGCACAGAATGATAAGCGCTCTGCATCGCTAACGATGGCGTCGAGTAGCTGAGTCCTATTCCTGCACTTGAGGACTGTGAAATCTCATTTGGGTTTACTTGGTGATCGATATTCAGCAAATGCTTCATAAATGCTGAGGCAACCTTGCTTCTCGATTCACCTGATGGAACCGTCGCGTGTTCTATCTGTTTGTGGGGCCACTTTCAAATGTGTTTATTGATTCGGGCACCTAGGTTTCGGTTAGTGCACCAAATATAGCTGTCTAAAAAAGCTACATGTGAATTTTTATAAGCAATGGGACTTGCACGGCTTTGACACCGCTGTCTTCACCGAACACTTAAGCAGTGGACTTGTGAACATGGGAAAGCGTAGCTTGCCACATTGTGTCTTTTCTGAAGGTACTTATTTGTTTCGCGCTGATGTTAATGAAGGAAAATTAATGAAAACGGATTTCATGTGAACCCTTATCTGTCCATATCGTTTCATTGTGTCACCTAGCGCTTTATGAACTGAAACATATTGACCGGTAATCAATTTACTATGACCCTATTTCCGTTCCTTCGATATTTGCATGTATGTGGCCGACCGGAATACACGAAATGACAGTGTCATCCCAAAACCCTCGTCTGTTTTTCATTTGGAATTATAAAGGGAATCGCACACACCTCTGTTGGGTTAGTTACCGGGGTCGCAATTTTAACTAATTCAGAGTGTCCTTTTAGATCGTTGGGATGACAGCAATTTCGGAAGCAGTTGACACTTAACACCAGTGTGCATGAGATCGGCTATTAGGTGTAGCAAGAGAAAAACCTCATGCTATCTGATGGCTGGAGCTTTGGGTACTCTGGCTCTACTCATTGCATAGTTGTGGAAAACACGAAGCGTGTTTGCTGTGAGTATTCGGACCTGAACTTATGCGAGCAATCAGAGGAAAAGTAGGTTAGCGAATAGTATGCGAGCTATGCGGCATTTCCCTATATTTCTGCACTACAAATTTCTAATATCTCGGGATTTCTGTTAGCCAAGTTTAATGAAGGTTTACTTTGGCACTGCACTTGAAGACTATCTCAATATACGATGACCAAATTGTTCGTTGGGTTAAGTAATTTGTTTGCAAACAGTTCGTCACCAATCGAGATGACCCCGTTATTGCGTCATTGAGGTCGAGGCACATGCAACAAGATTACTAAGCTCTACGTACCAAACAATAAAAATTAGCAGTGCTTTATCGTGGGTAACAAAGCTAATGCTTAATGTGTTTGGTTGGATGCAGCTGGAAAATTCGGGAAACAATGTTGGGGCAAGTAAACCAAGCAAGTGTTGAGAGACGAATATTGTGGGTTGCTTGATTTATCAGAAAGTTAAGCTGAGCACATCGACTGTTTGTCTTCATTCGGTGCCAAGCCAGAAAGGGCTGTACAGCGTAACGTAAACGTACAAACGCATCCTCAAGATGTCTTTTGAATACCAACAATGTGGGAACAAACAACATAAGCAGGGACTGTGTTCTAAGCTTGACACACACTAAGAAAAGAACGTCTAGTGGCATTCCAAGCTGCAATGCAGAGTAATCAGCTTTAGATGATGAATTTTTAGAGTGGCTTTGTGGTTCGGTTTTATGTGGTGATAGCAAGCACAGCTCGGATTCCTCAGGAGCTGATACGTCATGAGCAAATCACCACGGAGGCGACGATATTGTCGACTGTGGACCCCGAGCGTTTTCCACCTCAATTGGTAAGGGAGATCAAATAGACCTTTCACGTTCTTGGTTGCTTTTCTTTATGGCAATGCAAACGCGGTGTGGTTGTGCTTGTGTCAGGACTGCTAGACATAGCTGATGAATTCCGAAAGAGGCATAATATACGCATTCAGCATCTGAGATAAAATGGTAGGGACAAATCCCCCCAAATACTCTGCGAAATAAGCTAAGATGTTAGTTCGCTTTCGTAAATACTTTCTCGGCCTGACGCTAATAGCCAAGGTCGTCTTGTACCATCACTCCTGGGTCGCATCCAGCAGAGATGAGCTGCAAACCTTCAGCTCCAGCCTGTACTCGCAAGTGAACTGACAGTGTATGCTCAATGTCTAACACGTGGTGGAGTTGAATTGAAACATTTTCTGAATCACCCATTCGTATACCCTATCAAGATCATCCCGCAATGTAACGTGGTAACTCATCGTTTTGATGGCCCGCCATATCTTGATATCATCAGCGATGAGTAACAGGTTGAAAGTGCTCATTTTTGCGAACTCGTTAATGTAGCTCAAGTATAGGCGTAGCCCAAGTACTGAGTCCTCTGGAATTCTGCACATAACATCGATGAGGTCAGCAATGGCGCGGGTAACTCTCACCTCCAGATGTCGTTGAATCAACAAATTAGCTACCCAACCGAGAACTAAGTCGCCAATTCCACGGCTCTAAATCTTGTGAATGAGGATGGGTTGGTTTAAGCGGCCCAACGCCTTTGAGAAGCCCACATAAACTGCGTCAACTGGAGCCAAAAAGTAGCAGGTTTGCACTTCAAGTTCGGTCCTGGCGGTATCCATGATGTTCTGATGTTTTGACTGCTAACTAAACAACCTGAGTTGCCAGTATATTCTTCTTCATTTAAAAAACTTTTCTTTGTGTCCTCAGTAGGCTGGTTTCGTGATCGTAACATTTAAATGCTCAATTTCGTTGTTATCTCATTCACAGTTAGTTGCTCAACCGAGTGACCCTAAAATGGACAGGATTTAGGAATGAACGACATAGCATCCCATCATGCACACGCTTGTCCATTCAACTGGGCACTCAAGCTAAAGTCACCAGTTAGACTGTCCATAAATGTAACACATATGTACAGACTCGTGCTTAGCGACATGTTAAATATTCAAGTCGGTCGTAGCATGTGGAACCCACCCCAGGGGTCAGTAATATAAACTACTGGCTGACAGTACAAGCTGCTAGTGGTCATGGGTTCGGATCCTGATGGGACTCAAAGATGCACACTGCTGAAGTGTCCCGATGGGACGAAACGGCCAGCTCATGCCTTTCCCGGCATGGGAGGGACTATCTAACTTGAAGACTGCTGTGATGAACTTTCGATTAATGAACTGTCTCTCAGGTACTGCGGCTGCAGTTTTCTTTCTCCGGCTATGACCAAGTGCGGTCCTCGGTATATTTTACAACAATACGCCGGATACACCAGTTGGAATCCAAGGGGATGAGGTCCATTGAACATGTTTCCAAGTGCATACGGCTTCGACAGATCAACTTTCAGGGTATAATTGCACCCGGATGTTTATTTACCAGAATACGAATAACCATGACTGTGCTGCCTGTCACAGTGAGGCTGGACCTTAACGTGGTGCGATGGTTTGTGTGCCTCAATGACCCATTGACCTATGCTGGGTGGTGAGTTGCACTTTCAGAGCCACACATACCAGATTGCACAATGGTTAGAGGCCAGACAAACTCAGGCTCCTGGTCCTCCAGCTTGGGGGTTGGAATGAGGTGGCTCCTTATTTCTTAAAACGGATTCCTTGTAGCTCAACGCCAAACCCGCTGCCTTGCGGTCAGGTTTTTGAACCAAAGGCTTTGGTGGAGAACCCTAGTCGTTCTTCTGTCTAGGCCTGGGCAAGCTGACAGTATCCTGCCCACGCAATACAATGAATTGCTCTTCAAACAAATTTCTGATGCTCTGGCCACCGCAGAGGATAATCAACGGTGCCCTATCTGCTGCATCGAGCAGGATGGATAGGAGTTTGGATGCTACTGCTCAAGCCTTCCCGTCTTCTTATTTCCCCACTTACGCTTTTTCACCCTTATCGTCCCGTTCCAGCTTCACTTTTAGCCCCGTGTTCTCACTCCCCCGATTCTTGACCCTTCCCCACCTTGCTTTGCTAGGCTTTTACCTTCTAGCTTCAAATCACATGTGAACGCGGAGCGTCATTCTTGCCCTGTCAACAGGCCCATGTCCAAGCATGCGGCCCATTCCAGTTCATCGGCTTCCATTTGGAGCCCTCGATCCTCCTTCAGATTGCCATGCCCCAATGTACGCACAATGCTTCAGATCAGTCAACGGGGAGCAAGTGGACCAACATTAGAGACCTTGGCGATCGATATCTGCTGCTTATCGGAGACCCGTCTGCAAGACTCGAGCTGTGCTCACTCTGCGATCACCTTCAAGTGACACTAACAGAACTTGCTCATTGCGCTTTTCCGGTGACAATGCAGCTTAGGGTACCGGCCAAACCGGTGCTGGGATTGCCCTGAGTCGCAGGGCAAACGTGAGGTCGTACTGTTGAAGTTGAAAAAAGCCCCGGGACCAGATGATCTTCCTCCAGCCATTTACAAATTGGGGGGCTCTGCCCTTGTTTATAAGTTACACGAATTGCTGCTGAAACAGCGGGAGCAAGAAACTGTGCCAACCTACTGGAGCCGCTCCGTCAGTTCTAATTTTTAAGGGAGGTTCACAATCGGAATGCAACAATCATAGAGGAATCAGTCTGATCTCCATCGTCTCTAAATTGCTTGCCTCTGTCATCCTTCGCAGACTGACTGGCATTCGTGAAAGCCATATTCGTGAAGAGCAAGCCGAGTTCCGTCGAGGTCGGGGCTGCAGTGACCACATCTTCACTTTGCGTCAGATGATGGAACACCGTCACATATATTGGCGGCCCACCGTTGTCGTGTTTCTCGATATCAGAGGTGCATTGGATTCCGTGGACAGACGTGCACTTTGGGACTGTCTACTCAGCAAAGGTGTACCTGAGAAATATGTGAATATTATCCGATCATTATCCGCGCGAAGCACGGCCGAGTGAGTGAGTGAGTTTGCGATAGCTGCAAGCTGTCGTCGACCTTGAATATCTCCAGCGGCGTGAGACAATGATGCCCGCTGTCACCTTTCCTCTTCAAGTTCGCTATTGCTGAAGTCATGGAAATGGCGTTCACAGGACACGACTTAGATGGTGTGGATCTGCTCCCGGGAGAATGACTTCCTGACTTAGAGTATGCTGATGATATTGGCCTAATCTGTGACAGCTCACAAACGTGCCAAGCGGCACTGGTCAGATTAGCACTAGCTGTCCGTCACTTCGGGCTTTGCTTCGCACCCTCGAAGTGCAAAGCGTTTCTCCAAGATTGGTCTGGACCGCCTGCTTCGCTGGCCCTTGGTGGGGATCAGCTAGAAGTCGTTCAAAAATTCAACTACCTGGGAAGTTGTATCAGCGTTCGTGGGATTGAAGCTATCACAAACCGTATAGCAAAAGCTCGAGGCGATTTTGCTAACCTTCGCCACTTATGGCACCGGCGCTACATCACTCTTGCCCCGAAGGGTAGAGTGTACAATGCAACGGTATTTTGACCCTATTGTACGGTTGTGAATCCTGGCCCCTTAAAGCGGCGGACTTCAAGGGGCCAGTTACGTTCGACCAACGGTGCCTTCGAAATTTAGCTGACATCTGGTGGGAACACCGCGTGAGCAACGACCGTGTTCCACACCTTGTTTACGGCACAGGAAAAAGAAATAAACCGCTTAGCACAGTTATTTCACGCACCAGGTTCCGGTGGCTCGGCCACGTGTTACGCATGTCAGCCCACCGACTCCCGTGACGTGTATTGTTTGCGCGCCGAGGGTGTGGATGGAAGAAGAGGAGGGGTGGCCAAGCGATGACTTGGTCGAGAGGAATGAAGGCCCTCACTTCTGAGCTGGCCTGGGTTGGACCGTCTCGGCTCCCTGGTTGGGGTCCGAAAGACGATGAACACATTTGGCTGGATAGACTTGTTGATATGTCCAGGAGCTGACCTCAGTGGCGTTCGTGCTGTGAGTTTCTTTGTCCCACCCCATCCCTCTTAGCCTCCGCCTCCAACCACGATCTCACTATTTTTAGCCTTATATAATTTTGTATGGTAATTTTTTGCTGCATAGTAGCCGGCTGGTAGCTTACCGGAACGATGCCTATCCGTTACCGGTAGCTCAGCTGGCTTGCACCTGTTGAATATTTCTCTCTCTCCCTTTTACGTCTATGTATTGCGGCACAGTAGCTGAGGTGTTTCCCACCTCTAGCTAACGTGTATAAGGATGATGATGATGCTGTCTGTAAAGCGTTAAAATATGACTTTTGGGAACTTCCGGGAATTTTATCAATCGACCTGTAGGCAAATCCGCCAGTTGATGTGCATAGCAACTGATACTTTACTTGTGTCTTCCCCTGTGATGGGAGTATACACTCGAACGATCATGCTGTGCCAGCCCAGCAAGGAAGCCGTTAGGCTGCCGCAAGCAAAGGCGGCAGCTGGTAGGACGTTCACACGTTTCCCGCGTGCACGCTGATTGGCCAAAATTTGGACGCATTGGAGTGAGTTTGTTTGACTGAATCAAAGGAAAAATGTCATGCATTCACAAAGGTCGTTAATTATGGATCCAACTAGCTGTATATACAGATATGTTTCACTCGCCCTCTGCCTGCGTTTTGGCCTGGTCCTTTTGTTTGCAGAATATACGTTTTGTCTCTGAAGGATCGACTTTTACACCCCCAAATGCCCGCCCTGTGGTTCAGATCAAGTATCTCCCCATTAGTACTAGAAAACAGTTAGCAACTCAGCCACCCTCCCTTGTTCAGTGGAGACAACTCGTGAACTGCAACGTGGCCGACGTTATTTGGCTTGCAACGGACAGCAGTGCCACCGTGCTGCGTTTAATGATCCCGACGCCAATAGAGCGAAAGCGTGAGCTCCGGCAGACATAGAGATCCCAGTGTACAACAGTTGACTCCGTTGATTGGTGTAACTGACACAGAAACCTATGTCCGGTATGCGAAAGGGGGTTCTAATGTTTAAGTGATATTGAATATCCTTTCTGTAACCACATTAGCCGGTTGTGAAGCAAGACACGCGGTGTGTTTAACCCTACCCACCCATGATAGTTGTAAGTGTAGCTATACAAGATATCAAAGGTAGAACAGGCAGGTAGAAACATTGAGTGGCTGCTGCTAGCCCAGATTTGTGGTAACAATATTACTTAGCAGAATCAACGATTCTTGCACTCTGTACAGAGATCAGAAATCGTCACTAGACCCGGTTTGCGTTTTTAGGAAAATAATATGTATTAGTGCTATTCTGCTGCGTCTTGCAATCGTAACCAACTTTTACTCAAACTACACCGAATTTTTGGATTCATTCCTTCTTCCGCAGCAAGTCAGCATGGAAAACCACCAATCGCCCCCAAACAACTGAGAATTCCAACATGCGCACTGGATCAGAAACTAGTATTTTTCACGGGCACTGCCGTCTGATCATAGATGAAATCCAGTAAGTAGCATTTAGCTGGAGTCATTTGGCTATATGGCTTCCGTCTGTAAACGGTCGAATGAGCATGCCTAACCTAGAGCGCTCACATAAACCTTCATTTAACCGAGCTACACAACATAAGGGATTAAAAATCCACAAGTTCTCATCCTGATACGCTTTCCGTGCACCAAAGATGTAGAATATAATTTAACATGTTGAGGCAGGCTGAAAGCTTTCCAAAGGAAACAAGCCACTTAAATAAGCTCTACCGAAACTCGCGTAATAACTCCAAATGCCTGGTTTTTCCAAAGCAAGTGCTCAAGGTTAGACGCAAGCGCGCCACAACCACGGCACTCCGTTTGCTAATGATGCCATCATGAAATCAATACCGTGGATTCGCGAGTTAACGTACAGATTGTGAGGCCCAAGGACGGCAAACACGTTTCGGAGCAGGGAAGCTGTAGTGGGTGTGTTTTGCTTGTAATCCACCCGCTTCTTATCTTCATCATTCCACTTCCGTTAATGACACACACTGTACAGTTAGTTTTAACTGGCAGGTAACTAAATAACCCTTCACGGAGCTCGAATTCTTGTTATGCCTCTTCGGCTCGTTCAGAGTCGTTGTGCTCGTTCGAGCATCCTTTTCGCTGGTTTGGACTTCGAACATAATGTTCTGAATGAAAAGTCAGCTACGAATTATGAGCTGAATATTTGTAGCGTTGATGCGCGGGTGTACCAAGAAGATAAATCTCGCGGCAAATTTTGTTTCAACAGATTGTGTATTTACATCTTAGAGTTAGGCTTTCCCATTTGGCTTAAGTGCCAGTGCAACAGTTCACATAGTAAGTGTCCAACAGCCGATCAAAATTTGGAACAGATCACTTTTGATCTAGTTCAAGAGATTAGTTGGCGTACCCCGATCGCTTACTGCTTTGTCGTAACCAGCACCGGAAAAAAGACTGTCCTGGTAGCAATCAAAGAATCCAAACATTCGACTGCTCAATCGTCATGCGGTGCGTTCCGATTGGAAAATGTACAACGTACCACTTATGGAATTGTATTCAGCCGACAAGCCACACCACTTGACTTTCGCACCGTTTCGGCACTTCTAAAAGCTGAGTAGCCCTTCGTACTGCGGACGAATATCAAAGATGGCTGAGTCAGGATCAGCGGGAACAATATCCGCGCAACCCCACGTCCAATGCTACCAGGGTGGAAACATGTCTGAAGTTTTTCTCATGCTTTGTACTTGCTTCACATCAATAGCTACTTTATCTTCTTCCAGGGCGATAACAACTTGGCTAACCGTAACAGTTCCCTGTGCCCTGCAAAATAAATTCACGATATCGGTTTCCTTTCTATCGTCTGCAACTGGAGGATCTACCACAATATTATTGAAAATAAATGTAGCTCGGGGGTGGATGATTTAGTTGTCCTGTTCTCCTAGCTGGGCATTTCTGTTGCAGACATTTCATCGCCAAGCTCAACAACGTCATCACTACGGCTATTAAGTCCTGATTCGCGAAGGCTGTCAAGTCACTAACAGATTCATATGACTAATGCCCGTTTCCTGCTTCGGATATCAGCCTTGGATGGATTCACTTCGGTAGGCCGAGCGATCATGTCTTTTCTTTGACGATCCACTGCCTTTGCAGACACAGTCCAGCTTCAGGTGTCTGTTGATTTAGTTCCAACCCGAATGCCAAGCGTCGATTTTCTCGCCTTGCGGTTCCTTGCTCTTCGAAGTATTTCCATGTTCTACAGATCGAACTGCTGATCCTCGGCATCCATATGTACTGACATTAACGATTTTTCAGCTCGAAGAACAGGATAACCGATTTGGCTATCTCCATATTCTTTTGAAACCTGTTTTGTTTAAGAAAACGGAACAGTTTATATCATCATAAATATATTAACTGGTCGATTACCAAGAATTCTGAAATGATGTCTTCCCGATCGGTTCAAAATAGGTTCCAAGATATTGGGGAAGTTTTATGTTTTATTTTAGTTTTATTAGTCTAACTTACCATTTGAATCAGACAACCAGCGTGCATGTCGTTTGTTTATCGTTACCATCCTTTAATCCCATTCCTATATATTGTGGCGCCCAAAAGATAATTAACATCGTTTATGTACAATTTCATTGCTGACCAAATGTACATTGTATTTTATTGTTTTAATCTTTCTTAAATCCGGCCCGACAGTCCACTGCTCTGTGAATTGTCGAGCTAACGTTTGCGCTGTTTCGCTTCATCCGTCCGTGTCTTCCTTAGCCCAGCGAATATAGTCCGCTGTGTCCGATTTCTTTTGCCTTCTGGCATCCGCGTTCGATTACGCACAACGTGTCGGAGTATTATTTACTAGTCCCACAATGTAGTGACCCAGATTCGAGTGCGAATTTGAATTCATTTCATCCTTCATTTTTTGATGAGCTCGTTCCTATTTCTCAACTTAATACGTGTGTTTATTTGTTTCTTGCCTACTTTTAGTAGTTTCATCGTGTTTTTGTTCATGGTTGATCTGCCGGAATCACAACTCGAAAGCGGCAGTTGTGTCCTTTCACAGGGTAGACGTGCTTAGGTTGGCTGTTTCAAGTTTCATGGAACACAACCCAGAGGTTTGGTTTACGATATTCGAGATGGAACTCTAAAATAAGGGCATTCAAGCTGACCGTTCGACGTACAATCATCTTCTCCAAGGCCTTTCCTCGTCGCTTACGACGCTAGTTGATGGAACGAGATGATGAATTCGGACCAAGATTCAAATACTCAGCAAGAAAACGTCGCTTTTTCTGCAATCCAATGGGTTGTGTGTAGTGGATATTGATTACATTTGTAATGTAGCCGCTCGCTTGTGTTTGAAAATAAAGCATATATGCCTCTAGCCTGTTTCATATATGAGGACAGTCATGTGAAACAACGAATGGTATCCAAAGTTCTAAACGTTATACATTACATACGTGCTATTCTACCAATAACGCCAACTGATACGTGGACTGAGGTGCTAGGAGAGCACATCGAAGATGATATAGAAACGAAGTTCGTTGCTCAAAACAAGGCGAAAAGGAGCAACAGATAATTTATTAATAATGAGTAATGGGGATTTGGATTTAAACTTGAGTGTGGTTCTTCGCAGTCCCCTCTCAGTCAGACAGGTTCCAATACGTCCGGAAAAACATCGGACAGCTGTTTCGACCTTCTGGGTCATGTCAGTGGTGCGCGTTCTTCGGCGCCCTGCCGAGTTCCGACCCCATGACTTCTAAATGCCATCAACTTGTGCCACCAAGTCATGGGTGACGGCGGGGGACCTGCATGGTTGACAGTTGACTACGATATAGTGCAACTCATCCTCCACAGTCATGCCAATTGCGAACCGTGCAGAAGATAGTGGTTGGCCCCAGAACTAAAGGCTTTCTGTGTAGCGACTGTGTACGACACAGCACTTGGAGTTATACGGACGGATTTTTGATTATTAATGAGTTGTGTGGGGTTGGGTGTCATTTTAGACGCAGTGTTGCGAACCGCTCTCAGACAGACAGGCTCCAACACGCCTTAACCCATTAACTGCCTTGATCCACAATTGGCGATTAGATACTTTAACCCGCCTAGTAACGCTATCTGTCGCTCACGGAGAAAACCAGGATGTTCACATCTTCCACAAGAGGTCGTCTATCGCAGGAAATCAAAAGTGATCACATGAGTGCTCTGCACTGAGCACATAACCACAGTTTCAAGATCCACCCATCTCTTTTAAAAAAGTTGGAAGTTAATGGATTAACTGGCGCAGTAAAACCAGCGTGCTGTAGGGCGTACTTGCATTCCCTAAGACAAGACGTCTGACTACAGTGTTGTAGATACGTGGTTGCCACTACACATGAGCAATTCGCCTCAAGAACACATAACTAAAGACCGAGAGCCGGCGTCTATGCGCACTGACCATGACTCAGACGTATAGCAACATCGCCCGAACGGTGGCATTGTAAACACGACCCGTTACCAAGAGAGGGGCATGCCGACGACGCCACAAATGTTGCAGGTTGACAAACACCGACCGGGCTTCGGCGATGTGAATGAATATTCCTCCTCCTAACGCCACCAACAGACATGAAGCTACCCAGGTACACAAAGCTATCGAGGTGTTCAAGCTGCGCACCTTCAAGAGTGAGCACGAGAACGGGCGAATGCCAATCGTGGAGCAGCACTTTGCATTTCGACAGTGTGAAGCAGATTCCGTAATTAGATGCCTCAACTGCCAAACGGTTTAGAATGGTTTGCATATACTACGAGTCGCAACCAAGTAGTGCGCTGTCGTCGGCATAATCCAAGTCGGTTTCTCGCTTACCTGGTAGTAGTTGCAGGTTAAAATGTTGGTAACCCTTCAGAGCTTCCGACAGGACGTCTTCAATCGCAAAACTGAAGAGGATTAGGGGAATAGAGCAGCCTTGTGATACTTCGCTACTGATTGCGAAGAACGACGAAAGCTTGTCATAGACCAGCACTCTGCCGGAGACGTGGAGGTAGAGTGCGCGCCGAATGGTAGTATGCTTTTCAGAGATCCCGTTCCTTAGCAAGCAAATTCATATTGCAGGTCGATCAACCAAGTCGTAATGCAGCACGGATGTCTAAGAATACAACGATGATAGGCCTCTGGTAGAGGTGGCGGTGTTAGTGGATTTGGTGGAGGATGAAAATTTGATCCACACACTCACGGCCAAGACAGAAGTCAGCTTGTTCTTCCCGATACTGTGAATCACAAATCGGGGATAGCCTATGAAATAGAATGGATGCCAATAGCTTGAAGGCAGTCAAAATGAGACTGGTCCCCCGGTGAATGACGCATGAAGTGCGAGCACCCTTCTTAAAGTTCGATGCACATAAACTCAGCGCCGGAATCCAACATGTAGGGAAGAATCAGCAACGAGTAGCTACAACTTACTTGCCCTACTGTCTATTGCATTTCAGCCCGAGTACCGCAAAAGAGGCGGCTCATCCAAACTGCAGCAGGACCTAAATGTATGGCCAGACTGTACCGATGAGAGGTTTTCTGGTGGACTGCAATAGCGTATAAGGAAAAAGGCAAGGCAAATCGAATGAGCTAAATAGAAAAACGCGGCTAACATTGCCTTCACGAAGGTAACCAACTCAGAAGTATCGTAGAGCAAAGTGATGTGATGGTGTGTGATGAATTTCCGGAGAACAGGTAGTGTCAACATCCGGTCGATGAAAAGCAGGCTGCAAGCGTTACCCATTCCAAGATGTGACATGGATCGTGTCACGTAGGCAGTTGAGTATGAATTCATGAACACAGAAGCCCAAGTAATTGGTTGATAATGAGACTGCCTCGCCTTGCTTATTTCATTGGTTTTTCGTTTCGGCATTTCAGCCACTGTAAGGTAGAAAGCATTCAGTAAACGGTACCATACTACGCCTCCGCGTCCTGTTCCGTCTATCGGCTAAGGGCCATAGTTAACATTCTAGCGCCAAGGTTAAATTACCGCGAGGTTGCACCTTCCTACACTAGTTTGGAATATCCCTTCTGAGAAACCAACAATTTCTGGGGGATGAAGGCCAAAGAAATTCTGGTGCCCTATATGTCGGTGAGAAGGTGACAGTCAACAGCGCGCTAGTAGTCCTCAGCGGGTTATGGGCTTCACAAGTGAACACAAACATTGCGCAGTATTCTTTTTCGCCCTTGCATCAAAACCCTGAAGAAAAGGTCATTGATTCCATTGCGATGATTCAGAAAGCCCTACCAGTGTCCGCACTGTGAAATCCCAGCCACGAAGTCCGAGGACGCCATGGCTTTACAGTGCTTGATAGCCGGTATCCGTAATGAACAGACTCCTAAAAGGCTGTTGTCGGAAGATGAGACGACGATGAGCTGGGAGAAGGCTTGCAATATAGTTCGGCAGCTGGAGAATGTCCATAAACAGTTAGCAGCTTTTTCTTAGCAACCTCATACAGACATAATCCAGCCAATCGACCGAAAAAGTGTTACTCCGAGACGGTCGGAATGGCTTTTTACCTGTTACCGATGTAGAAATCAGCATTTACTGGCAGAGGAATGTCGTCATAAACAGGGTATCTGTCGCCAAGATGGAAATTTAGGGCACTTGGCCCGAGTTTGCCGATCTAAAGCTGGCACAGCTACGACATCACTTTTTCCCAAGAAGCCCGTTCGGTTCCCAATAAAGTCGTCAAGTCGTCAGATGATGACCAGCTAAACACGATTTGGAACGCAACGTCGAGCATCTGTAGTATTCAACCACCCTACACTGCGCAATTGGAAGTAGAAGGCCAGCTGGTAAAAATGGAAGTTGAAACTGGTGACTCAGTTACCATAATCAGCGCTGCATCAGTTGAAGGATTACACAACTTATCCTCCTGTGAATCAAGTACACTGGACAGCCGATACCAGTTCTTGTAAAATGCACTGATCATGTTAAGTATCATGGGGAGAAGCGGACCTTACAGGCATATGTGATAGCGAATGATTGTCCAAACTTACTCGGGCGTAACTGGATTAAATACATTCCGACTACGCTAGAGACAGTGAAATTCACGTCCATTACCTAGCGTTTAAAGGATGTGCGCAACATGTATGCTGACGTTTTTGATGATAAACCGGGAACATTGAACGGATATCAGGCTAGTATAAAATTACGGTCGGGAACAGCCACGCTTTTTCAGGGCAAGTAGCCTACCTTATGCCCTGAGATCAAACGTAGAAGACCAGATCAAGAGATTGCAAACAGCAGAAACAATCGAGCCAGTCCAATACAGTGAGCGGAGGGCTCGTGTAGGCGGATGGCTCTGCACGTATTTGTGGTGTCTATAAACTAAATGTTATTGCTTGTTCATTTCCAGGAGTAAGTAAGAATTGCTTAGAAGATCTACTATTTTAGCGATCAATCGATTGTTAACGATTATCGCATCGATTTCCAACCACTGACACCTCAGCAAAAGCTATGGGGAACCACTAACCTTGGTAGCTGACCTTCCAGTTCTAGAAGTCGAAGGCCAGTAAGAGACCTATAAATAGAGCCAAGGTCCGCGGTAGTTGTACAGTGTTTGTTGACGGCGATTAATACCTTATTTTGTCAAGGTCACTAGCGTTCTGCTTTTTTCCTTCGGTCGGGCTAGACGTTTTGTGGAGAAGTAAAGTGTCAATTTCGGAATCGTGTCTAGTGAGAAGATTATAACAAATGGTGATGGAGAAAAGTGGAAAGGTGAGGAATATTTCTGCAGAACAATTTCAAAACCTGCTTCTCCAACAGCAATCTCAAATGGAGGCACAAATGAAAATGATAGAAAGTCTAACACAATGCTTGAGTTCGCAGACAAGAGGAGCAGCGACGCCGGACATGAAGGCGAGTTGTGTTAATCCTCTCACGAATGCAAGCACTAAATTCAATTATGACGCGGATTCCGGATGCATCTTCGAAGTGTGGTTCAAATGCTGGGAAGACATTTTCCGAACGGACTTCATTCGTCAGGACGATTGCTGGAAGGTGCGACTGCTACTCCGCAAGCTCAAAATAAGTGAACACTCTGCTCAAAGGGCCGAAGCATCTGGCGTTTGATGAAGTGGTGTCGCAGCTGAAGGAAATTCTTGGTGTGTCAGTATCCTTGTTTAGAAGCCACTATCAATGCCTGAAAATTGTCAAACAGGAATCGGACGACTTTGGGGCCCTAGCAGACATGATTAACCGTGAGTGTGAGCGTTCCAAACTACGCTCTTTAACGGACGATTAGTCTGAGTATCTCATTTTCGTCCGCGCTCTATAATCCCCCAGTGATGCTGAGATCCGCACGCGCTTTTACCTAAGCTGGATCAGGATTCTGATCTGACACTGAAGGCCCTCGTAAGCGAATGCAAACGGCCCCTCACCCTAAAAAGTGACACTGCTATGGTCGAACGGAATAGTCTCGCACCACCAGATACAGTGCACTACGTGGAAAAAGCCAAGACTGTCAACTGAAGTAAACCCTTCAAGAGTTCTACGGACAAGCCGCCCACAGTATGTTGGTCATGCGGGGAATGACGTTTAGTGCGCTTTTGTCCGTTCAAACGTCATCCTTGTCAAACGTGACATAAGCGTGGCGCTGCGTCTCTGTCCATAGTTGCCGCATTCCAAAGCGAGTGTAGACCGAGACGACGATTTATCAGGGTGTTGATCAACGGGATCCCAACGAAACTGCAATTTGACACAGCCTCGGACATCACGATTATTTCCAGGAGCACATGGAACCAAATAAAGAGGCCGAAAATGGTCGAGTCTCAGAAAGTTGCACATAATGCACCCGGCGGTGTGATAAACCTAGTGGGCGAACTTACTTGCAAGATTGCTTTCAAAGGTGTGGAAAACTCGGGAACATGCTACATGTCAGACCGGCTGAATTTGAAATCTTCTTGGCCTCGTCTGGATTGAAATGTCGTAACTTCTCGATGCTCCCTGGAATCAGATCTGCAACCGAGTTCGAGCAAGTCCAGACCCATCATCAAAGTCCGTCGAAGACATGACACGTACCCAGAAATGAAAATTTGCCTCCGTCTTTCAGGGTGGCTTAGGCCATTGTAGGAAATTAAAGGTAACGCTATGCTTGCGATCATGTGATAAACCAGTGTTCAAGGCCAAAAGACCGGTACCATATGCACCCATGTCAATCGTTGATCAAGAACTCGATCGACTGGAACGTGCCGGAGTCATCACATCCGTCAACTACTCATCATGGGCCGCACCTATTGTCGCAGTGAAGAAAGCAAATGGCAAGGTACGCGTCTGCGCTGACTTCTCAACTGGCCTCAACACCGAGCTGGACGACCACCAGTACCCATTACCTGTACCGGAAGATATCTTTGCAAAACTGAATGGTGGTAAGTACTTTGCTAAGCTTGATCTATCCGATGCCTACCTTCAAGTGGATGTTGACGAAGGCTCGAGCGAGTAGTTGACGACCAGCACTCATCATGGAAGATTCCAATACAACCGCTTTCCCTTTGGTGTAAAATGGAGGCCAGTCATTTTCCAACAGTTGATGGATAGCATGATAGAGGACGTTCCTGGAGCCGCTGCATATCTGGATGATATCATAGTGATGGGTCGAACACCGGAAGAACTATTTAACCGCCTGGATGAAGTGCTTGGTTGTATACAGTCGTACGGTTTCCGGATCCGTGAGAATAAATGCACATTTTTCACGCCGATCATCAAATACCTCGGGTTTATCCTCGAAAAGGATGGACATCGACCAGATCCAAAAAAGATATAAACCATTTAAAAAATGCCTCCACCAACAGATCTACAGTCTTTGTGTTCCATTTGCGGGCTCATCAGCCACTACAGCGCATTCTTGCCTGAAATGCACCGCCTGCGTACCCCGTTAAACAAGCTACTAGCCAAAGACCAAACTTGGAACTGGACATCAGAATGCCAGAATGCCTTCGAACGGGTCAAGACATTGCTGTCCTCAAACTTGCTTTTGACTCATTTTGATCCCTCCAAAGAGATTGTCCTAACCAGAGATGCATCAAGCCATGGGATTGGCGCAGTAATTTCACACACGTACACCGATGGATCTCAGAAAGCAAACGCCCATGTCGCTAAGAACACTTACGAAGGCCGAGAGAAATTACAGCCAGATTGAGAAAGAAGCATTGGCCATAGTGTACGAGGTCAAGAAATTCCACAGAATGATATACAGTCACCGCTTCAAGCTTCTGACAAATCCCAAGCCATTGCTGGCTATCTTTGGTTCGAAAAAGGGCATCCCGGCCTACACAGACAACCGGCTACAACGTTGGGCTCTTACCTTAATGAGGTATGATTTCGAGATCCACTACCAGTCGACAATTTCCATTGGCCAAGCGGATGCACTGTCACGCCTAATTGATGCCCATCAGCAAAAACATGAGGACACAATCATTCCCTCGGTCGAGATCGAACCTGAAGTCAACTAGGTGTTAACCGATGCAATGTACGATCTACCAGTTACCGCATAAGCTGTACAAACCGAAACACTTCGGGACCCAACAATGAAGACAGTTCCACAGTTCCACAAAACAAGTTGGCCACGTTCATGTCCATCTGCCGAGTTGCAACAGTACTTCCAGAGGAGACACTCGCTCTCTATTGTGAACGACTGCATACTATTCTCGGAAAGAGCGATCATCCCAAGGCACTTCAGGAGCGCCTTATTCGGCAGTTCCACGCCGGGCATCCTGGAATCAACCGGATGAAGGCGCTTGCCCGCAGTTATGTATACTGGCCCTTCATGGACAAACAGCTAGAAGAAATAGCTAAACGCTGCCAAAGTGCGCCAATGTCTTGAAAGCGCCACAAAAATCAGAACTCTATTCATGGCCAAAAGCTACTAAGCCATGGTGCCGCATCCATGTCGACTTTGCAGGACCGATCAACGGCAGAAGTTTCCTCATTATAGTCGACTCATACAGCAAGTGGCCTGAAGTATTTCTCATGGATAGCACAACCACCAATGCCACTGTATCAAAACTGCGCCAAACCTTTAGCAGATTCGGCTGTCCTGAGACAATTGTAACTGACAATGGCACACAATTCACTTCGGCAACTTTTACGGAGTTCTGCAAGCAATGTGCCGTCCAGCACATTCGCTCGCCGCCGTTTCACCCACAGTCGAATGGCCAGGCAGAAAGGTTTGTCGATACGTTCAAGCGAGCTCTCCACAAATCAAAAGGGGAGGGACGTATAGAGGAGGTGGTTGACCGGTTCCTTTTTCTCTACCGATCAACACCGAATCCACAAGCGCCAGACGGAGTTTCTCCAGCACAGGTTATGATGAACCGGAAGCTCCGCATGCCTTTCGACGCCATCCGACCGCGCTCGGAATCCTCTGTTGGTGAAAGAAACCGCAGAATGGAACAGGATTTTAACCGGCGGCATGGAGCAAAGAAGCGATCGTTTACGCTTGGACAGAAAGTGCTAGTATGTGACTATCCGGACGGCCATGTGAAATGGACGCCAGGGACGGTCAAAAGCAAGCGCGGAAACGTCATGTATGACGTGATCGTGGGCGCACAGATCTGGGCACGGCATGCAAACCAGTTACGGCCAACATTGTGTCAACCAGAACAAGCAAGGCCTACTGACCTCCCGTTCGATTTATTGGTGGAAAGCTTCAACTTGCCGAAGGAAGCAATGGACGACTGCACACAGTCGAGCAAGGAATCCAGAACACGGACATCGGAGCACAGTTCTCGGGCACTTCTGCCACGGAGATGGACCGACAGGCAGAGAACACCGTCTCCAAGACTGCAAGTCATTCCTAGACTTTCATCGTATACCTCGGACGATATCTCAGGAGGGGAGGTTTCCGGGAAAAAGTAAGAATTGCTTTGGAAATCCACTATTTCGGTGATTACTCGATTAATGACGATTATCGCAAAGATTTCGAACGTTCTGGAATATTTCAGTTTATGCACGTGACTACAAACCACCTGACACCTCGGCAAAAGCTATGGGGAACCACTAACCTTGGTAACTGACCTTCCAATTCTACAGGTCGAAGACCAGTAAGAGACCTATAAATAGAGCCAAGGTCCACGGTAGTTGTACACTGTTGATGGTGATTAATACCTTATTTTATTAAGGTCATTGGCGTACGGCTTTTTCCTTCGGTTGGGCTAGAATTTTTGTGGAGCAGTGAAGTGTCAATTTGGGAATCGCGTCTAGTGAGTAGATAATAATAGTTTAATCTTGGATAAGTACCCCTTACCTCGGAGGGAGGATCTGTATGCTACGCTGGCAGGCAAACAAAAGTTCACATACATCGACTTCAGTCACGCGTACTTACAAATTGTGTTAGACGAGACCTCTCGCTCATGCACTACGATAAGTACTCACATGGCTCTATTACAGTGCAAACGTTTGCCCTTTGGAATAAGTTCACCCCCGCGATATTCCAAAGGATTATTGACAAGCTGAGCAAAGATATTCCTTTCATGTGCGCCTATCTTGACAACAATCTAATTACAAGAGGTACAGATGCTCAACATTCACAAGCGCTATGCATTGTGCTCGAGCGTGTACAACTGAGTGGACTCAAACTGAAGAAACCAAAGAATACGTTTTCCTCAGATTCCGTTCGTTACCTAGGTTAACGCCTCGACAAAATAGGATTACACGTGTTAGATGACAAAATTAAACCCATCCTTGTCGCATCTGAACCCAAGAATGAATGTGAACTGCGATCACTTGTAGGGATGTTTTCTCACTATCCTCGCTCCTTATCTAACACCTCAACAGTATTTGCACCCTTGAAGGAACTGTTGCATAATGGGTGGTCCTGGACTTGGGGTCCCGATCAAAGAAAGGCTTTTACAGACGCAAAGAAAGTGTCACGCGCCTTTTCTCTTATCTCGAGCATTGTGAACCGAGCCGTCCTCTAGTGCTGCAATGTGATGCTTCCCCACGCAGAGTAGGCGCAGTTCTTTGCCACCCGACAAATGACGGTTCCATCCGTTCGATCGTTTTTTTTTCTCTCCCCCCTTGAAACCCGCTGAAAGGAATTACTCCCAAATGGACAGGCCTTAGCGACTATTTTCGGAGTCCAGCATTGCCACCAGTACGTCTGTGGAAGACAGTTCAGTATCCATACTGACCATAAACCATTTCTTTCGCTTCTGGGTGAAGAGAAGGAATCCAACAGGTGCCTTCATCTCGAATGCAAAGGTGGACGCTACTTTAAGCGCCTAGAACTATAAACTTCAGTATGTAAAAGGAACAAGGAACATCATTGCCGACACACTTAGTTGCTCCTCGCAGCAGCATGGCACAAAAATGAACAGTGAACCCATGGAGTTTAGCAGGCTGATGTAACACATTGAAAAGACGCCAATCCGGAGTGACGTGGTGCGGCGCCTGATGGACTGAGAACCTGTGTTGTCGATGATTAAACGGTTCTTGATGATCGGATGGCCTACAATCACGTCAGACGAACTGAAACCACTCGCCTGTCGAAGTACTGATCTGAGTCTATACGATGGCTGTATATTTCAACGCTCGCGCATAGTTCCACCAGACGAACTATGACCCCAGTTGCCGAAAGAGTTGCATGACGTACACCCAGACGTGAATACTATGAAGGCATTGGCATGTAGTTACTATTGGTGACCGAACATTGACCGGAATATAGAGCGGCTGCTGAAAAAGCGCTGGAAATCGCACGGACCGATACGTCCATAGCGTTCGCCGGAGGCCCTGGCATCGGGTACACGCGGACTAATTTAGCCCAATCAATGGGGTGAGGTGTCTACTTTTGATTGATGCTCATTCTAAATGGATAGAAGTACGTCCAGTTCCGCATGCGAATTCTGCAGCAACAGTTGCAAAAATGCGCTCCGTATTCGCCATTTTCGGCATCCCAAAGATGGTATGTCCCGACAACGGAAGACCATTTACAAGTTAAAAGTTTCAACAGTTCCTGAGTAACAACAGAATACAGCACATCAAGTCTGTCAGAACGTGCAGTCCAGACTGTTAAGCAAGGTCTCCTCAAGCAAACTCATGGAACTCTATAAGCTAAGTTGGATCGTCGTCCGTTCTCTTATGGCACATTGACTAAGTCGACAGGAAGTCACCCGCGGAGTTAACGTTTGTCCGGCCACTACGAACGAGACTGCACCTACCATTTCCGAACCCTAGGAGGTGAATAGAGGCAAAGCAGAAGTGTGGGGATGACAAGATGCAATAGGAAATGTGTCCCAATGAGTTTGATCCGCTATACACAACACTGCCTCACGAAGAAAGCTGGCAACCTGCTACACTCATGTTCTCAACGAGTTACCAATCGGAGCTATAGCTGGAGCACGGCAGTGTGGTGCGCCACCATTTTGACCATATGCGGCTACGCTCAACTGAACCACATGAGCGGGATCAAAAATCGACAGCTACGGACGCAAAAACGGACAGAGGATCTGCCTCACAAAGCCAAGAACCACAAACGGATGCGGAACAAACTCAATTAAGACGCTCAAAACGCACGTCTAAGTCAGTTGATCGGGATCAACCCGGAGTCTGCGAACTTTACCAGGTAAGGGTGTCACGCATGTAGGTGAGTACTGATTCGTGAACGCAGGCACTGACGTGGTTGGTTGACAATGTCCTTGCCTTCCTTATTTCATTGCGTTTCAGCATTTTAGCCACTGTAATGTAGGAAGTATTCAGTAAACTGTTCCATCGTACGTCTCTGCGTTCTGTTCCGTCTATCGGCCAAGGGCTATAACAAAGATTCAGCTGGCTTGAGACCAAACCCAATACTGAATGAATAGCATTCAGACAAGTCATGTGAATCATTGCCGGAGATCAAGTCGAGGAGAAATTCGGTATTCATCCGGAAGGTCGACGAGGAGATTCACAATGACAAACATTACTCTGAGGTTGGTGATCGACTTACCAATAACAAACCGGGTAACCCAAAAATATACATAATACGCATAGTAAGTCCAAACAATAAACCACAGGAAAACATACGCTTAGGGTTGATATAGAAGGTTGCCCTGACCTGCCATACAGGAGATAATGTGGCTTAAATACACTATGAGGCAACGAGAAAGTTCAACAAGACTGTAAAGAGAAGAAACCTAGTTTGCCAATGAAACGGATCCGAAATCGCCTCAGCATGCTAAACCGGCTCTCATAAGCTCTAATCTGCAGTTGGACAATAACGACCGTCCCGATTTACAGACTGTCCTTCCTGAGTATGATCAACTCACCCTAATCCCCGAAGACCCAGAGGAACCACCTTTTTTCCAAAAAGTTTACTGGTAATGAATCTGAGCATTTTGCAGACCGAAAATGACCAACGTCTAATTGTACAACGAATTTTGAAAGGCGAGGGCATGATAGCATACGTAAGGCACATTGGGTTAATCAGAAACGCAAGGCAACGCAAAGCAACATGGGAAGGGAAATTGGAACATTCGAGACCGCCATGAGGGACGTTGCCAAAATGTAGAAATCAGATCATCTTAGGTAAATTAAGTTCGCTAACAGCCTCAGAAACTGACGTATGACCATGCGTCCAAAGCCAGGGCAGCCAGTGACTTTGGAGAAACTGTTACAATCCAAATTTCCCCCGGGTCCCAGTGAATCGGAAAGTGTGACCTTGCTCTTGCGGGGCGGTGATCGCTAACATTGAACTACAATGTAATGGACGCGGAACTAGATTGTACTAGCTAAATGTGTAGAGGCCTAGCTATCATTGCCGAAGCAGACAGTATGAAGTGTCAATCGATCAGTGGACCATCGGCTTTGGTCAAACAAACTACACACGCGCACTCGCTCGTACTAATATGTGCACTCGTGGATTTAGCACACAACACCAGCAAGGCTTTCTGTGTGGGACAACCATGCACCGAAACATAGGCTTGCCCTAAACAACGGAATACCAAGTAAACCACATATAAGTCAGACCTCATCTTGTTCTAGTTGTGTTCATTTATAAATTTTATTCTATACGAACTACACACATCGTGTATACACATCTTGTTGTTATTAGCGCGCTCCTCCTAGTCACATCACATACATAAAAACCGCGCTAATAATTTGTTGATCCCGACGTGATACGAACACGCAACCTTCTGATCTGGAGTCAGAAGCGCTATCATTGCGATTTGTTGTGTGGCTAAAGCCGATAGTGCACTGATCGACTGGCATTTCAAACTGTCGGCTAGACCTCTACAGATGCAACGGAGCACGGTTCATCTTCTCCTGCCATATGCACCACTCCTCAGTGCATAATCTGTGAAATTTAGTCGGCAACTCCAATCGCGGTGCTACATACGGCACAAGTGACGGTCTAACTGTGATGGGACCTCGCTAGTGGTGATAAAACCTCCATACCGTGTGAAAAGTGAGAATGCACAGAATCGAGTTGAGGGAACGCACACAAGGAAAGACATCAAGAGTAGGCCGGCACACTGCACCGACGCTTCGCTGCCACGCGACCACCAACAGTCGCGCGCGGGCTGAGTATACGGCTAGGCCGCCCGAACTTACGTGGATTGGAAACGGTGATCTCCGTATTACAAGACAGGCGTGTAATCCGTTCGGCCCCCAGTCGTGAGAGAGCGCACGATGCAACGTAGACCATACTGTAAGGGAAGGTGTACAGCCCTGGTTGATAACTGGGAGTATGCATGCCGGACCATTTCCTTAGATATATTTAGTGCTACAACCAGAGAAACGACGAGTTGGGAACAAGGCAATTTAGATGCGAGAGAGTAAATGGTCGCAACTTGCCGCGTGCTCATTTGTACTTTACCACCGTCACTAGCAGTAACACAAAAACCTTCACTAGTGCTTCGCTAGGGTACAATCATGAGAACTAAAGGAATGAAAAATAGTAAGAGTGGAAGAAGAGGAAACTAGTGTAAGACCTACAAGCCTCCACAAAGCATTTAAGGTCAGCGCGCCTACAGCTCACCAATAAAACACAATCACAAAGAGCTGGATATTGTGTGATAATAAGGCGGCACCAGTGAAATAGCTTCATCGCAGTTTACAATGCATTATAATCAGCCAGTCCTCCACAGATAACGCAGCATGGGACGCAGTTTAAACAGGCAGTACGGTTGGGAGATGACAGCAAATCCACAACTGCTGCCGGTTGCGAGCTATGTCGTGGGAAACCTTGGACCAAGCACTAGGTGGGTCACACTGAATACATTCTTAGAGACAAGAGGCGCCCACAGCGCACAGTTTAGCCATTATATCACTTTCGACTGCCCGATCCTTGTGCTACCCAACATCCGGAAAACAAAACAAACATAAGATTGGTAGGCGGTAACCTGGCAAACGTTACGTGTGTCCAAGCCAACGTAACTCATCTGATGTGCTTCGCATCACTGAGGAAGTAACCTATCCTTAACTAGTACTCACCTACGAACATATTCGTTGCTGACAGTCGACAACAGCAATGCCCCGCCAGCGCAAGGAGGACGAAAAACTAGGCGATTCAGATCTTCAAAAATAATATGTCAAGTCTCACTTCCAAAGAGTAGGATGACTCACAGTCGCCTTGTAAACATAGCTCTTCAGATCGAAGGAAATCTATTTCTGGCACCACGAAATTCGTAAGCTTAAGAAGTCAATAAGTGAACTAAATGCGGAAATCAAGTGCCTCTGTACTAATGCAACTGCGGAGCTGTACGCGACCAGGCGCGTCCACAGGTTGCGCGTCGGGAAATGCGTTCCTTGTGGAGGTAACCGCGAATAAATCTCGTTTGCCTCACAGGCGAGATAAGCAAGCAAGCAAACAACAACAACAACAACAATACATCAGCCATACGAACTGATGCTTCGTTGCCACACCACCATGAGGACCTATGCAATAAAGAATAAGAAGAGGGAGGGAAGGAGGACTTACCTGAAGACCTTAGTGCCCTAAGCAAACATTCAGGGTCAAGGCGCCTACACCTTGCATAGGCAACATAACGTCACAAACAGCTGGCTATCGTGCAAAGATAAGGTGGCATCGGCGAGACAGCTTCCTTGCGGTTCTCACTGCCACGCGTCATAATCAGTCATTACCCCGCAGATAACTTAGCACCAAACATACTTTAAACAGGCAATGCAATTAGGAGACGGCAGTAGACACGCCACTGGTGTCGGTTGCGAGCCAGGTCCTGTAGTCTCGAGCCAAGCACAAGGCGAGTCACGTGGACTCCAGCCCGGAAGGCGAGACGCACCAAGGACACCCAGTTTGGTAGTCAATAACTTCATTTCCCGCTGCCAAGTCAACTTCTGTCCACCTCGAGCCTTGTGCCACCCTACACCTGGCAGACTAAACAAGGCCCTTCTAGGTAAGCGGTGACCAGGCATACGTAGCACGTGCTCAAGCTAACGCAACTTATTCAGTGCTATCTGTTGTTCTAGGGAGCTAGCATGATTAACATCACCTAGTACTCGCCTACGCACATCATCGTTGCAGACACGCTGGTGCCATCCGACACCACAATGCTTCGCACACAACGATAATGAAAGACTTGAAGACGCCTCAGATCTTCGGACCGAAGGGGCCGTCTCACTACCATAGAGCAGAACGACCCTCACTGTGGCCTTGTATACACGATCTTTCAGAAAAAGGGATACTCCCCTTTATCGCCAAAGATGCCGCAGGTTCAAGAAGGCAGCTCTGGCCTTTGCAATGCGTGAGCTGAGGTCAGTTTCTACGCGCCCATCGTTGCTGATGCAGCTGCCCAGATAAGTGAATTGATCAACCATCTCGAGTTCCTCGTTAGCAAGGACCATGGGGTTATAAAGTGGCTGGTGGTCCTGCAGTAACACTTTGCATTTTGAAGGTGGGAAGTGAATACCAAATAATGGGACCATTCTAGACAGGCTATACAGGGTTGATTGTACCATCACAGCATCGTGGAAAAGCAAGACGATATCGTCCGCATAATCAAGATCAACTAGCCTTTCACCAGGCAGCACTCCAACACCTACATCGTGAGATTCCGCAAGGGAACACTCCATGACAGAATCCATGACGAAATTGAACAAAAATGGGAAAATCGGACAACCCTGACGAACACCACTTGTGGTCGGAAAGCTATCCGATAAGCCACCGTAGACCTTGACACGGCCTGTAGTCTTCGAGGATAGAGCACGTAAGGTGTTCACATATTTCGTGGGAACACCTTTCCGCGCAAGTATTTCGAACAGAATCGATCGATCGACTGAATCGAACGCACTCTGGAAATCGAGGAACACAGCTATTGTCGGTCTGCGGTATGTGTGGCGCTGCTCAAGCGCCTGTCGCAAAGTGATCTATCTATGATCTATACAGCCACGCCCTGGGCGGAAACCCGCCTGCTCTTCCCTAATCCGAGATTCCTGTTCCACAGTGAGGCGAGGCCAGTACTTTCGTCTCAACTGGTGTTAGGCTAATACCCCTGTGGTTCGCACAGTCTGTGCGAATGCCCTTCTCGTATATTGCCACTATAATCGATTCGCTCCAATCAGCCGGGACACACGCTTCAGTCCAGGTACGTTCGAATAGGGAGGTCAGTGCCCTGCAAAGGACCTCACCTCCATCCTTAACTAGTACAGGTGGGAGGGAATCCGGGCCAGCGGCACGAAAACGATTGAGGGCTGTGATAACATTTTGCATCTCGGCCTCCGACGTAGGCTCTAAACTAGCCGTCCATGGCTCGTTCTGCATCACCTGAGTAAGAAGGGGTCCGGGAGCAGGAGGGCAGCTGAACTGACCTTGAAAGTGTTCCGCCCAACGAACCATACGGCGCTCCTTAATGTGTATCACTGCATCCGCGCTGTCTCTGATTGTCTCACTGCCGCCTGATTTCCTGGAACCAGTGGTGCAGATCAGCTGGAAGAGCTCGCGATAATTGCCTACTGCTCCTACCTCCTTTATTTCTTGAGCCCGACTGGTCCACCAGACGTCCTTGTCAGTACGTAGGCTCTGCTTTAGTTCACGCCTAATAGCCCATCTGGTCACATTGTACCCAGAGCCAGCCGGGAAGTTTCTCCTAGATTCCAACATGTTCACAGACCTCTCGGATATCCAGTGACTGGTGCGGTGACCATTGATAGTGCCACAAGCAGATGCTCCTGCGTCATGCATGGCGGCCGAGATTCTATTCCACTGAAGCTGTGTACTACTTCGTGAATCAACCTTAGCTGACGTCGTCAAAGGGGTTGCACATAAACGGCTGTTCACCGGATTCCAATCAACCAAAGATGGCTCTGCCTTGGAGCTTAGAATGATACCTACACCAGACTGACCCATCGCAATGAGGCTGGACCTTACCGTGGTGCGATGGTTTGTGTGCCTCAGTGATCCATTGAGCTATGCTGGGTGGTGCTTTTGCACCTTCAGAGCCACTCATACCAGATTGGTCAATGGTTAGAGGCCAGACAAACTCAGCCTCCTGGTCCTCCAGGTTGGGGGTTGGAATGAGGGTGGCTCCTTATTCCTTAAAACGGACTCCTTGTAGTCCAGTGCCAAACCCGCTGCCTTGCGGACAGGTTTTTAAACCAAAGGCTTTGGTTGAGAACCCTAATCGTTCTCCTGTCTAGGCCTGGGCAACCTGACAGTATCCTGCCCACGCAATACAATGAAACACACTTCAAACAAATTGCTGATGCTCTGGCCACCGCAGAGGATAATCAACGGTGCCCTATCTGCTGCATCGAGCAGGGTGGATAGGGGTTTGGATGCTACTGCTCAAGCCTTCCCATCTTCTTATTCCCCTTCTTGCGCTTTTTCCCCGTTATCGTCCCGTTCCAGCTTCAATTTTATCCCCCCTGTTTTCAACCCCCCAATTCTCGGCCCTCCCCCACCTTGCTTCAATAGTCGCTTGTCTTTTAGTTTCAACTCACAGGCGAACCCAGAGCGTCATTCCTGCACTGTCAACAGGCCCATGTCCAAGCAAGCGGCCCATTCCAGTTCATCGACTTCCATTTGGAGCCCTCGATCCTCCTTCAGACTGGCATGCCTCAATGTTCGCACTTTGCTTCAGATCGGTCAACAAGCAGCACTTGCCCGAACATTGGAGACCCTCTCGATCGATATCTGCTGCTTATCGGACACCCGCCTGCAAGACTCGAGCTCTGTACTCACTCTGCGATCCCCTTCAGGTGACACTAGCAGCACTTTCTCATTGCGCCTATCCGGTGACGATGCAGCATCGAGCACCGGCCAAGCCGGTGTTGGTATTGCCCTGAGTCCCCGGGCTGAAGCTGCTCTGGTTGATTGGATTCCAATCAGTAGCCGGATGTGTGCGGTCCGATTGGCTGGCTCGTTCAAAACTTCGAAGTCGCGTGGGACTAACAGGTGTCTATTCGTTATCGCTGCCTATGCACCGACAAACTGTAGCGATGACTCGGTAAAAGACGACTTCTATCGCCAACTGAACGAACTGCTTCGCCACAGAAGAAGCTCGGACACTGTAGTGCTGGCTGGGGATCTGAACGCTCAAGTTGGAAAATTATCCACAGATGAGCTGCATCTGGGAGGACAACATGGTATAGGCTCCCGTAATGATAACGGTGAGCGGTTACTTCATCTGTGTGAGGATGCTCGCTTATTTCTTGCGAGCACTAATTTCCGACACAGCACCCGCCGGAGGGTGACTTGGCGCCCACCAACCTCGAAGCAGCTATGGACGCAAATCGATCACATTGCTATCAGTTACCGCTGGAGAGGCTGCATCCAGAACTGTCGCTCGATTTGGAGCACAGGTGTTGACACCGATCATGCACTTGTATGTGCTGACCTGCGGATGCGCTTTGGCGGACGTCCGCGACGATGTTGTGAGCGCATTGACACCGGCAGACTGGTGAAGCCAGCTGTTCTGAACGCTTATCAAATTACGCTGTCATCCGAGTTGGATAAACGCTCACTGGATGCAATTGAAGCTCACTGGTCTCATATGCAACAAGCCTTACTAGCAGCAGGCAAATCCTCATGTGGTATGTCTAATCGCCAACATGAACATTGGGTCTCTTCACAGTCTCTGGAACTTATAGATGCTCGCCGGCATATTCCGGCTGGAAGCGAACACAATGAAACTCGAAAAGAGCTCCGGACAAAACTCCGTGCTAGCCTGAAGAGAGACCGCGAATCCTGGTGGTCTCGTCGTGCAACAGCGATGGAAATGGCCGCTGCCCTTGGTAACCATCGTGAGTTATTCCGTCTGATACGGGAAACGGGCAGCAGGAGACCTGGTGTTAGTGAAACTATACGTGACGAGAGTGGACAGCCTATCCACAACTTATCAAAACGCTTGGAGCGTTGGGCTGAGCACTTTGAAAGGCAATTTAATCGGTAGGAATTGTTAGATTTCTCGCCGACCAGTGATCGCCCTGCTCCGTGGGCTGTTCATTTGGATCCACCCTCTCGCTCAGAAGTCGAACATGAGATCGGACTGTTGAAGTTGAACAAAGCCGCGGGACCTGATGAACTTCCTCCAGCCCTCTTCAAATTCGGAGGACCTGCTCTTGTGGATGATTTACACGAGTTACTAGTCAAACTGTGGGAGCAGGAAACTGTCCCAACCGATTGGAGCCGGTCCATCATAGTCCCAATTTTCAAAGGAGGCTCACGATCGGAATGCGGCAGCCACAGAGGAATCAGTCTGATCTCCATCGCCTCCAAATTGCTTGCCTCTGTCATCCTTCACAGACTGATTGGCACTCGTGAAAGCCAGATTCGCGAAGAGCAAGCTGGATTTCGCCGAGGTCGTAGCTGCATTGACCATATCTTCACTTTGCGTCAATTGTTGGAGCACCGTCACATATATTGGCGGCCCACCGTTGTCGTGTTCCTCGATATCAAAGGTGCATTCGATTCGGTGGATAGACATGCACTTTGGGACTGTCTACTCAGGAAAGGTGTACCTGAGAAATATGTGAACATTATCCGAGCATTATATGCGCGTAGCTCGGACAGAGTGAGGGCTTACGGCAGGTTGTCGTCGCCCTTTAATATCTCCAGCGGCGTGAGACAAGGATGCCCGCTGTCACCTTTCCTCTTCAACTTCGCTGTTGACGAAGTCATGGAAATCGCGTTTACAGGACACGACTTAGAAGGTGTGGATCTGCTCCCAGGAGAACGACTTCTTGATTTAGAGTATGCTGATGATATTGCCCTCATCTGTGACAGCTCACAAACGTGCCAAGCGGCACTGGACAGATTAGCACTAGCTGTCCGTCACTTTGGGCTTTGCTTCGCACCCTCGAAGTGCAAAGCGTTTCTCCAAGATTGGTCTGGACCGCCTCCTACGCTGACCCTTGGTGGGGATCAGCTAGAAGTCGTTCAAAAATTCAACTACCTGGGAAGTTGTATCAGCGCCCGTGGGATTGAAGATGAAATCACGAATCGTATAGCAAAAGCTCGGGGCGCTTTTGCTAACCTTCGCCAATTATGGCGCCGGCGCGACATCACTCTTGCCCTGAAGGGTAGAGTGTACAATGCAGCAGTACGTTCGACCCTACTGTACGGTTGTGAAACCTGGCCGCTTAAAGCAGCGGACCTGAAGAGGCTAGTTACGTTCGACCACCGGTGCCTTCGTAATTTAGCTCACATCTGGTGGGAACACCGCGTGAGCAACGAGCGTGTTCGACGCCTTGTTTATGGCACAGGAAAAGGAACTGAACCGCTCAGCACCGTTATTTCACGCATCAGGCTCCGATGGCTCGGCCACGTGTTACGCATGCCAGCTCACCGACTTCCGCGACGTGTATTGTTTGCGCGCCGGGGGTGTGGATGGAAGAAGAGGAGGGGTGGCCAAGCGATGACTTGGTCCAGAGGAATGAAGGCCCTCACTTCTGAGCTGGCCTCGGTTGGAGCGTCTCGGCTCCCTGGTTGGGGTCCAAAGGACGATGAACACGTTTGGTTGGACACACTTGCTGATATGGCAAGGAGCCGACCTCAGTGGCGTTCGTGCTGTGAGTTTCTTTGTCCCACCCCATCCCTCTTAGCCTCCCCCTCCAACCACGATCTCATTATTTAGCTCTATATAATCTTGCATAATAGTTTTTTTTCTTTTTGGGTGCACAGCAGCCGGCTGGTAGCTTACCGGAACGATGCCCATCCGTTACCGGTAGCTCAGCCAGCTTGCACCAGTTGTTTTTTTCTCTCCTTTTTTCTCTTTGTATTGCGGCACAGTAGCTGAGGTGTTCCCCACCTCTAGCTAACGTGTATGATGATGATGATGACAACAGACTGACCCGTGAGTGCTGCATCAGCGTCTTCGGATGCGTGCTACCAATAACGTGAGGACAAGCCGGGTGCAGTTAATTCAATTTAGGGTCACTGATCCTAGTTTCGGACACACAACACACATCAATACCCAGCGTGTCCAAGGTGCATGCGAGTGCAGCCTGTTGACCTGTTTGTCTTAGAGTGCAAACGTTGAGTGGAAACGGAACAGTGTGGCCTTATAAGGGACTGTTGCTGATAAACGTCCGGTGCGTAGCGCGAGAAGGTGGCTGTGGATGGTTCTACTCCAGTGGCACTTCGGTTGCTCAATTAAGCTGGGAAGTATAAATAGAAGGTTAGTAATGGAGGTCGGGATGGGAGTAAGAGAAAAAGGTGGAAAAGAAAGAAGAGAGGCGCCAGCAGTGGCATGTTTTCGCTTATGCGCCCTGCTGTATGCAGCAGACAAGGCGACCCTTGATAATCTGCGCGACGGCCGATGCAGGATGAAGGTTATGTTGGAAGAGAAAGTCATGGTTGTATGTGGGCTGGGATGCTGCCAGGGCCCCCAGATCTAGACAGGAGGACGATTAGGACCCTCATTCAAAGCCTTTGGCACAAAAGCCTGTCCGCAAGGCAGGGGGAAGGTGGCAAGGATTTATTTTTTACAGAAATGGATGCCATCCCATTTCAAACCCCTAACCTGGAGGACCAGGAGACTGAGTTTGTCTGACCTCTCACCATTGACCAACCTGGTAGGGGTAGTTCTCAAGGTGCCCGGAGGCACCACGCAGTGCAGCTCAATGGGTCAAGGAGCTACGAAAACCGTCGCACCACGTTAAGGTCCAGTCTCGTTGCGACGGAGATGAGTAAGCAGTCGCGCACAATCAGCGGCAGCGTCTCAGAGCGTGGGGAGTACTTGACTGGTCCCCTGGTTCTCCATCAAATACCACAAGAGCTCGTACGTCGCTGTGTCAAAGCCAATGTGCCTGGCCAATCTCTTCTGTAACTGGAGGTACTTAACGGAGGGCGAGTGAAGAAACTTGTTGACCACCGGCTTCGCTGTGGACTGCTACTGAACACAAAGAAGGTGAATGAGCTACTCGGAAGTCAACGGTCTCCATTAATCGTCCCGCTGACTTGAGCGTCAGGTTTTATAACTAAAGGCTCGGAATAGGGTCTCTTAAGTCAACCCTCTTCCTCGGCCTGGGCAACCGGGAAGATCTCTGCCCGCACAACATATTAACCTTGTGAAGCCTCCAAACCCTTTCATTAGCTACCTGATTTTCCTCTTTTGTTGTTGTTGCACTGCTGATTGTAGTGGTCCGGTGTTGAATAATAATAATAATAATAATAATAATAATAATAATGCAAGTGCTGGGAATAGATGAACTGATCAACTACCTCATTTTTCGTCGTCAAGAATCACCGGTTCATCAAGTGGCTGTTTGCCTTGTAGCAACAGCGCATTACTCCTGAGAGTTGATGCAGGGTCCATTGTCGCACTGCATCTGTCAATTAGCAAAACAATGACCATATAAACCAATTTTCTGCCGGACAGCACATCGATTCCAAAATCGTCAGATTCCACAAGGGAATCTCATGTTATGCAATTCACAATAAAAATTAAACAAAAATCGGGAAACCGGACGACGCTAGTGAAGGTCTATTGTCAGAAAGACTTCCGATAGTTTGTGTAGACCCTCACGAGACCTGTACAGTTCGTGTGTGATTTCAGTTGTCCTCAAGTACGTTGGCAGGAACATTGCGAGGTCGAGAAAAGCTACGTGGACTTGGCAGTGCAACACATACGCTAGCCCACATGCATGAAGCTGCGCTCAACTCCGTGGTGCCTAAACTTGATGTTAACAAGCTGTGAACATGTATGACGATTCAGACCATGAGTCCTTAACAGCAAGCGACCATTCAGTACTCAGAGCGCGCATGGATCTACCTTCACCGTATTCCAGTCCGCTGGAGCCAGGCTACAACTAGTGGAAAACGGACTTCCACGGTCTAACTTGAACCGCGAGCCAACTGGATTGATCCCAGCCGCAGGCTTTATCTGTGGAAGACTGTTGAACTTTTATGAATGAGGGAGTGAAATGAGTGTGTCCTAAACTGATGTGTCCGAAATTCGGACCACAGATTGGTTCCACAAGGATTAGGGCAAAATAGCTCGGCGGTGGTACAAATTGTGGGACGAATTCCTTTTCTCCGACTCTTCCGACTACGAGGTGTATAACAGGCAGTGAATTATATGCAACAATACAAAAAGGAGCAAGTGTAATGCAGTTTGAAGAGCAGTTCGCAACCGCCGCATCTGTCGCTCCGAAGAGAATCTCTGTTTATCTGAAGTGGCGCCTGAAGCCTGCAGGTGATCTACCAGTGTTAAAAGACTCAGATGGATATCCCCTAGCCTTCAGCACTGAGTGTGCGCCTGTATTGGCGGCGTACTGTGTTCGCAAATGACTAGGTGTCCGTATGAAGTACGAAGTGTACCGCGCTTACGGAACCCAACAATCTGATTTGAGATGTTGAAGAGGTGTGTCAACTACTCGTCAACTAAACCCGCTGACGTTGGCGGACTCTACCCAGTGATTCGCAAGTCGCTATCGGCCATCAGCTCAGTTACCGTGACTGACTTGTTCAGCTGATCACTGTCCCAAATGTTCATTGCCGAGCAATTGGAAATGTTCAGTGTTAAAACTGATTCCAAGAGGCGGAGACCATAGCACAATGGACGACTACAGGCCAATTTGTCTGACACCTAATTCGGCCAAGATTGTAGTGAAAATCGTGAAAGGTCTACAACAGCTACCTCAATCAAATGATCTACTGAAGCCCGCACAGCATAGTTTTATGCTAGACCAATCATGCGTTAACAACCTGCCGTCGACGTGCCCTACACCAATTTCAGTAGCGCTCAACAAGGTAAATATGAGGCCCTACCTCATAAGCTGAGTGTGCGGTGTTGACTGGTCATGGCACCATTGGACCCGCGATTTTCTTGTTGGACTAAAGCGGAAGGTACAGATCGATAGACATCTAACTGACTGGTGGTAGTGACGTACCCAACACACGGTGCTGGGGCCCACCTTGTTCTTAATCCACAATAACGATTTACCTCAGCTTATCCAGTCGCCATGTGTCCTGTTTGCAGACGACCTAAAGATCTGGAGTGATTAGCATCGACAGACGACTGCAATTTACTCCAGCAAAAGCGCAACCGTCTCTCTAGGTGGTCTGCAAAAGTCTGCCTCCCGACCGACCTAAGCATGCTAGTATTCCTGAGCTACGGGAAGGGTGTTGATGGACTCAGTTAGACCATTGACGGTCAACCCAGACATCCCACATTTGCAGTGAAGGACATAGGTGCACTTTCGCGCGAACAGGGCATTCGGCAATGGACTGTGCGTGCTTTGGGTGCTTAAACGCAACTTCTAGACTTGGTCTGAAGAGGTCGCCACCCGCCTATTATCTTCCATCATATGAGCAATATTGGATTACCTGCCTACTGTCCACTCAAGACGAGGCACAGAAAGTGGAACGTGCCTAACACTTCGGTTGCAGGCTCATTTCAAGTATCCGAAGAAGACCTTACGAAGACCGGTGTGAGAAACTGGGCCTCTACACCTTGTCCACTCGTCGGCTTCGAGTCGATCTAATCGTGACTTACCGCACACATTACACACCAGTATTGAGTCCACTGTCTCACTTGCGACCGTCATTGCAACGCACGCGGACAGCACTGTAAGCTTACAGTGCCGGATCTAAAGTGTGTTCCCTATTCCCTGTGCTTCGAACGGAAAGTGGTAAATGTTTGGTACAGCCTGCCAGATCAATGTGTAGGGGTCAAATCTGTGCAGCAATTCAAAACTTTATAGGATTTGCAGTTCAGCACAAACAAAATTTTACGTTTGTGAACCCAGTGAAAGCGTAAGTCGAACAATTTTAATTGAAACATAAAAAATTGAGGAACGCTCGAAGTAGCAACATGTGGCAGATACTTTTTATAACATTTCGATTAATTCCGATGAAGCCGTATTGATTTCCACTTGCTCCCATAGCACAGTATACAGAGCAAAACGTGTGTGTAAGTCTCAGATATTTGATGGGAACACTTTCCCGAGCAGGAATGCCGAAGAGTCGAATGCGCTCTTGAAATCGAATAGTACAGTTCCGCGTTGAGGTGTGCAGAGGATGATGATCACACCGAAGTGATCTTTACCCACGATGAGGATGAGAAAACTGGCCATTGACTAGTGCTCAGAAGTTCAGACTAGCAACGATAAGTAAGAGAGGAGTGACGAGAAATGTATTCGTGTGAAGCACAGCATACAGCATTGGATTTCGGATTGAGGAATGAATGCGATTGCATACAAAAATCAGAGTATAAGACGAAAGGATGGCTTTGCAGTAACACGTAACTAAGCACACCGGTTGATGCAATGTAGAGTGTTAGAGAATAACGATCCAAACGAAAACATTCGCTGCATGTTGCGAGACACAGAAGAGAGGGTGGTTGGAAGGGTTGACGACCGTATCACAGGAGGTAAAACGGCGGCGAATGGTTTACACGAGTTTTTTCGCTTGGAAGAAAGCACGCAGATGTCGCATTTGCCAAAATCCAACAGCGGCCAACAGCAGCAATTGTGCAATGCTCCAAAAAGTGACGCGTTGACTGGTACTCTCACTTAGCTGCCTGAAGTATTCCTCACGAACCTGATGAAAAAGAGAATGATAAGATATAAGAAGGGAAAATTGACAAACGAATAGTAACAGATGAGTTCGCTGCGTGAAAACGAAGTAGGTGTTGGGTTAGTGCCGCTCCAGTGAGGATTGTCGACACCACCGAAGATTGAAGGTTGACTATGTGTGAGCCAAGGAAACATGAAAACACCTGAGGAGAAGCGTGACCGCAATGCTCAAAAATGGTGAATAAACAAGGGTGGCTCAAAAGTTGGGTCCTAAGTTTGGCCTAAGCAAGAGCATGTCGCGGGAAAGACGATCTGCAGTAAACACGAAAGTCCGTAACTGCCACCCTACGTGATATGGCATTTGGTCTGGTACAAACAGACGACAGGAAAGTGCGGAAGTGCAAGGATCTCCGCTGAGCAGATACGCATCGCCTTGAAAACAAAAAGCAGCAGTGAAATACAAATACAAATAAATAATTTAGCCTGAAAATGACTGAAAAAGACGAAACGTTCATAGGGTCATTAGTCGTGCCATATCAATCCACCGCTATTCAGCCAGAAAGACAACTGCATAGGAGCGCGTGCACTTTTGTGTGTGTGTGGGACAACAAATCAGTGTCCGCCATTGATTCGCTTCGAACTGGAACTCGTTCTCGCGTTCATGTGAATCTCGTGGCAAACAGTTTGTTACGTGCTTTCATGTGATGAGTGGTGTACGGCTTCAGGCTTGTTACTCAAGTTGTCCTATTACCATACTGCTGTTCTGATTTCGCTTGGGTGGAAGATATGTCACAAAGGAACCGGTGGAAAAGAGTAGCGCCCTTTTGACCGCGCTAAGATGAACGAATGGTCCAATGCGGATATGTATAGGATACGGATTCTGATTAGCAGTTCAGCTACGCCTTAGAAACATACCAACAGAACACAAGCGAAACACTCACTCGTTGATAGTTTTGATCTTTGGAAATGGATTCCAACTGGTCCGATAGCTGTCGCACACGTAGCTGTAGATCATTCAATCGATCGTGCGAGGCGACTTCGCCATAGTTAATCGTATGGTCTGCGGTCCAAAGATCCAGGTGTACACGCTAACATGTGAGAAAAATGTAATGGGCGAATAACTCACCAAATGATTGCTCCCTAACCAAGATGAAGGGTTGGAGGACACACAGATTCGATATTCACCGCCTTTGTGAGAATTGAAAAGGAACCGACCGGAACCGGTGTAGGCCTATGCAACGGGAAACGGTAGGGATAATAAGCGGTGGCATTTCAAAAATCAAAATGTGGTTGCACCTCAGAAGCAAAGAAGGCTCGCAAACATATAAAAATAGCCGGATAAAATAGGAAAGGGAAACACCGATAAAATTCACACATAGAGTGAGCAATATTCCTCCTTACAACCATATGCGGGTGACACACATGTGTGGCGCACCCACTGAATTCTCGAGTGAATCCTCGGTCGGTGATCCAGTGATTCAGGAGTCTGATAAATGGCTTGATCCTGCGCACTTGTGGGTGACCTAGCAGTATCGCTGGCTCACGCCCCACTTCCGACGATGGTGTAACAGCGAGTCGTCGGTACCTGGGTCGCAATGTACTGCTGATGCCGTCCATACTTCCTTCGATCAAGTCCAAAATGGCTGAACGACTAACCAACAACTGACTTTATGGACACTGATACAGCAGATCGTATCATTCATGGTAACTGCCAAAATTGAAGTGTGCACGCGGATATCCCAGCTGTTACAATCGAGAATGCTTAATCCGTAATACCGAAGACATCGAACCTAGACCAAAGACAAGGTCACCCTATCACATATAAAGAACATATCTGGATTGGTGGTAGGAGCACGCTGTTGAGAGAAGTTCTGGCAAACCCAAATGTGAAAAAAGATGCACGCATAGAAAGTACGTTGCGAAAAACCATGAAGAACTGTGTGAGCAAAAGAGTAAGGAAATTGTCAACTTGTACAGGGTTTTGATTGGATCAAAGTAAGGATATGGCTTAACGAGAAACAAGAAAAGATGAGGGTTCATCGAATTCTTGCTGCTGATCGGCATTGATCCTGCATGTCCCCACGACTCAGATGGAAAATATGAAACGGAATGAAAGCCGTACTCTAAGAGAAAACAATTCAGTAGTTGGAAAATCAAGGGCGTTCAATTTAAGACCAACATATAGGCTAAACGCTCGCAAGAGAAACCAAAGTTTGCAAAGCAAACCGACGTCGAGATATCATGCCCTTATCTTTGCATGATAGCCAGCTGTTTGTGACGGTATGTTGTCTACACAAGGTGTAGACGCCTTGATACCGAATGTTTGCTTAGGACATTGAGGTTTTCAGGTAAGTCCCCCTTCTCTCCCTCTTATTATTCTTTATTTCATAGGTCATCATGGGTGTATGGCAGCGAAGCATCAGTTCAAATGCATGATGTACTGCTGTTGATGATGATGGTGATATCATGCCCTCAGCCAATAGCAAATGATAAAAACCAACTAAGTGTAAAAGTGAGCAGCTAAGTGAGAGGTCGCTGGTAACACCAGAAGCATATATAAGAAGAGGAAGATCAGTTGCAGCTATTCATTTTTGGGGTAACCTAGTGTCAGCGCAAATCCAGGAACAAATGATAACCTTGCACTGATGAGGTCAGTTTCAACGGTGATGAGTCGTTCATAACATGATAATCAAACTCAAGAAGCAGACCAACGGCTGAGAAATTCCTCCGCCATGCACTCTAAAGCTAGATATTGTTAAAACAAGTACGATCAGACAATACAAAGAGAGTGTCAATAGCTAAAACGTCTTTCACCCCGTGGCGGAGCTGTACGCTATCGGGCGCGTCCCCAGGTTGCGGACCGGGGAATGCCTTCCTTGTGGAGGTAACTGCGAATAAGTCTCGTTTGCCTTGCAGGCGAGATGAATAAGCAGTCGCGGACAATCAGCAGCAGCGTCTCAGAGCGTGGGGAGTTCTGGACTGGTCACCTGGTTCTCCATCAAATACCACAAGAGCTCGTACGGCGCTGTGTCAAAGCCAATGTGACCGGCTATAGGGTCACTGACCACTCACTTCTGTAACCAGAAGTGAGTACCTAACGGAGGGTGGATGAACAACCTTGCTGGCCACCGGCTTCTCTGTGGACTGCTACTGAACACAAAGAAGGCGAATGAGCTACCCGGATGTCAACGGTCTCCGTTAATCGTCCCGCTGCCTTGCGGGTCAGGATTTTATGACCAGAGGCTCGGGGTGGGGTACCTTAAGTCAACGCTCTTCCTCGACCTGGGCAACCGGGAATATCTCTGCCCACACAACACATTAACCTTGTAAACCTACCAAACCTTTCCAGCGTCTACCTGTTTTCCCCTTGTTGTTGTTGTGGTTGCTGCTGCTGCTGTTGTTGTTAACTATGTGTTGTGGCACTGTCAATTGTATATTGGGCAGGTGTTGAATAACAAGATATAATAATATAAGCTAACGGGTATAATGATGATGATGAGTGACGTGACAAGCTAGCTGTAAGCACGGTGACGTCCTAGCACCTATCGAAGAGAAACCGATGGGGACGAAAGTCAGTGTTTCGTTCAGCTTTCAAGATGATTAGTGGGCCACCGCACGTGAGTAGTTTCGGAGCAGCGGAGATGTTGCAGATGGCATGGTGGTTGTCACAGAAAGCCCTTCGCTTGTTTCGAAAATGGGAATAACAGATGACACCCGCCGGTTGGTAGCCATTTCCTAGCGCCGGACGAAACTGTCAACATAGTCACAAGTTAGTCTCCACGATTCCTCATTAACGATGGTGGGCTGATTAGGTGGCTTCACGTGATCCATCAGACAAATCTGATACCCCGGATGTCTAAATTTCTGTCCAGGTCAGCCTTCTAGCCGAGATAACTGAAAGATAATCAGCTGTCAATCTATTTAAGTCATCGTTTCAGTCATGGATGCTATATTTCAATCAGTGCGTCGAATGATTTAGAGAAGCACTATGGTGCTCCCAATGGCGTTGATCTACTCAATTCCACAGGTCCCTGCTATCTATCATTGTCCCCGGCTGATGCTCAGGTACTTGGTCAGACGAGGTTCCTGAGTGCAACGGGTGCCACGAAACTGATATCCCAATGGAACCCGCTTGTTGGTTTTAGTTAAGTTAAGCAAATATGTAAAAAAAGCCATGAACTATTAACATGACTTACGTTTAACCGCTTTTTGCACGGCTCATTTCGGGGGATTCCAACTCGCACACGATGTATTCATGTCGTTAGTCAATGACAGCTGATACTACCGCTTAGGCTGATATTACGAATACGGTTGACGAGTAAACGCATTTCAAGCTGGACACAATCAAAACAGAAACATCGAGCGTTAGGTGGGCATGTATGATCAGATTCGAAACAGATGCTCCCGATCGTCTCAGAATCTTGCTCTGACGTATCTATGGCTAATTGTAAGGGGGCCAAACTGAACTCAGGTAAGCCTATTGTTCAGTGGCCGCCATATAACTGGGTGCGAGCTATCGTGCTAGAAAGTCATGCTGCTGATATGGATGTTGTGAATAGAGCACAGCTGGAGGAATCGGCTGTCACTGTCAGCATGGCAAGCGTCAAATTCAAACAGTCTTTGGGATTCGATTTTGAATCCGATAGATATCCTTGGTGAGCATTCATATCGCTGGTAATGATCGCCATTTCCGTGTCCTTGGCATTTGAACGGAGCAAGGAAGAATGCAAGCAAATTTGTCTCTGACACAGCATTAAAACAGGACCGACTTCAAGCTGCGGTTAGTATTTCGAGGGGTCGCTTATGATATCATGGACGGAATAACGTGAAAAACTGCGACATTAGCGGTGCAAAATATACACAGGCAGTAGGATTTTAGTTTGCGGTACAATAGCGGAGGTGTTTCACCACCTCTAGCTGACATGTATAAGGATGATGATGATGATAGTTTTAGTTGGAGTATATTGAAAACGCTGCAATCGATGACTCATGCAGGGTGTCCTAAAGTGTTCGAAGTGCTTGCTTCATAGGTCAAAGTGCAGTGCGCTATTTCGAGGTGAAATATGCCTATGTAAACCAAACAAAGTGACATTACTCGTTTGCTGGGAGTCCGATGAATAACAACATCCAAACACCAAAGCTCAATGGACAGAATCGACAAACCGTATGACACTATGAAGAGAGGAGAAATAAAGAAATCCAAAGAGGCTAACCGAAAACAAGTATCTTGGTTGGTAAGCCATGATCCGATAACAGCGGTGCAAGGTATCGAGCTGCAAGTATTCACACCATGGATATACCAGGAGAAAAAATCGAAAAGAGCAGAAAAATACGAGCAAACAACCGAGTGCAAGTTTATCGGAAAAGATATGCAACAAGGCTGCAGCCGTATCCGTAACTCTTTCAAAATCTTCCTTAAGGGAATATTGTTCCACCTTGTCTGCCGGTGGCCGAGTGGTCTACGCGTCTGGTTTGCAACCATAAAGTCACCGGTTCCAATCCGCGTAGGAGTGGGAGTTCTCGCGGGATACTCACCCCACGCGCGACAGGTGGCAGTCGTGCAGCAGCGAAGCGCCGTTACGGCGTATAGCTAAAACATTATTAATTTTTAATAAAGAAAAAAGCCAGAAACAAGAGCAAACGTATAAGTGTGGTTAACCTGAAGAAGAAAACATCAGCAATAAGACAGTGCGCCAAATCGACTCTCTGTTGCTACGTAACCAGCAATAGTCAAGTACGAGCTACGGATACAACAAGGTCGTACGCGCCTAACGGCGACGCCTCATCCCTTTGGCTACCAGCAGCTAAACTAGCGACTAAACTAAACCGCTGTGATTTATCTGGATGTTTTATTCAATCTGACGGTCAATTCCCTCGTGTTGTCTGGCGATGCATCCGATCTGGTACCATGTCAGGAATAAAAAGGAGCTCCGAGACAGGTGACTAACAAGTTTAAAAGACATGGCGCGGCCAAATTAGGTGGTTCGGATGTAGGTGACCTGGTGCAGAACCAACAAGTGGGCATAAGCAATATCGCTTGTTGGCAACACCGGTGATAAAAAAAAACAGTCCAACAAGATGTTTAACAAGTAGTTGCCTGGTCCATACGGTAACACTAGCCACATCGCATCAGTGCACAATTCTCACACTACTGAGGAATAAGAGGATTCTTGATGATATTCTACTAGTCTGCCTCAATCCACCATGGCTCAGTGGCTCAAGCTGCTGGCTAGTTAGTGTAAGTTGCTAGCGGCCACGGATTCGATCCCAGCAGGAGATCAAGGGAATGCGCACTACCGACGAGTCCATATAGAGCGAAACGATCGTCCGGTGCCTCCGGGATTGGGGTTTGACTAATCTGGCCTGTGAGCAGCTGGGATAAACCAGTAAAAAATCATCAAGAATGCTCCTATTTCTGCAGGCCCAATAACCAAGGCAGAGTTGAAAGAATCAATCAGAAACAAATGGGCCGACAAGGTCTTTCGGGGACGATGGGTAAATATAGTTCGGTCCGAGTGACCTCTATTGTTTTAAGGGACCCAGTAGCTATCAAACCTTATCGATGTTGGCAGATGTGAGATCAGTCCTGAGAAGATTCGGACGATGCGGTATATAATAGATAAGGATATTAGGATGTTCTCCGAGCTGATCGAGTTGCTTGTAGGTTAAGAAAAAGCATCAGCGAGCAGGTTGAGTTATCCTCTGAGTTAAATGTGCCAGTTGAGCAACCTTATTATATGGTGTTGGCCAGGTTGGAAACGAAATGTTTGCAGTCACAACAAGCTAGAATAAAAACCCATCGCCTTCATTCATACCCAGATCCTAATGATTTCTAACAGCATAGTGCGCAGTCCGGCAGTGAAACGTCTTCAAACAAGCCGCCTAACTTGGAGAGTGCGGTAAAGTCAACCAAATACTGAGCTAGGTAGATGTTTGAAAGCTGACTATGCCAGTCGGTCAGTTTCCCCGCATTGTTACATCTAACCTTCTGTGAGCAGCTGGGATAAACCAGTAAAAAATCCCTCAACTGGTGCGCAATCCCTCGGTCCCCTAATGGGGATCTGTTATAATCTTCCCACTAGACGCGATTCCGAAACTGACACTTAAATGCTCCACAAAACTTCTAGCCCAACCGAAGGACAAAAGCAGAACGCCAATGACCTTGACAAAATAAGGTATTAATCGCCATCAACAAACAGTGTACAACTAACACGGACCTTGGCTCTATTTATAGGTCTCTTACTGGCCTTCGACTTCTAGAATTGGAAGGTCAGCTACCAAGGTCAGTGGTTCCCCGTAGCTTTTGCCGAGGTGTCAGGTGGTTTGTAGTCACGTGCAGAAACTGGAACATTCCAAAACGTTCGAGACCGATGCGATAATCGTTAATAATGGATTAATCGCTAAACTAGTGGATTTCCAAAGCAATTCCTACTTTTCCCGGACACCTCCGCTCCTGAGATACCGTACGAGGTATACGATGAAAGTCTGGGATTAACTTGCAGTCTTCGGGACAGTGTTCTTTGCCTGTCGGCCCATCTCCTTGGCAGAAGAGCCCGAAAACCGTGTTCCGATGTCCGTGGTCTGGATTCCTTACTTGACTATGTGCAGTCGTCCAATGCGACCTTCGGCAAATTGAAGCTTTCCACCAATAAATCGAACGGGAGGTCGGTAGACCATGCTGGTTTTGGTTGGTATAATGTTATCCGTAACTGGTTTGCATGTTGTGCTCAGATCTGTGCGCCCACCATCACGTCATACATAGCGTTTCCGCGCTTGCTTTTGACCGTCTCTGGCGTCCATTTCACATGGCCCTCCCGATAGTCACGTGCTAGCACTTTCTGTCCAAGCGTAAACGATCACTTCTTTGCTCCATGGCGCCGGTTAAAATCCTGTTCCATTCTACAGTTGCTTTCACCAAGTGCTGTCGAATGGCGTCGAAAGGCATGCGGAGTTTCCGGTTCATCATAGTCTGTGCTGGAGACACTCCGTCTGGCGCTTGTGGATTCGGTGTTGATCGGTAGAGAGAAAGGAACCGGTCAACCACCTCCTCTATACGTCCCTCCCCATTTGATTGGTGGAGAGCTCGCTTGAACTTATCGACAAACCTTTCTGCCTGGCCATTCGACTGTGGGTGAAACGGTGACGAGCGAATGTGCTGGATGGCGCATTGCTTGTAGAACCCCGTAAACGTGGCCGAAGTGAATTGTGTGCCGTTGTCAGTTACAATTGTCTCAGGACAACCGAATCTGCTAAAGGTTTGGCGCAATTTTGATACAGTGGCATGGCTGGTTGTGCTATCCATGAGAAATACTTCAGGCCACTTGCTGTATGAGTCGAGTATAATGATCGGTCCTGCAAAGTCGACATGAATGCGGCACCATGGCTTAGTAGATTTTGGCCATGAATAGAGTTCTGATTTTTGTGGCGCTTTCTTGACATTGGCGCACTTTTGGCAGCGTTTAGCTATTTCTTCTAGCTGTTTTTGTCCATGAAAGGCCAGTATACATAACTACTGGCAAGCGCCATCAGCTGGTTGATTCCAGGATGCCCGACGTGGAACTGCCGAATAAGGCGCTTCTGAAGTGCTTTGGAGATGACTACTCATTCCGAAAATAGTATGCAGTCGTTTACAACAGAGAGCGAGTGTCTCCTCTGGAAGTACTGTTGTAACTCGACAGATGGACATGAACGTGGACGACTTGTTTTGTGGAACTGTGTAACTGTCTTGACTACTGGATCCCGAAGCGTTTCGGTTCGTACAGCTTATGCGGTAACTGGTAGACCGTGCAATGCATCAGTTACCAGATAGTTAACGTCAAGTTCGATCTCGACCGAAGCAAGGATTGTGTTCTCATGTTCTTGCTTATGGGCGTCAATTAGGAGTGGCAATGCTCCTTCTTGACCAATGGAAATTGTCGACTGGTAGTGGATCTCGAAATCACACCCTATTAGGGTAAGAGACCAACGTTGTAGCCGGTTGTCTGTGTAGGCCGAGATGTCCTTTTTCGAACCAAAGATAGCCAGCAAGTGCTTGGGATCTGTCAGAAGCTTGAAGCGGCGGCCGTATAGCATTTTGTGGAATTTCTTGACCTCGTACATTATGGCCAATGCTTCTTTCTCAATCTGGCTGCAATTCCTCTCGGCCTTCGTAAGTGTTCTTGGCGGCATGGGCGATTACTTTCTGGGATCCATCGATGTACGTGTGAAATTACTGCGCCAATCCCATGGCTTGATGCATCTCTGGTTAGGACAGTCTCTTTGGAGGGATCAAAATGAGTCAAAAGCAAGTTTGAGGACAGCAATGTCTTGACCCGTTCGAAGGCATTCTGGCATTCTGATGTCCAGTTCCAAGTTTGCCCTTTGGCTAGTAGCCTGTTTAACAGGACACGCAGGCGGTGCATCTCAGGCAAGAATGCGCTGTAGTGGCTGACGAGCCCGCAAATGGAACACAAAGACTGTAGATCTGTTGGTGGCGACATTTTCTAATGGGTTCTACCTTTTTTGCATCTGGTTGACGTCCATCCTTTTTGAGGATAAACCTGAAGTATTTGATGATCGGTGTGAAAAATGTGCAGTTATTCTCACGGATCCGGAAACCGTACGACTGTATACAACCAAGAACTTCATCCAGGCGGTTGAATAGTTTTTCCGGTGTTCGACCCATCACTATAATATCCTGATATGCAGCAGTTTCAGAAACGCACGCTAGCATGGTATCCATCAACTGTTGGAAAATGGCTGGCGTCGATTTTACACCAGAGGGCTAGAGGTTGTATTGGAATAGCCCACGATGAGTGTTGATCGTCAACAACTCCATCGAGACTTCGTCAACATCCACTTGAAGGTAGGCATCGGATAGATCAAGGCTAGCAAAGTACTTACCACCATTCAGTTTTGCAAACATCTTCCGGTACAGGTAATGGGTATTGGTGGTTGCTCAGCTAGGTGTTGAGGCCAGTTGAGTCAGCGCAGACGCGTACCTTGCCATTAGCCTTCTTCACTGCGACAATAGGTGCGGCCCATGATGAGTAGTTGACGGCTGTGATGGCTCCGGCACGTTCCAGTCGATCGAGTTCTTGATCAACGATTGACATGGGTGCATATGGTACCGGTCCTTTAGCCTTGAACACTGATTTAGCACTTGGTCGCAAGCTCAGAGTTACCTTTAATTACGTAAAACGACCCAAGCCACCGCGAAAGGGGCAAATTTTCGTTTCAGGGTACGTGTCATGTCTTCGACGGACTTTGATGATGGGTCTGGACTTGCTCGAACCCGGTTGCAGATCTAATCCAAATAAGCATCGAGAAGTTGCAACTTTTCAATTCAGTCGAGACCAAGAAGATTCAAATTCGGCCGGTCTGAAATGTAGCATGTTCTCGAGTTTTCCACACCTTCGAAGGCAGTCTTGCAAGTAAGTTCGCGCACTAAGTTTAACACACCGTCAGGCGCGCTATGTGGAACTTTCTGATTCCGTGTGCTCATGGAGCTAATCGTGATGTCCGAGGCCATGTCAAATTGCAGTTTCGTTGGTATCCCGTTGATCAACACCCTGATATATCGTCATCACGGTCTACACTCACTTTGGAATGCGGCAACTAGGAACAGAGACTCTGCGCCATCCCTCCTAAAATTGCACTTCGATAAGACTTTTCACTTTCTTCGACCGGACCTGACTGAGAATTCCTCCTTATGCTCATGCTTATGGCACATTTGACAAATATGACGATTGAACGGACAAAAGCGCGCGAAATGCCATTCGCCGCATGACCAGCATGCCGTGGGCGGTTTGTTCGTAGACCTCTTACAGGATTTGCTTGGGTTGGCAGCCCTGGCCTTCTTCACAAAGCGCACGATATCCGGTGATGCGAGACCATTCCGTTCGACCATGGCAGTGTCGCCTTTTAGAGTGAACTGCCGTTTGCGTACGCTTACGAGGGACTTCAGTGTCAAATCAGGATCCTGCTCCAGCTTAGCTAAAAGCCGCGTGCGAATCTCAGCATCACTGGGGGATTGTAGAGCGCGGATGAAAATGAAATACTCGGACTGATCGTCCGCTAGAGAGCGTAGTTTGAAACGCTCATACTCACGACTAATCATGTCTGCTAGGGTCCCAAATTCGTCCGATTCCCCTTTGACAATTTTAGCCCTTGATAGCGAATACTAAACAAGGATACCGACTCACCAAAAATTTTCTCCAGCTGTGACACTACTTCTTCAAACATCAGATCCTTTGGACTAGATCGGACCCATGAACGCTAGAGGCAGAGGCCAACTAGCCAGCAGCTTAAGCCACTGGACCATGAGGGGCGTTGACTGGGCTAGATACTTTGCAAGCTAACTGGGATATAGCACGAACAATCTTCCGCTGTCACTGACAGTGGTTAGCCGGCTACTCACGAGTAACAAAATATATATCCTCTCCTAGTTTCAAGTACCATGGATGTAACATCTAGCGAGAGGAAGTCATGACCTCGCCGACTAGCCACTGTCAGTGATAGTGAAAGATAGGCCGTGCTATATCCCAGTTAGCTTGCAAATTATACAGCCCAGCCAACGTCCTCCATGGCTCAGTGGCTTAAACTGCTGGCTAGTTGGCATCTGCCTCTAGCGGTCATGGGTTCGATCCCCATTAAGGGACTTAGGGAATGCGCACCACTAAAGCCCCAATGGGGCGAAACGCGTCTGGTGCTTTTCCGGACAAGGCTGTGCTATGTAGCTTGTGCACTAATGGGATGAAAACCTAAAAATAACAACTAAAAGCCGGCTACTCACGAGGTATTCAAAGAACCACCAAACCGTTTGAATGAATAAATCAAAGGAAAGTGATGTTACAACTTGGATTGATAGTGGATCGAGAATTCACTTGACAAGTGAGGAATCTCGAAGTTGGGTGCTTCACTGACAGTGGGAGGAGGAACGCTATAAGAACGCGTGCTAGGATGATTAAGGTTCAGGAAATCCTGGCACAGTGGGCATTATCTATCCGATCACCATCAGCTGAGGGTGAAAAACACACCTCCGCTAATGTGCCGCAATACAAAAATAGCACAGTACTATTGTCAATTTGTATGCTAGGCCGAGTAATTAGAAAAGCAATTTGACTGGTCAGTAGCATCAACAACTTCCTCTTCAGGAAATCGTAGTGATCAATGGTATATAGACGATTCACCACTATATAAGACGGAGGTTATTTAAGAGCCGAGAATCCTGAAGCACTATAAAGGCTATGACAGACAAACGCTATCCGCTCTTTGCAGCTGTTAGTTGGTTACACTTTTCCTGGAGATTTGAATCAGAAAAGTTCTCATTCAATTGGACTTGAGTCGTGCCTGTCTTCAAGAAGTGCAACTGCTCCAAATATCGTAGGAGCGGTCCTATCTGCGGTACATAGAAAACGCTTGATTCTTGCTTCTAAACATGCCCATCCAGGTACACGAAAAAAACGCTGTTTGCTCAGATCAAAGATAAACTGAACATCGTCAGAACCTCAATCAAGCAACAATCGTCGCCTTTTAGGCACACGAGCTGCGCTTGATTCCGGTGGCCGAGCTGCTCTGTGATCGGCTATTAATAAGAAGAATTTCCGAGAAGCATCAACATTCTCCAAGCTATTTATTCCCAAAGCTTGGGGTAAGTTCAGGTTAATGAGGAACTTTTTCCATTTGGCATCACCAGTAGTGTGAGACAGGGTTGTACAGCAACGCAATAGATATGGATTGCATCCTGAGTGCTCCGGATAACCGCGAACCCAGTGAAGTCCAGTCGCCTTCGGAGATTGAGCGGATTCGCCATTTGGAGCACACAGGTGGAAATGCCGTCAGCTGTGATTCTTCACACGCCGGCCCAAATATGTTACGTAGGTCGGAATGACTTCTGTTCGTGACCGGACTACCTTCAGTCCAACTCATTCAGTTGTACTTCGAAAAAATGACAGGCGCCTTAGCGCTGAGGGTTTAGCGGATGATGTTGCTCCCCACATTCCCAAGGATCGGATGGATAATACACCTTCGTCATCTCTAAAGCCGACGATACCTCACAATTTCTTCAAAAAGTCGGTGCACAATGCTAAGATGTGGATGGTCTTGCATTGTGGGTGTGAGGATTGGCTTGTTTGCACAGATATCATCTGTTTCTGATCACCGCTATTTTTGGAGCACTGTTAGTGTATGATGGCAACACCACATTAGGAATGATGACAGTGGTCGGTGAGTTTTAAACCCAAATGAACACTACTGGTGTCACTGAGTTGTATGTTTTCACCGCATGTGCCTATGTATCCTTGGCACGTGCTTCGTATGTCTGCTCAGCAGATACCACGTCGTGGTGTTTGTATGCACTTAAGAAGGCCAGAAGAGAAAGCAAGATGTGGCTTTAGCCCATACTGTAAAGGAAATGGTCTGGAAGATTGCCGACATTTGAAATATTCGACTCCAGAACACGCCTGGTTGGAAAAACCCCACGGCGTGGCAGAAAATCGCGTGCTTTGGCAAACGGTCGCAGTCATCATAATGTCGTAGTCTTTTTTACGTTCGGCCGTACAGTATCTATACGCCGTGGTAATATATATATACATATATATATATATATATGCCAAGAGAATATCAAGGTTAGTTTGTCCTGAGTATGTATTGACCTAAGGGGTTGGGAGATGGTAACAAATTGCCGCACTTGGCGTGATCATATCGCGCGTACCGTTGCCAAAGCGCAAGAAAGACAATTGGTGCATGAGAAATTCAACGTGTAGCACGCAAGCATCAGCTGCTGACGGAGTACAATACTTCGGCTACTCGCACATGGACCTATAGTGCATGCACCCATGTGTGCCTTAGCGCAGCCGGTCCAGCCAGTCACCAGTGAGGCCACAATGGGGCTATGCCGAACGGGCCAAATGTGAGACCGAGCACCACGGACTGACATGTAAGACTTGGTGAGACACAATTGAGAAGGGATACCATAACTCACGTTTTAGTTAGCATATGAAGACGCACGTTAAATCGGCCAAACATTATGGAGCAAAGTGAGGCAGACCTGTATCCCTGTTCTCTCGCAAGATCGGAGGCGAGGACTTTGTGCGGATACTACACTAATTCATCGAGTGTTGCAGTGCAGCGACAACCACCCATAGTTTCTGTAAAGACGCAGGCGCTCTGTATTTGCCCTGTTGGTAGTCCATATACAGATGCCCACATACGAGTGCCCCCTATGTTGTAAACACTATGCTTCTTCAACGTAGTTGGACTACACTGACTTACCATACCTTATCATTACCAAAGCCTCCAAACACTTTACCGACTGCAGTATGCAAAAGTAACGCTTCCTCGCTTTGGTGGTAAATTTGTAAGCTGGTGGACATGTCAGTGTTGGACCATGCATCCAAAGAGTAATCGCTCTGAATCGCCTGTGGAGAGTGAACAGTCCCAGCAAGTAACTGACTAGCGCTTAACATGATGATGTTGATGGTTCATATTCTATTTCCCATGTTATTCGTTAGAGTGATTAGAGCTATAATTCCTATTCGTGATCCGCCGATTTTAACTTAGCTGAGCTTATGAAAAGCAGTTGAATTAAGCGCACTATTTCAATGCTAACTTGAAAAGTTGCCTGCTCCATCTACGTTGACTTCTTTGTGTCACTCTTATTCCAACGCTAGTGTAAGTCGCGCTTGAGTACAGTTGCGCTCTACAGGAATTAACTACTGACTTGGTGCGATGCAGTATCTTTAACACACCTAGCTAAAACGGAAGAGCCACATCCAACCTGTCTTTCATTGAGCTTACTTAACTCGGTTGTAATTCGCGATTACTTCACGTGTTACCCACTGCACTTTTGTACTCGTCGTGACTTATGGTACCCTTGCGACCTTCTCAAGCGGATTCTAGCACAGTGAGATACCGAGACGGTAAGCTACGACATCTTCCTCTTCGTATTATTATTCATCCGCGATGCATATCATTATGTAAGCTCCATGGTATTGCTCATCAGAGTATGCGAGGTTGCCACCATCCCTTTTTCTACCTATATTCTGCACGTTGAAGTCGATTGGTAGATTAAATGACCCTAGTTCGATCAGGTGCCCAATACTAACTAGCATGACGCTTAGAGAACCGGCGCATTGCAGGATAAATTTGCAGTCTATTCATGATCTCATTCGTACTGGGCGCGCGCGCAGTTTCCAAGACAGTTGAGTTGTCGATAAGGGTGGTAAATTATTGCGTATGTTTCCATGATCATCATTATTATCATCATCAACAGCAGTACATCAGTCATAAGAACTGATGTTTCGCTGCCATACAACCATGAGGACCTATAGAATAAAGAATAAGAAGAGAGAAAGGGGAGTTACCTGAAAACCTTAAGGCATAAGCAAACATTCAGGATCAAGACGCCTACATCTTATGTAGACAATCTACCATCACAAACAGCTGGCCGGTCATCATCATACACGTTAGCTGGAGGTGGGGAACACCTCAGCTCCTGTGCCGCAATACACGGAAAAAAAGAAAAAGAAAAAGCAACTGGTGCAAGCCGGCTGAGCTACAGGTAACGGATGGGCATCGTTCCCGTAAGCTACCAGCCGGCTACTGTGCATCGAAAAAATTACCATGCAGAATTATAAAAATTAAATAATGAGATCGTCATTGGAGGGGAAGGCTAAGAGAGATGGGGTGGGACAAGGAAACTCACAGCACAAACGCCACTGAGGTCGGCTCCTTGAAATATCAGCAAGTGTGCCCAACCAAACGTGTTCATCGTCTTTCGGACCCCAACCAGGGAGCCGAGACGCTCCAACCGAGGCCAGTTCAGAAGTGGGGGCCTTCATTCCACTGGACCAAGTCATCGCTTGGCCACCCCTCCTCTTCCATTCCGACCGATTAAATTGCTTTTCAAAGTGCTCAGCCCAACGCTCCAAGCGTTTTGATAAGTTTTGGATAGGCTGTCCACTCTCGGCACAAATTGTTTCACTAACACCAGGTCTCCTGCTGCCCGTTTCCCGTATCAGACGGAATAACTTACGATGGTGGATACGCGTAAATCAAAGATTACCATCGCTAAGCCGCTTAAAGTACCATAACAGCATGCTATTTCTTGGAAACTTACAAACCAGTGTGAACACTATGGTGAAAGCCAAATGTTTGACAGTGGGCGGCAGGGGGAATTAGTTGATGTAGTACTGCGGTTGTTATCACGCCAAAGACGCCATAAGCGGTGAATATGTGATATCAACACCTGTCAATGCTTAAGATTGCGCAAAATACGTTCTCTGAGAATCCGCACGAACCTTGGGCGGCACATGATCAGACCGGTCGTCGTAAGGCGCGATCAGCGACACGGAGAGGCTGCACTGAACATCCCACTGCATGCGCAGGCTGTGCGACCTCCCCCATCAGCTTCGCAAGCCTGACTTCATATACAGGAGACAGCATCTCAATACACAATATCGCACTGTACCACTTGTTCATTTATTCGTCTACCTAATAAACGTACTGATGGTAGTTGCTTCCCTATTCCTACATCGGTTTCGTTCAAATATTGATGCTCGAGATTTACGGCTATCACTTTTGTTCACGCCTAAATGTCAAAGAAAACACCGACAGCTTGATATATATATATATATATATATATATATATATATATATATATATATATATATATATATATATATGGTTGGCGGCATCCAGGTTCGGATTTGCCTGTCACTGTGGCCAGCCACAGGACGCCTGTGCCTACAGAGGGACCATGGATGGCTTGCGCTGCACCACCCACAGCTCCAACCATACACCCCATTTCCAGTGTAAATCTGAAGGAATAAGACCTGGAGGCATGCGGATGGGAGCCACGTTTCATCAACGGAGGCGGCCCACACTCCTTCACAGACAAACACAAGCATGCTGTATTTGGGAATCAAGCGCACACAAGGCGGTGGCTGGACCGTAGTCCGCTCCACACTGAGTGCATGGAACCACTCTTCGAGCCTAGGCCGGCCACAAGGACCGTGCACCCCGTCCCCTCTAGCAAAGACCAACTGTCTCCTGGAGCCAGTATGGACAAGGTAGTGGGTAGGCACCTTGTCAACATGCACATCAAGCGCAGCCACACCGGGTATATCAAGCAACAGCCAACCACTTGAAACGACAAAATAAAATAAAATAAATCCAATAATGCATACAGATACGGGGGCATAACTCTTCGCTAAATTAGCTCATGAAGTAAGTTGGTTAGCAATGAATCCGGGATAAGGAAAAAATGTCCACAATTTATTCAAAAATGCTACAAACGCAACAAAGTTACCGAAGATAAGCGCAATTAATGTAAGCAACGTGGCCAGCTAATAGAAGATTATTCAGATAGGCAAAACAAACCAAATAAAGTGGAATGAAATTTAAGCAGCTTAAAGAGATCTAGTTTAGGTGTAAGTTGGTTTAAAACAGTTAGTCCCCTTCAGTAGTTTGAACAACGAAATGAGAAGACGAATACTGGCAGATGCTAGCATTTCGTATTATCTCGTCAGTACCAATACAATAACAGGGAAATTCTTTTATATGTCTTACAGGGCACAGGCAAACCCATCAAATTTATTGTTGTGATCATTGTTATCAGATTACGTCCACGGCAACCGCAGGTTGACAACTAATTGCTTTTGGACACACAAAGCTGGTCTAATTCGGCTTATCGCGACGGCCTCGGCAAATCGTAAAAGGCGTGCATTAGTATGACGTAACAAGATCCGGAAAGCTGATAAGGGATTGACCTGGTGACGAGTCGCCAAGATGTGCCTGCCTATGGAGGACGCTGGCGGCTTACGCGAACACGTATCATCGGAGGTGGATTGGGTAACTTCACGCTGAACCCAGTTTGGTAGGTGTTCCTTCACTCGGGAATCTAAAACCCGTTCGGTCCTGCCGATGTAACTGATACCACAGTCACACACGAATTGGTAGACACAATGGGATTTGGCGTCCACGGGTTCATCTTCCTTTACTGAAGGTAACGGCAACTTTCGGGTTCTGTTGATAATTACCGCCTCCGCAGCACAGTATGTACGCTGAATGGCCGAGACAATCCGTTTGGTTATTCTTTTCGTTGCAGTGTCACCCTTGAATGGGAGCTCAATGGGAGCTAAGAAGAAGGTGTACATATATATATATATATATATATATATATATATATATATATATATATATATGGTTGGCGGCATCCGGTTTCGGATTTGCCTGTCCCTGTGGCCAGCCACAGGATGCCTACGTCTACAGAGGGACCATGGGTGGCTTGCGCTGCACCACCCACAGCTCCATCCACACACCCCATATCCAGTGTACACCCGAAATAATAAGACCGGAAGTCAAATGGATGGGAGCCACGTTTCATCAACGGAGCCGGCCCACACCTACAACAAGCAGAATAGTAGCATTCATGCTTAATTGGGAAACCGTGCGTACCGGGCGTACACAAGGCGGTGGCAAGACCGTAGTCCGTTCCACACTGGGTGGAATCACTCTTCTAGCCTAGCAAAGTCACCAGGACCGTGCACCCGATCCCCTCCAGCAAGGACTAACTGTCCCCTGGAGGCAGTGTAATCGAGACGAAGAGTAACAGACAGGTAGGCACCTGGTCTACGTTCACATCAGGCGCAGTCACACCGAGGTCAAGCAATCACTTGGAATGACAATAGAAAATAAGTCGAATAAAGCATACGGATATGCCGACAAAACTCGTGGTTGTTAGCATATGAAATAAGTGGGTTATCAACAAATCCGCGATTAATGTAAGATATCATAAAAGGTGAGCAAAAAGCAACAAACTTGAAGACAAGTAACGAAGTTAAGCACTTTTTTGTTTTAGTGACTGGTGCAAGTAGACACTAAAGTGAGGTAAGAAAATAAGCATTAAGTAATTATATGACATTACCCACGTTAGCTCTATCGGTAGAGGATCCGTATGCTACGCTGGCAGGCGGACAAAGGTTTACACAAATTGAGCTCAATGACGCGTACTTACAAATTGAGTTAGAGGAGGCCTCTCGCTCATTCACTACACATGGGTCTATTCCAGTACAAAAGTCTGCCGTTCGGAATCAGTTCGGCACCGGCGATATTCCAAAGAATCATTGTAAACCTGATCAAAGATATTCCTTTCAATTGCGTCTTTTTAAGCCGGATACATTCTATTCCACTTTATTTGGTTTCTTGTACCTACCTGAATAATCTTCTAGTAACGTGCACATGTGGCCTACGATAATTGTGCTTATCTTCGTCAACATTGTCGCGTTTGGAGCAATTTTAGCATAAGTTGTGGACACTTTGTATATATCGCGGATTCGTTGGTAACCAACTAACTTCATCTAATAATTTAGCGAAGAGTTATGTCCGCATAACCGTATGCTTTAACAGATATATTTTATTTGCTATTGTGATTTCTAGTGATTGGCTGTTGCTTGACCTCCCAGGTGTGGCTGTGCTTGATGTGAATGTTGACAAGGTGCACACCTGTCTACTACCCACTACCGTCCATACTGGCTCCAGGAGGCAGATGGTCGTTGCTGGAGGGGACGGGGTGCACGGTCATTGTGGACGTGCTAGGCTCGAAGTGTTTCCATGCACTCAGTGTGGAACGAATTACGGTCCAGCCACCACCTTGTGTGCGACTGGCTCCCAAATACAGCGTGCATGTGGTTGCCTGAAAAGGAGTGTGGGCCGCCTCCGTTGATGAAACGTGGCTCCCATCCGCATGCCTCCAGGTCTTATTCCTTCGGGTTTACACTGGATTTGCCATCGCAATGGGGCTGCATCTTACCGTGGTGCGATGGTCTGTGTGCCTCAGCGATCCATTGAGCTATGCTGGGTGGTGCTTTTGTACCTTCAGAGTCACTCATACCAGATTGGTCAATGGTTAGAGGTCCGACAAACAGCCTCCTGGTCCTCCAGGTTGGGGGTTAGAATGAGGGTGGCAACTTATTCCTTAAAACGGACTCCTTGTAGCCCACCGCCAAACCCGCTGCCTTGCGGTAAGGTTTTTGAACCAAAGGCTTTGGTTGAGAACCCTAATCGTTCTCCTGTCTAGGCCTGGGCAACCTGACAGTATCCTGCTCACGCAATACTATGAATTTTCCTTCAAACAATTTCTTGATGCTCTGGCCACCGCAGAGGATAATCAACGGTACCCTATCTGCTGCATCGAGCAGGGTGCATAGGGGTTTGGATGCCACTGCTCAAGTTTTCCCGTCTCCTTATTCCTCCTCTTACGCTTTTTCACTCTTACCGTCCCCTTCCAACTTTACTTATATCCCCCAAGTTTTCAACCCCCGATTCGTGACCCTCCAACATGCTTTGCTAGGCATTTATCTTCTAATTTCAACTTACATGCTAACGCGGAGCGTAACTCCTCTCCTATCGACAAGCCCATGTCCAACCAAGCGGTCCATTCCAGTTCATCGACTTCCATTTGGAGCCCTCAATCCCCCTTCAGATTGGCATGCTGAAATGTACGCACATTACTACAGACCGTCAACAGACAGCACCTGCCCGAACATTGGAGACCCTCTCGACAGATAGCTGTTGCTTATCAGACCCGACTGCAAGACCCCAGCTCTGTGTTCACTCTGCGAGCCCCTTCAGGTTAGGCAAGCAGTATTTTCTCAGTGCGCCTATCCGGTGACGATGCGGCTTCGAACACCGACCAAGCTGGTATTGGCATTGCCCTGAGTTCCCGGGCTGAAGCTGCTCTGGTTGATTAAATTCCAACCAGTAGCCGGATGTGTGCGGTCCGATTGGCTGGCTAGTTCAAAGCTTCGAAGTCGCACAGGACTAATAGGTGTCTATTCATCATCGCTGCCTACGCGTCCACAAAGTGTAGCGATGATTCGGCAAAGAACGACTTCTACCGCCAACTGACCCAGCTCCTTCGCCACAGAAGAAGCACAGACACTGTTGTGCTGGCGGGAGATATAAACGCACAAGTTGGAAAGTTGTCCGCTGATGAACTGCATCTGGGCGGTAAACACGGTGTAGGCTCCCGTAATGATAACGGTGAGCGGTTACCTCATTTGTGTGAAGATGCCCACTTATTTCTTGCGAGCACTAACGTCCGACACACCACTCGCCGGAGGGTGACTTGGCGCCCACCAGCCTCTAACCAGCCTTGGACGCAGATCAGTTACCGCTGGAGAGACTGCATCGAGAACTGTCGCTCGATTTGGAGCATTTGTGTGGACACCGATCATGCACTTGCATGTGCTGACATACAAATGCGTTTTGGCGGAAGCCCACGACGAAGCTGTGAGCGCAATGACACCAGCCAACTGACAAAGCCAACTGTTCTGAATGCGTATCGAAGTACGCTTACATGTGAAGTGAGTAAGCGCTCATTGGAGACAATTGATGGACGCTGGTCACATATTCACCAGACATTACTAGCAGCAGCCAAGTCCTCATGTGGTAAGTCTAATAGCCAACATAGATATTGGATCTCTTCGCGGTCTCTGGAACTTATCGATGCTCGCCGACATACCGCGGCAGGAAGTGAACACAATGAAACTCGCAAAGAGCTCCGGGAAAACCTCCGTGCCAGCCTGAAGAAAGACCGCGAATCGTGGTGGTCTCATCGTGCGTCAGAGATGGAAGTGGTCGGTGCCCGTGGTAATCATCGCATGTTATTCCGTCTGATACGAAAAACGTGAAGCAGGAGACTTGATGTTAGTGAAACTATACGTGACGAGAGTGGACAGCCTATCCACAATTTGTCAAAACCTTTGGAGTGTTGGGCTGAGCATTTTGAAAAGCAATTTAATTAGCAGGAATTGTTCGATTCTTCGACTGCCAGTGATCGCCTTGCTCCGTGGACTGTCCCTTTGGATCCGCTCTCTCGCTCAGAAGTCGAACGTGAGATCGGACTGTTAAAGTTGAACAAAGCCGCGGGACCTGATGATCTTTCCCCGACCCTCTTCGAATTCAGAGGCTCTGCTCTTGTTAATGCTTTACATGAATTACTAGTGAAACTGTGGGAGTAGGAGACTGTCCCTATCGACTGGAGCCGCTCCGTTATTGTTCCCATCTTCAAAGCAGACTCGCGTTCTAAATGCGGCAACCATAAAGGAATCAGTCTGAGCTCCATCGCCTCCAAATTACTCACCTTCATCATTCTTCACAGACTGACTGGCGCTCGTGAAAGCCAGATTCGTGAAGAGCAAGCCGGGATTCGTCGGGGTCATGGCTGCATCGACCACATCTTCACCTTGGGTCAGTGGTTGGAGCACCGTCATACATATTGGAGGTCCACCGTAGTCGTGTTCCTCGACATCAAAGGTGCCTTCGATTCGGTTGATCAATGTGTCCTTTGGAATTGTCTACTCAGTAAAGGTGTGCCCGAAAATATTTAAATATTATCCAAGCATTATGCGCGCGTAGCACGGGCAAAGTGAGGGTTTACGGCAAGCTGTCGCCTCCCTTCAATATCTCCAGCGGTGTGAGACAAGGATGCCCGCTGTCACCTTTCCTCTTCAACTTCGCTATTGATGAAGTCATGAAGATTGCATTTACAGAACATGACTTGGAAGGTGTGGAGCTACTCCCAGGAGAACGAATTCTTGACTTGGAGTCTGCAGACGACATTTCTCTCATCTGTGACAGCTCCCAGAAGTGCCAAGCCGCGCTGGACAGCCGCTTCGCGCTTTGCTTCGCGCCATCGAAATGCAAAGCGTTCCTCCAAAATTGGCAGGGACCGCCTCCTACACTGACTCTAGGTGGGGATCAGCTAGAAGTCGTTCAGAAATTCAACTACCTGGGAAGTTGTATCAGCGCCCTTGGGATCGAAGACGAGATCACGAGTCGTATAGCAAAAGCTCGAAGTGCTTTTGCTAATCTTGGCTACCTATGGCGGCTGCGCCCTGAAGGGTAGAGTGTACAATGCAGCGGTACGTTCGACCCTACTGTACGGTTACGAAACCTGACCCCTTAGATCAGTGGACATAAAGAGGCTAATTATGTTTGACAATCGGTGCCTTCGCAGTTTGGCTCACATTTGGTGGGAACACCGCATGAGCAACGAGCGTGTTCGACGCCTTGTTTACGGCCCAGGAAAAGGAACTGAACCGCTCAGCACCGTCATTTCACGCACCAGGCTCCGATGGCTCGGCCACGTGTTGCGCATGCCGGCCCACCGACTCCCTCGACTTGCGTTATTCGCTCACCGCGGATGTAGGTGGAAAAAGAGGAGAGGTGGCCAAGCGATGACTTGTTCCAGAGGAATGAAGGCCCTCACTTCGGAGCTAGCCTCGGTTGGAGCTTCATGGCTCCCTGGTTGGGGTCCAAAAGACGCTGAACACATTTGGCTGGGTACACTTGCTGGCATAGCAAGGAGCCGACCTAAGTGGCGTTCATGTTGTGAGTTTCTTTGTCCCCCACATGCCTTTTAGCCTCCCCCTCCACCTACGATCTCATTTCATAGTGTAAAACATAATATTTTTTTCTTTTTGCCTGGTAGCCGGCTAGTAGCTTACCGGAACGATGCCTATCCGTTGCTGGTAGCTCAGCTGGCATGCAACTGTTGTATTTATTTTCCTTTTCCTTTATATATTGCGGCACAGTAGCTGAGGTGTTTCCCACCCCTAGCTGTCGTGTATAATGATGACACTGGGTATGGGTATGTGGTTGAAGCTGTGGGTGGTGCAGCGCAAGCAACCCATGGTCCCTCTGTAGGCGCAAGCGTGCTGTGGTTGGCCACCGCAATAGGCAAATCCGAGACCGGATGCCGCCAACCATACGTTAGAGAGAAGTGGGAAACACTTCAGCTACTGTGCCGCAATACATAAAAGAAAAAGAAAATGAATACGACAGTTGCATGCCAGATGAGCTACCAGAAACGGATGGGCATCCTTCCGTTAAGCTATCAGCCGGCTACTAGGCAACAAGAAAAAGTATTATGAAAAGTCATATTATGATACAAAATGAGATCGTGGTTGAAGGGGAGGCTAAAACGGATGGGGAGGGACAAAGAAACTCACATCAGGAACGCCACTGAGGTCGGCTCCTTGCTATGCCAGCAAGTGTACCCAGCCAAATGTGTTCAGCGTCTTTTGGACCACAACCAGGGAGCCGAGACGCTCTAACCGAGGCCAGCTCCGAAGTGAGGGCCTTCATCCTCTCGACCGAGTCATCGCTTGACCACCTCTCATCTCCTTCCATCCACCTTCCTCATGAGCAAACTACGCACATCGTGGAAGTCGGTGGGCTGGCACGCATAACACGTGGCCCAGCCATCGGAGCCTGGTGCGTGAAATGACGGTGCTGAGCGGTTCAGTTCCTTTTCCTGTGCCATAAACAAGGCGTCGAACACACTTGTTGCTCACGCGGTGTTCCCACCAAATGTGAGCCAAACTGCGAAGGCACCGATTGTCAAACATAATTAGCCTCTTTATGTCCACTGATCTAAGGGGCCAGGTTTCACAACCGTACAGTAAGGTCGAACTTACCGCTGCATTGTACACTCTAACCTTCAGGGCGAGAGTGATATCGCGCAGCCGCCATAGGTGGCGAAGGTTAGCAAAAGCACTTCGAGCTTTTGCTATACGACTCGTGATCTCGTCTTCGATCCCAAGGGCGCTGATACAACTTCCCAGGTAGTTGAATTTCTGAACGACTTCTAGCTGATCCGCACCGAGGGTCAGCGCAGGAGGCGATCCCTGTCAATCTTAGAGGAAAGCTTTCCACTTCGATGGTGTGAAGCAAAGCGCGTAGCGGCTGATAGCCAGTGTTAATCTGTTCAGCGCGGCTTGGCACGTCTGGGAGCTGTCACAGATGAGAGAAATGTCGTCTGCAGACTCCAAGTCAAGAATTCGTTCTCCTGGGAGTAGCTCCACACCTTCCAAGTCATGTTCTGTAAATGCAATCTTCATGACTTCATCAATAGCGAAGTTGAAGAGGAAAGGTGACAGCGGGCATCCTTGTCTCACACCGCTGGAGATATTGAAGGGAGGCGACAGCTTGCCGTAAACCCTCACTTTGCCCGTGCTACGCGCGTATAATGCTTGGATAATATTTAAATATTTTCGGGCACACCTTTACTGAGTAGACAATTCCAAAGGACACATTGATCAACCGAATCGAAGGCACCTTTGATGTCTAGGAACACGACTACGGTGGACCTCCAATATGTGTGACGGTGCTCCAACCACTGACCCAAGGTGAAGATGTGGTCGATGCAGCCATGACCCCGACGAATCCCGGCTTGCTCTTCACGAATCTGGCTTTCACGAGCGCCAGTCAGTCTGTGAAGAATGATGAAGGTGAGTAATTTGGAGGCGATGGAGCTCAGACTGATTCCTTTATGGTTGCCGCATTCAGAACGCGAGCCTCCTTTGAAGATGGGAACAATAACGGAGCGGCTCCAGTCGATAGGGACAGTCTCCTACTCCCACAGTTTCACTAGTAATTCATGTAAAGCATCAACAAGAGCAGAGCCTCTGAATTCGAAGAGGGTCGGGGAAAGATCATCAGGTCCCGCGGCTTTGTTCAACTTCAACAGTCCGATCTCACGTTCGACTTCTGAGCGAGAGAGTGGATCCAAAGGGACAGTCCACGGAGCAAGGCGATCACTGGCAGTCGAAGAATCGAACAATTCCTGCTAATTAAATTGCTTTTCAAAATGCTCAGCCCAACACTCCAAAGGTTTTGACAAATTGTGGATAGGCTGTCCACTCTCGTCACGTATAGTTTCACTAACATCAAGTCTCTTGCTTCACGTTTTTCGTATCAGAGGGAATGCATGTATGTAATCTCAACAGTCTAGTAACTAGACATAGAGCCAGCAAAGCCATGGAAATCAGTGGATAAGAGACAGTCATTGCGTCATAATCATCGTGGCATGCTAGTTGAAAGTGTGCAACACACTTCAGCTAATATGCCGCAAGAAAATGGAACAGTTTGACAAAAATACACAACAAAACATCTTTAGTTTGCTTGTCACACGCCGATTTTTCTCTTTTTGTTATTTTCAATGTTGGTAGTATTAAACATGTGAATCAATACAACACTACACAATTCTTCCACTGATCCCGGTTGAGGGCCATGTCTTCAAGAGTCCTAAGCCATTGGCACTCCTCATCTTTGGGTCCCCATCCTGGAAGACGTACGAGTTCAACAGCGGCTACACGCGACGTCAGCGATTTCATGTGCTGCCGCCAAGTGGAAGGCTGACCACCACGCGGTCGCTTCCAGCCAGGTCCTTGACGAGCGAATAGAGCGCGACACGGTAGACGCTCAGGTGCCATGCGTAGGACATGTCCGAGCCATCTTAACTGGCGCAACAAAACCAGTTTCTTGAAGGAAATACTTGCATTCCCCAAGATGCGACGTCGAACGTCATTACTGGTAACTCGATGTTGCCACCGAACACGAGCGATCCTCCTTAAGCAACCGTTATCGAACGCAGAAAGACGACGCATGTCTTCCACGCGAATCGGCCAGGACTCGCTCCCATACAACAATACTGAGCGAACTGATGCGCTGTAAATGCGGCCTTTAGTGAGAATGAGACGTCACGACGACGCCACAAGTGCCTCAGATTGACAAATGCTGATCGAGCTTTAGCGATACGAAGCGAAACTTCTTTGTTGATAGTGCCGTCAGCGGAAACACAGCTCCCAAGGTAGACGAAACTATCTACCTGTTCAAATTATGCACCTTGGAGAGTGAGCACGGGAGCAGGTGAAAGCCAATCCTTGAGCAGTACTTTACACTTCGATGGGGCGAAGCTCATGTCATACTTAGATGCTTCAACCGCCAAACGATCCAGAATGAGTTGCATACACTGAGGATCGTCACCAAGTAAGGCGATATCATCAGCATAAGCTAAGTCGGTCGCGCGTTCACCCGGTAGAAGCTCTAGGCCAAAATGTTGGAAACGTTCTAGGGCATTCGACAGAACGTCTTCGATTGCGAAGTTGAAGAGGAATGGGGACATAGGGCAGCCCTGTCGCACACCGCTATTGACAGCGAATCGCGAGGAAAGCTTGCCATAGACCCTCACTCTGCCGCATGTATGAAGGTAAAGTGCTCGGAAGATGACGGTATATTTCTCTGGCACCCCGTTATTTAGTAAGCAACGCCATAAAGCAGGTCGATCAACGGAGTCAAAAGCGGCACGAATGTCTAGGAATGCAACGATAGTGGGCCTGTGATAAATGTGGCGATGTTCAAGGAGTTGGCGGAGCGTGAAGATTTGATCCACGCATCCGCGGCCAGGACGGAAACCAGCTTGTTCTTCACGGTAGTATGATTCACGTACTGGGGGTAGTCTACGAAGTAGAATGGATGCCAATAGCTTAGAGGCAACCGAAATAAGACTAATCCCGCGATGATTTGCACATGAAGTGCGAGCGCCTTTCTTGAAAATTGGGACAATAACTGATTCGCCCCAAGTGGAAGGCACTTTCTCTTCATGCCAAATTTTTGCGAACAGCGCGGTTAGCTGGTTAATGATCGCCACACCGCTCCGGAGGAAGTCCGTCTAAGCCGGCAGCCTTGAAGCGCTTCAAGCGTCGAATCTCGAGGCAGACTTCTGCTTCGCTGGGTGGACTCAATGGGACGAGCCAGGGTGGACAGCAAGGTGTACTGCATGTACTGGTGGATGGTGGAGGCCAGTTGAACTGCGAGTGAAAGTGCTCGGCCCAGCGGTCCATACGCCTCTTTTGGTTGGTGATCGGAGAGTCATCCACCTCACGAATGACCTCACTGACACCAGGCTTCCTGAGGCCAGTGGACCGAATGAGTTGGAAAAGTCTGCGAGTGTTACCAGAGAGGGCAGCAGTCTCCATCTCTAAAGCATACTCAGACCACCATGTCTCGCGATCCTTGCGTAGACTTTGCTTGAGCAGCCGGTTGGTAGAACGGCGCCGCTGGTTGCAATCTGATTCCGCCGGGATATCTTTGCGGCGTTCGAACAGCTCCAGAGAACGAGCAGAGATCCAAGACTTCAAAGGGCGTCGAGTTAGACCGCAGCATGACTGTCCTGAAATGGTCAGCGCTTTCCGTATAAAAGTCCAGTGTTGTTCCACTTCTCGCGGTGGATTGCAACTGAGTGCATATGCCAGTGAAGACTGATAGCTCTCCTGGACAGAGGAATCAGTTAATCAGTTTACATCAATCTTGCGGTGCTTCGTGTTTCGGGATCCTCCAAAACACATGCAGATTTTCGCGCAGACCAGAGCATGATCTGAATCAACGAAAGTAGACCAAAAGGACCTGCAGTCCAGTACGCTGCCGCGCCATCTGAAGCTAATCGCAATGTGATCAATTTGAGACCACGGTTGTGTTGGCGAAGAGGGACACCACGTTGCGCAACGCTTCTTCGTACGCCTGAAGCTAGTGCTCGAAAGAAACAAACGGTTGTCCTCGCACAATGTGAGAAGTCTCTCTCCGTTATCAGAGCGGTTCTCATCGAGCGAGTGATGACCACCAAGGTGGCGTTCGTATGGTAACAGGCGGCCAACCCGTGCATTAAAATCCCCAGCAAGGATAACGACATCCGACTTTTTAGCATTAGTCAAGAGCTGATGTAGATCTCGGTAGAAATTGTCCTTGACCGAGTCGCCACTGCAGTCAGTTGGAGCGTACACGGAGGTCACAAACAAGTTGTGTCTCTCTTCGCGGTGCCTGTTGATTTTACATGAACCCCGAAGCCGAACTGCACATAGTCGGCTGTTAATCGGGAACCAGTCCAGTAGTGCCGCCTCGGACTTGCCACTCAGTGCTATACCTACACCAGCCAAACCCGCTGAGCTTGCTTCTGGATCTCCAGAAAGACGCAGGTGATATCTGGCTTCGTGGTCAGTGGGAGATGCCAATGTAAGCACAGTGCTGGGATCTTGCAATCGGGTTTCTGAAAGGCAGCAGACATCAATGTCTAGGGAATCTAGGGTGCGCGCTAGACCGGCTTGCTGTCCAATTTGCATGAGTGTCCGGACGTTGAAGCACGCCAGACGGAACGAGGATCGGGGACGAAGGAGAGCCATAGGTTGGACTCCTTGATCAGCTGAGCAACCGGAATCGCAGCCAGATTGTTGAACAGATGAATCGGGTAACCGAAAGTGAGGATTATTAGCAAACAAACAATTGGCGTGTGATGGAGTAGCGTGAAAGTGAGTAGCAGGAACAGTAGCTGATGAGCGCGTTGTAGTACAGTCCATGGTTTTGTGAGAGGGCGTGATACTACCCGGTTGCCCAAGCCGAAGTAGGGAGTTGACTTAGGGGACTCCACCCCGAGCCTTTGGCGAAATAACCTACCCGCAAGGCAGCGGGGCGAATTTAGGGAATCGCGCCCATTGGGAGGCGTTGATTGAATGATCAGCTCATGCGTCTTTGTTTGGTAGATTACCAAACAGGGGCCCAATATTCCCCATGAAGTCAGCACAATTGCTGAAATACAATGTCCCACGGAGGTGGAACATTGTCGCCGAACACTTTGCTGGAACGGGGTACACCCAAACCACCCAGCTGGCACCACGAGGAGGTAGTTCGGCAAGCCAGACGGAATAACTTGCGATGGTTACCAAGGGCACCGACCACTTCCATCTCTGACGCACGATGAGACCACCAAGATTCGTGGTCTCTCTTCAGGCTGGCACGGAGTTTTTCCCGGAGCTCTTTGCGAGTTTCATTGTGTTCGCTTCCAGCTGGAATATGCCGGCGGGTATCGATAAGTTCCAGAGACCGCGAAGAGACCCAATGTCCATGTTGGCTATTAGACTTACCACATGAGGACTTGCCTACTGCTAGTAATGTCTGGTGAATATGCGACCAGTGACCAACAATTGTCTGCAGTAAGTGCTTACTCAACTCGCATGTCAGCGTAGTTTGATAGGCATTCAGAACAGCTGGCTTTGTCAGCTGTCTGGTGTCAACGTGCTCACAGCGTCATCGTGGGCGTCCGCCAAAACGCATCCGTATGTCAGCACATACAAGTGCATGATCGGTGTCCACAAGTAAACATTAAGACAATACAGCAAAACAATCATCTGAAATAAAGAAACTCAGCACGCAAGCACGCGGTTAGTAAATCGAATGGAAGCGCGCATGCATCGTACCTACCAACGCTGCACCGGTTCTGCTTACATTCTCAGCAGGACCCGTCGTCGTTTCGATGTTGGTCCGAGTGACCTCGCTCGTATATATGTGGCGCGGAGGTTCATGGCTCACAGAGGCATTTGGTGGTGCGATCTTGACAGATTGTCGACAAGCTGTTCTTAATGTTTTACCGTAGACTCATGTCTTGTACGCCTACTCGTCAGGACAAAAATTTTGCGTGGCGGTTCACTGGCTCATGGCGCGCAGCTCGCTGCCATCCGACCATCTAAATGAGGACCTAGTGACAGAGCCGACTAGCACTAGTCTACGACTGATGACTCTTCGCCTGCGACTTGGAAGGCAACTTTGTAACTTATTAGCACCACTATGTCATCCTAACGAAACGAAAGATCAGTCGAACACTCAGTTATCCTCAGTGATATCGTCTGGGCTGAGAAGCGATTGGTTATTCCCACTGGGCGATTTCAACGCGCGCATTTGGCATGATGCCAAAGTGTGGACAAATATCATAGCTCCGCATAGCATTGCCACAGCCAATGGGAACGAAGACCGGCTGCTTTCATTGAGCGACACTCAGGGCCTGCCTGTCACGAACACTCGGTTTGCACTGCGGAAGGATATAGCTGCTTGGACGCACCCACGGAGTGGTCACGTTCACCTGCTCGATTATGTCATCGTACACCAGCGTGTTGAAGCACGGCTGTCCCCATGGAGGCCGCAGTGGCAGGCAAATCCGGAACCGGATGGCACCAACCATATTACCATCAGCAACAGCAGTACACCAGACATTTGAACTGATGTTTCGCTACCGTACAACCATAACGACCTACGGTAGGAAGAATAATAAGAGGAAGACTTCTCGGAGAATCTTGATTCATTAAGTAAACCTTCATCGTCAAGGCGCTTACACCTTGATAACAGCCGGCTATCATGCAAAGATGAGGCGGCATCAGCAAGACAGCTTCCTTACGAATTTCACTGCGCCGGATCATAATCAACCATTACTCTGCAGATAACTAAGCATCAAAAACACTTTAAACAGACAGTCCAACTAGGAGAGGGCAGCAGAAACGCCACTGGTTTCGACTGCGAACCGTCTTATAAAGTATCGGGTCAAGCACAAGGCGAGTCACATAGACTCCAGTCTGGAGGGCGGGACGGACCGACGGCACCTAGTTTGGGCATCAGTGACTTCATTTCCCGCTGCCAAGTCAACTTTTGTCCGCCTCCAGCTTTGCACCACCGTACATCTGGCAGACAAAACAAGGCCCTCTTCGGTAAGCGGTGACTGGGCATAAGTGGAACGCGAATAAGCCAACGCAACTCATTCAGTTTCAAGGAATTTGTTGCATCACGGTGTTAAAACAACGGGAACATTCTCAGAATCTATGTACTTAAGTTGGGCTACAGGCCAAAAATCGGAAAACCGTACTGCGTCAGCCCATGATGCCAAATGTGAACGCTGCTCTGGCTATGACGGAGTGTTGGATACAGTGATCGATAACGGTTGATCGATGATCATGGTGATTGGGTAAGTTAGGGTTGTTCTAAGCAAAACAGAATTAGCTTATCACTTCCAAGCACTCACTTATGCACATCATCGTTGCGGACACGCTGGTGCCACCCGACACTAGCAATGCTTCGCAGACAACGACGGTCGAGGACTTGAAGGCATCTCAGATCGAATGGGTCGTCTTACCCTCACACAGTAGGGCAGCCCTCACTGTGGCCTTGTAAGCACGGCCCTCCGGACGGAGGGAAACTCCTGTCACCAAAAATGGCGCAGATACAAAAAGGCAGTGTTGGTTTTTGCAATACGTGAACTGATTTGGAAGTTCGTTCCAAATGTTTGAGTAATGGACTAGAAAAAACGTTCCCTGATTCTCGTAGTAAATTTGGGAACCGTGAGCTTTATCTCCTTGTTGCGGATGGGGTATCTGCTGTTTGAAGGCATGTGAATGCCGTCATCGAAAGTAGGAATTTAATGGTTTATAATTTTGTAAAGAAAACAGGTACAGTTTCATTCTCCAAAGCCAGAGTGGGTCAAAGCCAAGTTTACCACAACATTCTCTGTGTGCCATCTTTGAGGAATAGCCACATTATTCGTGAAGCGTCCCTGGGCTTTCTCAAGAGCATGCTAAGCAGATTGTAGCAGATTCGATTGAAACAATGAGCAGTATTTTATGCAAGGCAATACACGTTTCGTGAAACCAGATACGAGAAGCAGTGAGATAAAAATGATGGCACATGTATCCAATGGTCTCCAAGGCCTTTGAAACTTGAGTCACAATGTTCAAAAAAGTTAAAAGTGACTGAATATAGCACGCCCAAGTCGCGAACCGTCCTGCATTTCCAGATGTGTGCCTTGCAGTGGAAGACTGTCTGGAGGTACTTGACATTTGTAAGATAAATTATTACACTTGTTCATGGCAAATGACATCTGCCACATTTGGCACCAGGACTCAGGTGCAGATAGATCATGCTGAATGAGACGTACGGTTACCCGAGCATTTGTACGTTCTTGTGTAGACAACTTTAGTGACAAGTCTCAGTACCATACAGCAGAACGGCTCTCACTGTGGCCTTGTATACCCGGCCTTGCAGACGAATGGAAACTCCATTCTGTCGCCAAAAATGCCGCAGGTTCAAGAAGGTACCTCAGGCTTTTGCAATGCGTGAGCTGACGTCAGTTTCTATGCGCCCATCGTTGCTGATGCAGCTGCCCAGATAAGTGAATTGATCAACCACCTCGAGTTCCTCGTTAGCAAGCGTCAAGGGGTCATCAAGTGGCCGGTGATCCTGCAGCAACACTTTGCACTTTGAAGGTGCAAAGTGCATACCAAATAATGGGACCACTCTGGACAGGCTATTCAGGGTTGATTGGGCCGCCCCAACATCGTCGAAAAGCAAGACGATATCGTCCGCATAATCTAGATCAACTAACCTTTCACCAGGCAGCACTCCAACGACTACGTGGTGAGATTCCGCGAGGAAACACTCCATAATAGAATCCACGACGAAATTGAACAAAAACGGGGATATCGGAAAACCCTGACGAACACCACTTGTGGTCGGAAAGCTATCCGATAAGACACAGTGCACCCTGACGCGGGCTGTAGTGTTCGAGTATAGAGCACGTAGGATGTTCACATATTTCGTGGGAACACCTTTCCGCGCAAGTATTTCGAACAGAATCGATCGATCGACTGAATCGAACGCACTCTTGAAATCGAGGAACACTGCTATTGTCGGTCTGCGGTATGCGTGGCGCTGCTTTAGCACCTGCCGCAAAGTGAATATATGGTCTATACAGCCACGTCCTGGGCGGAAACCAGCCTGCTCTTCCCTAATCCGAGATTCCCGTTCCGCAGTGAGGCGACGAACGATAATCAAGGCCAATAATTTTGTCACAATTGGCGTTAGGCTAATACCCCTGTGGTTAGGACAGTCTGTGCGACTGCCCTTCTCGTATATTGCCACTATAATCGATTCGCTCCAATTAGCCGAGACACTTCTTTCCAGACACATTCGAATAAGGTCAGTGCTTTGCAGACGACCTCACCTCCATCCTTAAATAGTGCAGGTGGGAGAGGATCCGGGCCAACGGCACGAAAACGATTAATGGCTGTAATCGCGTTTAGGACCTTGGCCTCCGATGGAGGCTCTAAACTAACCGTCCATCGCTCGTCCTGCACCACCTGAGTAGGAAGAGGTCCGGGCGCAGGAGGCCAGCTGAACTGATCTTGAAAGTGTTCCGCCCAACAAACCATACGGCACTCCTTATTGTGTATCAGTGCACCCGCGCTGTCTCTGATTGTCTCACTGATGTCTGGTTTTCTGGGACCAGTGGTGCGGATAAGCTGGAAGAGCTTACGGTAATTGCCTACTGCCCATGCCTCCTCCATTTCTTGAGCCCGAGTGGTCCACCAGGCTTCTGTCAGCACGCAGGCTCTGCTTTAGTAAACGCCTAATAGCCCGTCTGGTCACATTGTGTTCAGAGCCAGCCGGGAGGTTTCATCTAGATTCCAACAGGTTCACCGACCTCTCGGATATCCAGTGACCGGTGCGGCGACGATTGATAGTGCCACAAGCAGATGCTCCGGCGTCGTGCATGGCGACCGAGATCTTATTCCACTGAAGCTTAGCGTCATTAGGACAAGACTGCGGAAGTTCAGTATGCAGTGCGTCTTGATAGGCTTGCCTGACTGAGGACAGACAATTTCTCAGTTGCGAATCGTAGGGGACGCTTGTTGAGCCTCCCGGTAAAGTTCATGGAGAAACGACAACCTACCAAGGCATGATCAGAGTCGACACAGGTACTCCAGTACGAGCGGCAATCCAGGATGGAACCAGGTCATCTGTAACTTATAGCAATATGATCAATTTGGGTCCATCGCTGGCCAGCTACAGGAGGACGCCAACTGACACTTCGGCGCCCACTATATCTAAAAGCAGTGCTACTAAGAAATAACTGGTGCTCCGTACACAGTTGCAGCAGACGCTGGTCGTTGTCAGTCCGTTCGGAGTTAAGCCCATAACTACCACCCAGCTGACGTTCTGAAGAGCTCAGACGCCCTACTTGTGCGTTCAGATCCTCTGCAAGTATTATAATATCTGAACTAGTAGCACTGCGTAATAGCGCAATCAGTTCGTGACAGAATGTGTCCTTGACAGCATTTGAACTGCAGTCGGTGGAAACATAAGCGGAAACCACGAACAAACAGCGTTTTGTACTACTTCGTGAATCAACCTTAGCTGATGTCGCCAAACGGGCTGCACATAAACGACTATTCACCGGAATTCAATCAACCAACGATGGCACAGCGTTGGAGCTCAGAATGATACCTACACCAGCTTGATCAGTGAGTGCTGCATCGGCGTCTCCGGATGAGTGCAACCAATAACGAGAGAATAAGCAGAGTGCAGTTAATTCAATAACCCCCTTAGGGTCATTGATCCTAGTTTCGGACACACAACACACATCAATACCCAGTGTGTCCAAGGTGCGTGCGAGTGCAGCCTGTTGACCTGTTTGTCTTAGAGTGCGAACATTGAATGTCGCCAAGGAAACGGGATAGTGTGGCCTTATAAGGGACTTTTGCCGATGGGCGTCCGATAGGTGCTGTTGGATGGTGGCTGCAGATGGTTCTACTCCAGTGGCATTTCGGTTGCTGTCAATTAAGCTGGGAATTATAGAAGGAAGGTTAGTAATGGGGGTCGGGAGGGGAGTAAGAGAAAAAGGTGGAAAAAAAGAAGAAAGGCGCCAGCAGTAGCATGTTTACGCTTATCCGCCCTGGTGTATGCAGCAGATAAGACGACCCTTGAAAATCTGCGCAACGGCGGATGCAGGATGAAGTTTATGTTTGAAGAAAATATCATGGTTGTATGTGGGCTGAGATACTGCCAGGGCGCCCAGACCTAGACAGGAGGACGATTAGGGTCCTCAATCAAAGCCTTTGGCTCAAAAGCCTGTCCGCAAGGCAGTGAGGTGGCAAGGATTTAGTTTTACAGAAATGGACGCCATCGCATTTCAAACTCCCACCCTGGATGACCAGGAGACTGAGTTTGTCTGAACTGTCACCATTGAGCAACCTGGTAGGAGTAGCTCTCAAGGTGCCCGGGGGCATCACCCGGTATAGCTCAATGGGTCGATGAGGTATGCAAACCGTCGCATCACGTTATGATCCAGTCTCGTTGCGACGCAGGAGGGCTAAGGATACTGCGAGGGTCTCACTGTCCCTACGCAGCCTCGAACCCGCGCCGTCAGATTACAAGACTATCCTGTTCTCTTTAGGCTATGGGCCGGCGATGTCTAGGAAGCACCACCCGGCTGGTGGCTGCACGGATAATGTACGTGACTTGTAGCCCAAAAGTCTGCAGTTCGAATACATGTACATGCGAGTGACTGCGGTATACCCAGCCCACGCGCGCCTAGTTGTGGTCGTGTGCCAGCGAAGCGTCTGTATGGTTTGCCGGCCTACAGCCTATTACTTATGTTGATTCTCCATTTCTAATGAGGCTAACAGTTGAGTCAGCCGTGCGGTGTTTGGCAGCAGAATCTATGTTGTCGCAATGGAGTGGCCGTTGAGTTCGGAGCAGTTTCGTTAGTTCGGCCGTGTGCAACCCGCTGCTTCGGTGTATATTACCTGCCGATGCCTAAGTGCCCAGTCAGTGACAGAAAAAGAGCATGAAACTCACTGAGAGTCCGAATCAGGTTAGTGCTGGGTTTGTCCTAGACGATGCCTGCGGGATCAGACACATAAGCGGCTAGACACCCTAACGGATAGGGCACAAAAGCAGAGATAGCAAGTCTGCTAATTTAACTATCACTTCGGACTCCTCAGTAATCCAACAAACCAGTTAAGTTCCCGTTCATTAGTCTCGGAGTAGTATTAGTAACACTAGTATATTGGCGACACATCAAAAGAACCGGATCCGCAGCGTCTTCGTGAAGGAGTCAAAGTTGAAAAATCAAACAAATTAACTAACAGTAGGGCCAGAAACCTATGGAAATTCGAAGCCAAACCGCATTTAAGAAACCATCTATCGCGACCCCCTAAGTAGATTATTCACAATATTTGTGCTTAGGGTAACGATATCTCCTAGATATCCACAAGCAACCGCCAGCAGTCACCGGTAACAGAGATAGCAAGGCAGTTGAGGTATCGCTAGTAAGCTAGTATATTGTATGAGGGAAACTGAAGCTGAACGTTAGCCGCTAGTCAATTTGATACAGGGGACGAAAGGAGCTAAGGTGAAGTGGGACTTTCACTCTGACAGACAAGTTGGGTGAATTGGCAGCCCTAGTTACGATTTCAGTTGTAATCTCCCGCCGGTTTACCTGGAAAAGCGCCGACTGAAGGGAAAAGTGAAAGAAAAAGAAAGAACATTGGTAACGGAAATCTGTGGGCAGATAATATTCTGAGGAAAGCTATCCCGACAGAGGAATCTTGGCTGAAATTTTTCACAACCCCAAACTTTGACTCAATGGACTGATAAACAAGGCGAAGTGTGATGGCAGAATTCCATTGGGATCTACTAGGTAAGCTGCAAGTAGCCTTGGAAGCATCAAAACGACACATACAGGTTTTTTCGACCGTAAGATAGGAAGTACATGCAATTGCAATCAGCTTCAGGTGAGTTCCAATAGATTTACACCTTTCGATTAGGAGCCTCAGTGAGCTAGAGCCATTCTTTTACTGTCAGATAACCCGTGCTCTAGGTTAACCGAGTCATGCTAACAAGCGGAGTATTACTGTCCCCCGTGGCTGTGGTGCTGAAGGAAGCTTTCCACTTCTTCCTAATCTCCGATGAAGATTACTGAAGACGAGGTTGTTCGACATCTTCCAACGACGCGCCTAGTGCCACCCGGTTAAGTTAAATAGTGTGTACGCGCGCAAACCGCTGCGTGTCAAGATACAGATATATTCCGATGGCCCAGAGAAAATGACAGGACCCCAACGATACCATTCGTAGCATGCGAAATATAGCATGACAAGGCATCGCCAACCGAGCGACCCAGATTCCGATGATGGTGCTCACATACTTTGAATAACTGGAGATGAACGACTAGTCTGATGTACCCATAGTGTCCGGAGCAGTGCTTCGCATAATGATACCCAGGAAACAAAAGTGTCCTTCAAATACAACCATAAACTACAGCTGATGACAAGATATTTTATTGTCCTGAAATAAACCCAAACCAACGGTCGAAAGAGAATAATCAAAGGCACATTATCGCATGTTTCTTGGTAGAATTGCCATAAACATGCTTATTTCAATCAGAGAAGGTAAAACAAGCATTTAAGTGTAGGTAAAGGGCAAACTGATGACAGTGTGTGGCGCTGATAGCGAAGAATGTTACCTCAAATATATGCCGAAAAATAAGTAAGACAGCAGACGTGAAACTTTCGTGTCAGCGCAGTACTATCGACCTCTAAATGCCGACAGTGATACTGCTAACCAACATAATGCGAATGATCGAGAACACAGACGCATGTGAGAAACAGTCTTTCACAGATACGTACTCTGGGGGATAAAATGCTCACCCACTCGATGTAACGAAGCTGACCGCACAAGTCATTGAATTGTAAAACTGTAAAATCACCGAAAGCAATGCAGCAACCAAGCGCCGCAGCAAAAGCACAGTATGCACCGCGTAGTTACACGACACGCTTCCTTACCCTAGATAGCATTATTTCAGAATCAGGCCCCCGAACCTCAATGTGCATGGGGATGTCAGACGGAATGAAAAACGGGGTAGCGAATGGTAGGTACTCCAATCGATACACACCTGGAAAAAGAACTCACTCGTGAGTGTAATGTTTTTTCATCGGGGTCAGTTACATGGACATGTATGGAGAGATCGAACGACACATTGTAGGAATTACCGAGCGGACGCAACAAGATGTAATCACCTAAGCAAGGAAAACAGCCAAAAAAACCAATACCTTGGACACGCGTGTCGTCCGGAACGTCTTCGATAAAGCAAAGCGGAGTTTCATCATTTAAATGAAAATATAGTCCTGTAGAGACTTGGATGGCACACAAAAACCATATGACAGGCAACGGGTGAAGCATGGATGACGTGTCGAGCGGCGGGTGTGTTCGTAGCTGTCCGGTGGCCGCAGACCTAACAGGGTACTTTAGAGATAGCGATTTTGCCGTTTGGTTGTACCAGAGTTCAAGTTCAAGATCAAGTTAAAGTGGGACTGGAACGATAGGATGAATCTCGTAAGTGTTCCTTCTTGAACGGGTCGTCGATCCAGGAGTTGATAGGGGTGCTCCGACTTCTTGATGGGTCTAAAACGAAAACACCCGAAAAACATCCTGGTCCACCAATTTAATGCCCACGTTCCTTACATTAGCTGTCCCAGCTATGTCAGTTACGTGAAGTAAGTAAGAGAGGAAGAAGAATCTAAGGTAAGAGAGTAGGGGAAATCAATTAAAAGAAGAGAATAATACCAATGGCGAGGAAAAGTGAAGAAAATAGAAAAGAAATATGAAGATGGGAATTAGTCAAGAGAAAGGAAAGGTTTCGTGTTGCCACCCAAGAGCATCTAGTTGACGCTCAAACCCTTTAACCGTAGCTTCCTTGACAACATGTTCTGGAAGCAGGTTCCAGCGCTCGATGACTCGACGCGATAAGCGTGTCTCCGCTCTAACTCGATCGGACCGCGGTTTGTCCAGCTTCATACAATGCCCGCGGAGACCAGATAATCTAGCAGGACTAAATAACATGGACAAATCAGGGCCAATCTTCCCAGTCAAAATACGGTAGGTTAGGATTAAGTCCCCTCTAATTCTTCGATAGTGCATCGACTGCATCCCCAAACTAAGTAGGCGTTCGGGGTACGTTTGCCCTCGTAATCCCTTGACCAACCTAGTACTGACACGCAATACCCTTTCTAGTGCCATATTGTCCCGGACAAGGCATGGAGGACAGGTCTGGACGCAATATTCTAGGTGGGGTCGCACAAACGCTGAGAAGAGCTTCACAAACACATCAGCGGTGAGGGTCCCAAAAGAACGACGGATAAACTACAACATCCGGAACCCTCTACTAGCCGCCTTCTTCCAGTTGTCTCCAGAGTGTAAAGTGGAACAGTGGACGACACCTAGATTAACCTGATGAGTCACGTGAGGAATTACACTCCCATTGAGCACATAACTTGTGGAGGAATCAGACGCTCCGATACGCAGCACTGAACACTTTGCCCGGTTTATAGGCAGCGACCATAAGACAGACCATTCCCAGAGTCTATCCAGAGCCCGTTGAAGAGCCATAGGATCTCTGGACTCTGGACTCTGTCACTCTAGTCGGCTTTAACCTTAAGACCGTGTCTTAGTGCGCTAAAACCTATCAACCGCTGGACACTGAATCAAGTGCGCATAGATACGGTACCAAATTGCTGAACATCCGGTAATTGGTTCATTAGTTCATTGGTTGGTAAACTGCAGAAGGCCGTCTCTTTGTCAGCTCCGACACTTCCCGCTAGTGGCGACGGTTGCTTGGATCCTACCAGAACACGGATCCGCAGAAGACCGCTGCGGTTGTATTGGGGGCAGCGAAGTTCCTGCGCACTCAGTGAGTGGGAATTCAAGTCATTTGAAACTTTCCTCTGTCTCTGCATATAGGACAACCTCTGGCAAACTGTTGCAGTCATTCACGTTCGGTTTCCTCCTCCTTGGCGTTAAATCGAAGGTTTGTGCATGCTGTTTCTTTGAGGTAATACTTTCAAAGTACAGTTTCGGAACAGTGTTTAGAAGTGTAAGAAATTGACCTTTGTCAAATTTCGCTTGAGCTAATTGCCTTTCGATCCTCGTTTTCTCCGGATTAAGTCGTACCCGTTATCGGGTAGTTGCCAAAAACCGTCCATCTTTTTCGTGTTCTACCTCTGTCTAATTTCCTGGTGTTTTGTGTTTGGTAATCCGTGTTGCACCTTGTGGTAACCGTAACTGGTTCTGTTGACTGTCCTGCAGGTAAAAGCTTGTCGGTTTTACATTGTGATACCCGTTTCACACTCTTTGAAAGCGTCATGTCAGATTCACTGAATACCAACCCTAATGTGTCTTCGGCTGCGTTGAGCACCGATTCTAATGCTGTATGCAGCAGCGTGAGCTACTCACAGCCCGTAACGGACGTGTCTGATGGGCTGCAGTGCTATGTATGCAACTGCTGGTACCATGAGACCTATGCCGAGTTGAGCGCTTATCAGTACGCAACGCTTTCGACTAGCGATAGCATGTCGTTCAATTGTCTTTCATTACGTCGCCAGCGTTCTACGCGGCTAATGCTAACAGAGAAGGCATCGTGCAACGTCGGCCTGGGTAGCCAGCAGTTGTTTTCTTTCCTCACATCACTTCCTCGCAACGTGGATTTACCGGGGAGGAACATGGGAGTATTTATTGAGGTCTGTTCCTTGGAGGAAGACACGCCACTAACCTTAATTGCTGTGGCATAGAAGCCGACTGAGGTGCTGGCTACCGTATCGTGTGTACCAACTGTCCAGAATGCCTCTAAAGAGGCCTCTGATGTCGTACTGGAAGCCGGTTAAGGCGGGACCGAACTTATAGTCTCTGGGCCCCATAAAAGCAAGAGGAAATGGTCTAAGAAAGTCCGTAAGGCTCATTCAACGCCAAAAGGTACTGAAACAATTAAGATATTGGAGGTAGAGCACACAGCCCCAATTCCAGACGCCCCAATTACATTGGCGCAGAAGCATGCTGTGTCGACTTCGGTCACACCCACAAATTCGGAAAAGACTATACCGTTGAGGGAGTTGGAGGTAGAACACAAAGCTTCAACCCTAATTACTCCAAATCCCTTGGCGAAGAGAGGCGCTGTGTCACCTGCCAAACCGGTCGAAAATGGGTTCGAATAGAAGACTCGTGGAGTGAATACGCCTCGACGAATTAATGCTTTTGTGCTAGTAACGTTATCTTTCCTAACCTTGATGAATCCGAGGCAGCCCTGTCCAGGGCTGCCCTAATACGCTTTGCATTCAAACTCAAGGGTAGTAATATCAGTGTTCAGCCGGACCTTCCACTAGTAGGTCGACTGAAGTTAAAGGGAGTCAGCAAAATCCTTAAGCGCAGGCTGGCGGCTGTTGAGCAAGGTCTTCTTTTTGTGGGTATTCAGCTGGTCAGCCGGAAGTGAAATGCTGCTCCACCAGAACCCTTCCTGGTTGTGTACGACCTAGGTCTGTTCGTGCCGAGTTCCTTCGGTAGTGCTTTATAATGTGAGTAGCCCAAGGAGCAAGGTACACGAGGTGTGTCTACTTGTAGACAAACCTTTTCCCGACATACTTGCTAGCACCGAAAAGTGGTTGTCCGGGGCTATCACAGACAGTGAAGTACGTTTATCTGGCCGCACACTGCTTAGAGGTGATCCTTCCATTGGCCAACAAGTTGTGGGCGTCGCTCTTTTTGCGGGTTGTACAGTGTTAGGCTGCTGACTTGTGTGAACAAGTAGTCGGAACAAACTGTTGAAGCCCTGTCGCTTATTGTATGAGCTCCTTTTGCTCAGTTTAAAGTTGTAGTGGTATGTCGAAGTCCTGGAAGTATCTCCAGGGAGGTTATTAAATTTTTTCGTACTCAAACTGCTAACAGGTGTCAAATCTTGGGTGACTTCAACCTCCCTGAAGTCTGCTGGGCTGAGGTAGCTTGTAATTGGTCAGTGGACACTTCGTGGTCGGATCTCCACCAGCTAACTTTGCTACTGACTTTGCATCAGTTCGTGGACCGCCGATAAGATATATGCGCAACCAAATTCCGTCTAACTTAAAGCTCAGATTGGCGGTCACATCATTTGGTAAGCGATATTAACTGCGACTGTCCTCTAGGAGCCAGTGAACGGGCTGCATAACCTTTCTCCTAGCACGTCGTTATGCGTCGTCCATCTTACTCGCGTCAACTCCTCCTGGCAATAGCTAGTCATTGTCGGCTACTTGTAGCTTGCAAGGAGCCAGTCCTTGACTCTCCAGCCTTCATTTTCTTCTGCCGTCTGTCTCTCTAAGCTTCGCTCGCATGTTGACTTCCTCATTGAAACTGTAGGTATTCAATAGTGGTCAAACTTCTTAATGACATTACTACACCAGCCACTGATACCTTCTCTTCTAGCGCCCCCATCTATGCTTAGCAACAGCTAGTCGCCATAGCTTGAATTTAACTCTGTGGATATCCGGAGCTCGGTAGGAGTCGCTCCATTTTTTACAATGTTCATTCTCTTGGATTGTTTGCGTCACAGCTCAGATGGTTTGTTGACCTATTATGTGCCACCGTAAGATCCACTAGTAACTGTAGGCTTAATCCGAACTCTATTGCTGGTCACTCTTCTCTCTCCTACCACGCCGTTAGGTGTCGTTCATCCTACTCGTATCAACTCCTCTTGACAGCAGCTGGTCAATGTTGGCTCCATGTATCTTGTAAGGAGCCACTCCCTGACTCTCCAACCTTCATTTTCTTCTGCCGTCTGTCTCTCTATGCTTCGCCTGCATGTTGATTTCTTCATCGAAACTCTAGGTATCCAGTAGTGATCAAACGTCTTAATGATTTGGATACACCAGCCACTGACACATTCTCTTCTAGCTCCATTATCTCTGCTTAGCAGCACCTAGTCGCCATAGATTAAATTACACTTCTCGGATATCCGGAGCTCCGTTGGTGTCGCTCCTTTCCTACAATGTTCATTCTCTTGGATTGTTTGCGTCACAGCTCAGATGGTTTTTTGACCTACTATGTACCAACGTAGAATATACTAGTAACTGAAGACTTAATCCGAACTCCATTGTGGCCATTACTCTTTCTCCTAGCGCGCCGTTATCCGTCGTTCATCTTACTCGCATCAACTCTTCTTGATAGCAGCTAGTCGTTGTTGGCTCCATGTAGCTTGCAAGGAGCCATCCCTGACTCTCCAGCCTTCATTTTTCTCGGACGTCTGCCTCTCTAATCTTCGCTCGCATGTTGATTTCCTCATCGATACTGTAGGTATCCAGTAGTGATCAAACGTCTTGATGATATGGCTACAACAGCCACTGATACATTCTTTCTAGAGTTGCTGTCTATGCTTAGCAGCAGCTAGTCGCCGAAGCTTCCACTTAACTTTGCGGTTATCTGGAGCTCGCTCCCTTCTTACAATGTTCATTCTCTCAGATGTTTTGCGTCACAGCTCAGCTGGTCTGCTGACCTATCACTTACCTCCACTGGTCTGTTGGTACACTCAGCGACCTTGTAGGCATACACTATTGACCAAGTGTCTGATTGGAATGGCTACACCGGGCCACTGAGTCTCTCCTAGCGCCACCATCTGTCGGTCGTCGTAAATTCGACATCTCTGTTCAGAAGTAGTTATTGGCCATTGGCACCATGCATATTCGATGATCCAGTGCTTGTTAGGAGGCACTCCGTATCTCAATAAACCTTTATTCCTTTAGAATAGCTGCATCCAAACCTTCCGCTGCCCTGCTACCAATTGATCTTTAGGACTCTATCGCGGCAACCTATTTATTTTCGCTTATTATGCCCTCCCTCTAGGATCACGATAACCAAGTGTCGTTCATGCACCTGACAATCACTACCAATATTCTAAATCTCTCTTCTCTCTCCCCACGCAAATATTGGCTCATACTAAACGGATCCTTCGTACTTTACTTACTGGTACAACGCAATTGTCTCTACGCAGGCGTTAACAATCCACCCATACGGCTAATGATTCTATAGGATACTCAAAAGACATTTTCAGCATAATTATTGTTGCACAGTGTACATGCTTTTGTCTCAAGCCCAAATGTTATAACACAAGACATTAACAATATTCAACTCCATGCCTGTTCTTGCGGTCTTCTCTCGGTTGTCTCTCACTTTCCCTTTTCTCTGAGGTCCGGGACTTCTTGGAGATCTGGGATTGGACTGAAGAACAGTTTTGGCCCAAGACGGACGTAACAACCCACAAGGACTGACATGGAGGATGGTAAAACTTATCAAGGACCGACCTACAATCACCATAACCCTTGTCCAGTATGGAGAACTGGACATATCCTCATACTCCCATACATTATACATCTGAAAAATCTGGACAGCGGAAAAGTTGAACTTTTGCTCACCTGGACATACAACAAGAAGAATAATCGCGATGTCCCTCTCCTCCACCGACCTCAAAACTCACGGCGACCCCGATCAAATTACCTGTCCAACTAACAGAGGAAATTGAAAGCCATTACTCTGCGAAAACCCGAAGGTGAAACCAGTCGTCAAGCGGCTTTGCCAGTTCAACATTAATGTTCAAAATGCTTTACGGCAGTGTTGCAGGACGTGGTGGGTTTTCGCCTGGCAAGCGTTCTCCCTATAAAAAGCCACAAATGTCTGTTTAACAACACTGCGACGTGGCGGATGTGACTCGCCACTGAATAAAGTCACTGCCCACAACTACATACTGGCAAGTCAACTAGACTCACACATCAACTCTTCCCGACACCGTTTCAAATACACACGATGGAACCCGATGTATCGTCGTGATACACATCTGTTTTCAAACCTTGATCATGCCTGAGTTGGTGTGTCTATGAAACTGAGAATAAACTATTTACTTATTTATTGTACTGTTCCAGTCGTGGACATATGAACGATTTTCTACTCTCACTGTCACAGTTGCCATAAAACTTTTGTACAGTTGTACATATCTGATCATGCCTCCATGGGCGTGTCCCGCATAGTCGAGAATAAAATATTTATTTATTTCTATGCTGCCGCTGAAGTGTGTACAAATACTTGGCGGGCAGAATTTATCGCAATGCGAGACAAAGCTTCAGTTCTGCGTTGTGCGACCACCGTTGCTGACATAGTTAAGACCGCGCAAGAGAAATTTAATGCACACCCAGCCGAAATATCCGCTCCACACATCCCACTCATTGAGAGACCGCTGACACGAGCACAGCCTCCTTGGATAGATCATACAGGTAAATACCTGCTCAGGACGCGCTGTATGCGGCTTCATGATCCAGCACGTATGAAAGCATTTTAGCGGTTAGAAATCCATGTTAGCAACATCTTAAAACTCTTCGTCTTCAGTACGCGGGGGATTTGGCTAAGGCAGCCGTAACAAATACAAAGATGTTCTTTGCTCACCTAAATAGACACAGCGGTACAAACTCGTCTATACCGGCTTTACTACGAACGGACGGGAACCCATAGGCATACCGACTATGATAATGCTTGCATACTTAGCGAAGAGTATACTTGTGTCTTTTCTCGTGGGGCTTCTCTAAATCAGGTTGACCTGGTCACAGAAGTCCCAGAGGATTCGCGCCTAATTGAAATCAGCATACCGCAGACAAATGTCTTCGGGCTATTGCAATGGTTAACTCCTTCCAAAGTTTATGTCCCTTATGCAATTCATCCGAAGCTGATGCACTAATTGACGGTTGAGCTAAGTAAATAAATAAATAAATAAAATAGTATATTCTCGAATTTGTAGAGACACACAAAACCAGGTGTGATCAATGTTTACAAGCAAATATGTTTCGCAACAAACACGTTGCTATGTATGTAATCGGCAGTAAGCCGAAAGTTGTACAGGCTTTGGAAATTGTGAATTTTATCATGAGGAATAAGGTCGTCAACGCATGACGACATCTTGGGTTCTAGCATGAGAATGTAAACAGTCAGGGCACTATATGTGTAGGGAAAACGATACATGTAGGCAGGGAATATCTTAGTCTTGAACGTGTCACGAAAATATTAAATCATGATCCTAATCGACTTGCCAGTATGTAGTTGTGGGCAGTGACTTTATTCAGTGGCGAGTCACATCCGCCACGTCGCAGTGTTGTTAAGCGGACATTGGTGGCCTTGTATATGGAGAACGCTTGCCAGGCGAAAACTAACCACGTCCTGGAACACTGTCAGAAATCCGTTTGTACACTAATGTACAACTGGCAGAGAAGCTCGCCGACAGATTTCACCCTCGGTTATCCGCAGTCAATTGACTTCAACTTTCCTCTGTTAGCTGATCAGGAATCTTTGGTCGGGGCGGCCATGATGGCTGAGGCCTTTAGAGTATGAGACCTTAGTCATCTTTGTTTGTCCAGGTGCGCAAAACATCAGATGCTTGCGTCTGGATTTTCAGGTTTATGTATGCTTTCCAGGTGCGTGGAGGCCTCGTGTCCAGCTATCATTACCGGACAACGGTCGTGGTAGCGAGTGCACTTGTATCCATTTCTTGTACGGCTATGTTCTTTGTAGGTCCTGTTCCGGCCTGTTCTGGCCAAAAACGGTTTCTCGGTCCAATCCCAGATCCCCAAGCAGTTCTGGACCTCGGAGAAAAGGGAAGGGGAGTAACAAACAAGGACGCAAAGAACAGGCGTGGGAACAAACATGGTTTCAGTCCTATGATATAACATTTAGTGGAACCAAATGATGTACAGTGTGTAACAATGATTGTGCTGAGTCTTTTGAGTGTTCGAAGAAAGCAATGGCCTATAGGTTGGTTGCTATCGTCTACGTGGGATAAAGAGCGTTGCGCGTTGAACAAACACGCCGTATCGGTTTGCTATGATGTAACCATTGCGTGGAAATACAGAAAGCAGAATTTAAAGACCAGCAGATAGCCGACCTACTTTGATAGGGAGCGTAGAACATGCTGACCCAGAAAAGCCAGTGAGTCTGTTGGACTCATACATGGGTAAGTGTCACAAACATAGCAGCGAGTAAGTGAGCAATGAACACCTATAAATGATAAGCTAACGGGCGTCTGTGTACTGACCAGATGTGAGGAGTGCTGAACTAAAAAGCTAAGAAGAGTTAGTTAAATAAATAAATAAATAAATACATTATTCTCGACTATGCGAGGCACGCCCATAGAGGCATGATCAGATATGTACAACTGTACAAACATTTTATGGCAACTGTGACAGTACAGTACGCGTT
>OX104065.1:23361885-23484359 GCA_944474145.2 Dicrocoelium dendriticum | reverse complement strand
ACCAAACCCGAACGCAGCGATATACAGTTCAAAGTGCAACGGGACAATGAGAGTGGCTAATTTTTGGCACGAAAACTTGGCCTGGAGGGACTTTGTGTTCCGGTACACCAAACTTACTGGTAATGCTTTCATAACTGGATTTAAAAGAGATGCGTATAGGTCGCTTTGTGCTTAAAAACGTACAAAAAGGGGTAGTTAATAAGCTTTATTAGTTGCAAATTTCGCTTTTATTCATCGCGCTTTCAACAAATAAAAAGTACAATTATCAGACAAGCGGTATGAATACCCTTTATCCAAGCAAGTAAGTTACTGCAAGCATAAACTTTACATACATGAAACAATTGCATTAACACTTATTTGCTCCATAAAACTGCCCTTCACACCACGTTTATTTACCTTTTGCCTGCATTCGATTATGCCGTGAACTTCATCTGCACCTGTAGTCATTACTTTAATTTTTCATAACCGTTTTCAAGAAGCAACTCCATATAGCATTACCTTCCATTTCCCACGCCTTAATACCACCAAAATTAAGAATATATTCTTCAGCCACTCAAACTAACTTGTATGTTACCGAGGACAAGGATAGCGAAACCCTTTCCCACCAATACACAATTAGTCCTTCCCGCGGGACAATACGCATCGAAAAGGAACCGTTTTAAGGTCACGACCTCACAAGTAAGTAACTTGTATATTGCTCGACAGTGCCATACATAGACCAAATGGAATGTCTGAACATTATGTACAGCACACTCAGATGGCAGAGGAAATGTTCTGAAGTTCACAAGTTAGTTCCAAGAGAAGTTTGCGTTGTTCGATTATTTAACGGTGGTAGAAATGTGGAGGGTAGACCATAGAATAAATGTAGGCATGGCAAGCAGTTTAATCAAAATACTACGACCGTCCGTGGAACCGTCCCCTGGAGACCTACTGCCATGCGGGGTAATCCCGCGATAGGTTTCCCCGTACTTCTACGTCTCATATGGACATGTACTGATGTGCAATTAAGGTAAGTAAGCTGTTATTGCTTTGCCCACGTTTCTAGCCGTTTTATAAACAGTAAGCCATCATTACGACAATACACTTTTAATTACCGCCGTTATATGTATTAGACTGGCAACGTTTAAACTCGTTATCTGAGTCCAATACCAAATTTCTCTGCGACTGGTTTGTGGCAATTCACCTTGCGTGTGTATACTTATTTACCTAAGAAGCTTCCATCCAACAACTTAGGGAATCGGCTAAGCCGTGACCAACAATGGAAAGAAAAGCCAGTGTTTGAAATAGAATGAAAACTACAAGAAGCAAATGTTATGTGTTTCTCTAGAATGTTATGCGATCTGGAAGTTTTCAGTGACCGTTGCACAACCAATGGAAGAGGACAAATAACTAACTGATTGTTATATGCAACGCCTGAAGGCTTTTCAGTTGGTTCCATTCAATATACCCACAGCTGAAATGCGTGCTTCTTTTGCTATTCTGTTTGTCTGACTGCAATCCATTAAAATGATGACACGTGTTTTGAGATCAGATCAAACAGAATAACCAAATACCCGCTTAAGTAAGGCACTCGTCTTCACTCCACATTGAATTGTGCGGATAGCAGTAAAATACTCGTCATGCTCAGCACAAAATGTTTTGATTCCGCAAACCACTTGACTCCCACTTGCCAATGCAAATTCCAAGAGGAGGACAGACAGCCAGCTTGTTCAATTAAAGCGAGAGGGTCGAAATCCGCCCACACGATAAGCAAGCGAATTGTTCGAAGTATGCAAGTCACTTTTGCCTCGTTGCTGTTGAAGTATCGCAATGGAAGGCAACCCCAATCACACTTTCTGAGCTAAGCTTGGGGACTGTGTTGATGCTATTGTAAACTAATGGTCTGAGCTCGTAAAGCCCGGAGATCAAAATGAGAGAGGTCAGAGTTGTCAGCCATTGCGCTTCCTTATTTGACGACTCATTGGTAACGTGCACCACAGATTCCAGGACCAATTGTGCCCCAGCAGAATGGCCGGACAAACGCAGTCTTATATCTGGTGACCTGTTGGTCAATTCCTGGAGGTGCTTGCAGCTGTGTTCATAAATTCTTGCCAAACTTTTCCACATAATTCCTGGCGTGGTAGGCAGTGATTGCTCAGGAGCTAAACGATAGGTCGACGCGACAAAAATTGCACTAGTTTGTGTAACTGGAGTGGCCAATGACAGGACTCAGGTAAATCCATTACTTTCCAGAATCCACCGTGAATGTACACAACGACGTGATCCACGTCAGAGCGTCACGTATCGGGCGGAAAACAGTCGACGTCCTTCATACCGTCCCCATTTGGTTCTGTACGCCCGTAAGGAACACGTAAGGCTGTTCTGGTGATATTTAAGGGCACGTACGCAGATCATGGAACAATTTCGCTCGCCCCTCAGCTGGCGAAAATGATGCTTGACCTTGAACAGATTTCAGAAAACCTACAATATCGTACACATGCTCCAGGCCGGTGACGCATTCCAACTTCAACCTAAGGCCATCTGGTGGAGCAGGCATTCGCTAGTGTAAAAGGCAGTGAACCGTAGGTACTCACAGCTCAGAGATTCATGGAAACCGCGCGCCATTTCTTGTGTCGTTCTTGACATTTAGTTGTAATTTTAATGTGACCACGCCTACCTAGGCGTGTCTTTAATCGCACGAGAACCAATTTATTTATTTACCTATGGATTTCTCCCTAGCTGCACCGATGGACAGCCAGCACCACGTTTGAGTGTATTATTGAACTCTTGCCTAGGAGCAAAATAAATATGAAGCCAAACAGCTTGTAATGTCCATAGATGTTGTTAACTGATATTCTAATCCCACCGCCCATAACTTCACACTGGCAGGTCAACTAGCGTCACCATTCTAGATAGGTTCCTTACACTAGAACTTCTTCATCTGCAGAAACTGTCGTCCTTTTACCTTCTACGATATCTCCGTTGACCAAGCGTTACTTGTTCACGAACTCACTATATTGTCATATCGCTCTTGTGCATGCTCTTCAATTATCCTACAACGGATCCTTCAGGATTCTCAATCTAATATTTGCCGAGGTCACGGTTTCACGACAGCCAAATTATTATTTCGCATTTTAAACATTGCACAGTTCCAATCATGGACATATGAACAAATTTCTACTGTTACTGTTACAGTTGCCATAAAAGGTCTTTACGGTTGTACCTATCTGATCATGTCTCCGTGGGCGTGCCTCGCATAGTCGAGAATGAAATATTTATTTATTTATTTAGTTCAGCATTTGTTACTTTTAATCACTGCTCCTACCCGTAACGGATCGCCTAACGTTCCATATCCCCTCACCTTTCAACCAAGGGCGGGCTAGGCTAAATTATAAATCCTGTTCTTAACCCTCTGTTTTATGTCCACCTAACTTAACTGGGATACCATAGAGCTCCACCCTGTGTACGTTACTTTATCTATTGTGAGTTATGTGGGTCCATTTATTTCACAGTGTTAGCCACAATGCTTTCTGACACTGCTAGGTTATCATCGCTGCAGTTGCGGCACGGTCTTCTCACTCACCGCTTTAGTGCGACAGGATTTTTTCGTCACACCTGTGTACTGCGCCTTCGTTCCTTTGATGCACTGCTCCACATACCCTAACAGCTAGATTCTGTACACGGGTTTTCTATTATCTTCAATATTATATTACACAAAAGCTGATGACATCATAGCATAGAGATATACATACAAAAGTGGTGCAACTTTTGGCAGGGAGCAAGATCGTCAACCCTTCGTACTCCCTTTTTACGTTCAAATCCTTCCTTCCTCTGACTTTTGCGTTCTTGTCCCGTCCCGTGAAAGCCGCATAGAGTGTTGAATAAATGCACCTGGATGATCGTAGCTATATATTTTACCTGTATACTAAGGCAGACAGAAAGGACCACCATCTCGGGCTTCCTGTCCCCTTGAACTGCAGCACCTAGTGGTTTGGGCACCTGCGTTCCAATCATTTTCAACTACGGAACCTCACCACAAAAAGTGTTTACCTTTTTGCAAGTGCACCATTTACGTGCGATGGCCCGTCGTTATGTTCCGTCCACCATGCCAACGTATTCTTTATGGTAGCTGCTTCTTCATATGCTTGGCGTCAGTATCCAATGGATACCTTACCCTCCACTCTAGTGTGGTGTGTCCTCAAAATTACGCCTCTAGAAACTTACCTGTTATGGCCTGTCCTCTTATGCTCAGCTATAATGTCATTCTGGAAGTTACAGAAAGCAAGTTGATCCGCATACTTCAATCGATTGAATGGTTGCGTTCAACTCACTTTCATCTACTGAACATCAACGCAAAAAGGTTTCACCTCTATGCAATTTTCCCACCTACTTGCCATAACTTGTCGTTATGCAAAGTGCACCACGCCAGTGTACAAGTTTTCCTGGTACCAATATTTTGATATGCTTGGAGTCAGTAGCCGATGGATACGTTACTCACCTTGCCAGTTTAGTTGAACACCTATCCTACGCTTCTGGAATTTGATATATTATGGAAGTATTTTGTTCTTCTACCGGTTTGAACCATTTGTTTCAACACGTTACCAACTTCGGAACACCTCCTGAAAAGCAACCTCATCTCCACGCAAGTGTACAACCTACTTGCGATGTTATGGCTTTATGCTCCGTCCACCCTGTCAGCGGAGTATTACTTTTCGTATCAGAATCCTCCTCTAAGTGGAGCCTACTAAACCATAAATACTTCACTTACCTTGCAAGTGGGGTTTGCAAATTTTTCACATTTCAGATGTATATTGTCGGTGTTCCGTATTACTGCTATGGGACATGCCTGATTCCAAAGATCACAGCAACCTAAACAACCTTACAAAAACCTTACCTTTTTGCAAGCGTTGCCCTTATCTGCGATAGTTGCCTCTTGTGGAGGTTCCTGCGACACGCAACTGACCCTGGGTTAACTGCGCGGACAAAGATACTGCTTATTATTTGAGTTCCAGACTCACCTGCGCAACTCAGCCAACTAAGATACACAGCCCTATCTCTGACCACTGCCACCGGCCCCAAACGTTACTGGTGTATCCTAACTAAGCCAACGGAAAATCCTCTATACCTTGACTGCGATTAGCTTTTCGGGGTCTGTCTTAAAAAGCATTGCAAGTACCTCACTGCTACTTAAATTGTAGCCTATGACAGTGTACCAGCAGGTGATGAGTTTACGCCTGACAAGCGTTCTACCTAAATAGCCACAAATGTATGTTCAAAACACTGCTACTTGGCGGTTGTAAATCGCCACCGAGAGAAAGTCACTGCCTATGACTTCAGACAGTGATCGACCTCAAAGTAAGATATTTGCGAGTACGTGTTTATCAAATATTCTGTCGAACTCTTAGGCCTAAGGGAAAATGGCGATCTATCTTCTGGACCATTCGAACCCCACCCAGCATTTCCGTTACAGAAACACTTAGTGCGCTTAAGGCGATTTAGCGCAAAGTTGCTCTTTGACATCAAGGGGCATGCCCAAGATCCTTTCATCGTTCCTTTACAAAGGTATGTACAATTATCCAAGCCTTATCCCTATCGTGTGACTTACAAACGCTTATGGGTTTTTTGTGGCTCTGTCAAGCACTTGCTCATGAGCCTACCAGCGTGCCTCGTCTCGTCAAGCATATATCGATTTATTTATTTGTGGGATACGAAGTTGGATTAAACGGACAAGAAACTTTCAAATATTCAGGACAACGGATTCGGCCAGCATTTGTCTAAACCGTTTCTGAAGGATACGATAAAGTTACTGCTCCTCGAGGAACTAAGGGGCTTGTTCCAGCTATGAAGTACACAAATGTTCAACAAGTTGGCCATAGGTTCTATATTGCATTTCTGGGGTTTAGGCTTGCTTTTATGCCACCACAAACATTTGCATCCCGCACGTAACTTGCGGCCACAAAACTGAGCCTACTAGTATATGTAAATAAAGCTTTTATTCTTGACAAGGCGAGGCACGCCTTTACAGGCATGATCAATTTGAGAAAAAAATGCCTGATCAAGAATGTGCAAAAATCCGATATGTTTGTCATAACCTTGCTTGTTTGTGCAGGGGGTATGTAAGTATGTATTTTATGTGCGTTTGTGTAGCTGTGTAGTTTGCTATTGTAACTGTGCTGCTCCCTTCTTGAATGTTTGCTATCGTCATCAATGTGCGAATGGATGATTGGTGTTCGTGTGCTGGAAAGGATTATCCAGATATCCAAGGGGCAGTGACTTTATTTTGTGGAGAGCCACGACCGCCACCTCATAGGGTTGTTAAGCAGACATATGTAGCTTTTTATAGGGAGAACGCTCGCCAGACGAAAACCCACCACGTCCTGGAACACTGCCGCCGAACTATTAGCTGGAACGGGTTAAAACACTAACCACCAAGCTGGCACCACGAAAGGGTTGTTCGGTTAGCCAGCCCTTCTGATGTCTATGCAACGCAAGCTATTTTAGCACGCAATTAAGTAAATAAATAAATATTTTATTGTGGACTTTGCGAGGCACGCCCATGAAGGCATGCGCATTTTTGCGCAACTGTACAGACATTCAATGGCAATTGTAACGGTGACAGTAGAAAATTGTTCATATGTCCATGATTGGAACTATATAATGGTGACCCTAGTTGAACTGCCAGTGTGAAGTTATGGGCTGTGACTTTATTCGGTGGCGCGTCACATGCGCCACGTCGTAGTGCGGTTCAACAGACATTAGTTGCTTTTTATAGGGTGAATGCTTGTCAGGTGAAAATCCACCACGTCCTGAAACACCGCCGCAAATCAATTGAATAACGAGTTGTAAATGGCTATCTTTCTTGTTGAACGTTTGTCTGCTACGTTATTCACAGTCAGGTTGCGTCCCATTTTTCTGCTGGCTGATGCGTTATGCGAGTGCATATTGCGTCTCTGTGTCCTATGCTGTTTGAACGAATGGTTGTGCCCGATCGGGAGGGCAGGAAATATACATCTTTTTTGAGCATAATATGTTGATCATCTGCAGAACCACTTGAAGTCTTCGAGGGATATAAATTGCGATAGGTTTAATTGTTGTTGAAGTCGCAAAGGACAAGATATGGTCCCAAAAGAGCATCGCAAATCCCCGGGGTACGTAGTAAAATTGCTTGGAAATACGGGAATCCGCGGTCAATTGAGCGGCCAAAGCGGATTGAATAGCTCAGAATGACCAATTGTTCCGACTTTGTATCGGCAGTAGTATGTGCTTTCCGAAGTCAAAAGGAGTTCTCCAGGCAAGAGGTATGTGGAACAGACAGCGGTAGGCAAACTGAACCCAAAGGTTCAAGCCTCGGAAAAATGTATCCGTGCATCATATGGAAAGAGTTCTCGGTTTAGTAAGTTGTATAACAGGTTGATAACCTTCCGCTCATGTCCAAGTATAGCAACTGTGTGGCTTTTATTGTTGTCGCAACGATGTACAATTTTTTAGGTGTGTGTCGCCTTAACTATGACAAACTCCGGTAAAAAGCAACGAGCAGCGACAGCCACACAAACAGATGAAAGGAAGGTAGCTAGAAGGCAGTCGATTAATTGCGGCGATGACTGAAATATTGTACCCCTATACATGGAATTGTTATTTAACTATCGCATATACATGTGTATCATAAGTAGCGAAATACGACGAAAAGCGTGCAGAACACGGGTCAGTAAAAATGAATGCTTGTTCCAAAATAGGAATGAAGAGAAAGCAAAAAGCTTGCGGGGTCCTAATGCGCGTAGGCCCAATCGGTGAAAATGAGAGAGAGAGGAGGCGGAGGATGGGTGCAGATTATAAATAAATAAATAAATATTTTATTCTCGACTATGCGAGACACGCCCATGGAGGCATGATCAGATATGTACAACTGTACAAACGTTTTATGGCAACTGTGACAGTGAGAGTAGAAAATCGTTCATATGTCCACGACTGGAACAGTACAATAAATAAATAAATAGTTTATTCTCAGTATATAGACACACCAACTCAGGCATGATCAAGGTTTGAAAACAGATGTGTATCACGACGATACATCGGGTTCCATCGTGTGTATTTGAAACGGTGTCGGGAAGAGTTGATGTGTGAGTCTAGTTGACTTGCCAGTATGTAGTTGTGGGCAGTGACTTTATTCAGTGGCGAGTCACATCCGCCACGTCGCAGTGTTGTTAAACAGACATTTGTGGCTTTTTATAGAGAGAACGCTTGCCAGACGAAAACCCACCACGTCCTGCAACACTGCCGTAAAGCATTTTGAACATTAATGTTGAACTGGCAAAGCCTCTTGACGACTGGTTTTGCCTTCGCGTTTTCGCAGAGTAATGGCTTCTAATTTCCCCTGTTAGTTGGACAGGTAATTTGATCGGGGTCGCCATGATTTTTGAGGTCGGTGGAGGAGAAGGACATCACGATTATTCTTCTTGTTGTATGTCCAGGTGAGCAAAAGTTAAACTTTTCCGCTGTCCAGATTTTTCAGATGTATAATGTTTGGGAGTATGAGGATATGTCCAGTACTCCATACTGGACAAGGGTTATGGTGATTGTAGTTCGGTCCTTTCGGAGTTCTATCATGCTCCATGTAAGTCCTTGTGGCATGTTACGTCCGTCTTGGGGGAGAATATCACTCAGCAGAAGCGACACGGAAGCGTCGCCTCAATCTTAACTTGATAGGAATATAAGAAGTCAGGGAGGTCAAACGCATGTAGGTTAGCGTCGAATGAAGAAGTAATGCAACAGTAAGCAGAGGAAGGAAAGAAAAGTGCCGGTAGGACAAGCTCTACTGAGGAGAAGAGGAAAAGCCGCCGACGTTCTTTGGGTGATGAATCATCCTTGTGAATATATAGAAGGATGAACACTCTTCCGTGCTGCAATTAAGTTAAGTGTAGCAGAGCGTTGCGCCGGAACAGGTAGATTGTAGGGCAAGCAATGCACAAAGGATAACGGGGCGTAGATTGATGGGACTACTCAGCCTAAACCGTTTACGTCACGGATGTCTGGAAGCAATCAGAAAGCAGGAGGCTTGGTAGACGCAGCTAGATTAGAGCCAAGCCCAAAAGCTTCTACGTCCAATTGAAAAAGTACTTTATACAGTGGGCTGGGAAGGGTAAGTATGAGGGTTGGAAGGAAAAGTATCTATTGGGTAGAGGTGGAAAGGTGCACAATGGTCTCAAGTTGTTGTGAACAGACCATGGGATCTATAAATAAATAAATAAATAAATAGTATATTCTCGAATTTCCGAGACACACCTGACCAGGCATGATCAACGTTTACAAGCAATTTATGTTTCGCAACAAACACGTTGCTAGGTATGTAATCGGCAGTAAGCCGAAAGTTGTCCAAGCTTTGGAAATTGTAAAATTAATCTTGAGGTATAAATTCGTCAAAACATGACGACAAGTTGGGTTCTAATGGGCGTAGTGTAAACAGGCTGTGCATTCAGTTTGTAGAGAAAACTTGTCAGGAAAATATTTCATTAGGATTCAGGTCGGCTTGCCAGTATGTAGTTGTAGGCAGTGACTTTATTCAGTGGCGAGTCACATCCGCCACGTCGCAGTGTTGTTAAGCGGACACTTGTGGCTTTTTATAGAGAGAACGCTTGCCAGGCGAAAACCCACCACGTCTTGAAACACTGCCATAAATCCGTTTGTACACTAATGTAAAATTGGCAGAGCAGCGCGTCGACTGATTTAACCCTCGGTTAACCGCCGTCAATTGACTTCTAATTTCCTCTGTTAGCTGAACAGTTTATTTTTGGTCGGGGCGGCCATAATGGCTGAGGCCTATGGAGGGTTAGACCTTCGTCATCTTCGTGTCCAGGTGAGCAAAACTTCCGTTTCTTGCTTCTATAATTTACAGGATTATGTATACTTCGCAGGAGTATAAAGGCGTCATGTCCAGCTACCAATACTGGACGACGGTCGTGGTAGTGAGTGCATTTTTATCCACTTGTTGTACAGTCGTGTTCTATGTAGGTCCTTGGGGGTTTCTATGTCCTGTCCCAGGCACAAGCTCTTTCACATTCCGATCCCAGATCCCCAAGAAGTTCCAGACCTCGGAGAAAGGAAAGGTGAATGTTCCATCCGAAAGGCCTTAGCAGTCATAAATGAGAGCTTTGCGACGAGACTAGAATGTCGGCTCCTACAGAAAAAGCAATATTATTATGGCCAAAATGTTAACAGAGCTATGGCAGAAATAAAAATGTTAAGCTTGTAAGGGGAATAGGATAAAATATAAACCACGACCAGTAATGCTTATGAGATGAGGTCACAGAGCCTTACGTCAGCAGAGCCTAGATCATTTAGATCTCATATATTCGTGAGGGTTCAGAACGCAGGTGGCCGTTTAGACGAAACCGGATAAGTCGGCAAGGTGAATAAGTCGGCAAGCTGATTACGTTGCTGCTCGTTAGCTATCACCCTACTTGCTTACATCATATACCCCAGTAACTTTTGCTTCTTTTTTCTTTTTAGTCATTTTAGATAAACCTACGGCACATTTATTAACTTCATGTTATGTAAATTTGCATATATCGTGTGACGCAAAATATCCACTGTGTGGTGTGTTACTTTGTTTGCGAAAAATGCAATAATGATCAAGATAAAGAGGCTTTGAAAAGTTACATAAGTTATCAATGTTTAAATAAATTGTTCCTGCTTACATGCTTTTATGGCACTGCCTTCTGCTATTACGCAATTCGTTCAAATTATCCACAAGCAAGTTCTGTAGCGTGGTTCTTTTCTCCCACGAAATTTGGAACGCAAGCCGTGGATAAAAGGACGGTATGCGTTCCAAATAAAATTTTCCTAACACGGATTTCCGCTAATTGGCAAAGGGTAGGAGTTGTTGGCGGCCGTAAATGAACCCAAAACATACCGTAAAACGACATAACTTCGAAGATGCAGTACATTTCGCTAGCATTCTTTTTCATCCTCCTAAGGTACGGAAGGCCATGCAAGCAAGCTGTTAGCCGGCAAATGTTTTATGGGCACTAGGTTAAGAAAACTGGCACGCAGATAAATCTGGTAAGCAAAGTTATGCAAACCTGTGCATAGAATAAAGTGCATGGTTGACTTTGTAATTTAAAGAAGCCTTTCAGGAGCTTCAAGCGTATAACAACCTGTTTTAAATTTTATAGGTCATCCTTTCACAGCGGCCAGCACCGTTTGCTATCTTTCGTTCCAAGTTTAGAAGCCGTACCACGCAAGCAGGAAGGAAAGGCGGAGACCACAGGATTTGAAGTTTGGCCGCACGGCAGAAAAGCAGGCTATATTCAGGCTATTAAGCCCCTCAGCTGTTAGCTGAATAGCCGCCTTATAATGCAATTCCAGTAACAATTGCAAAATCCAGTGTTCCTCACGCTAAGTAACGTTTTGTACGTTACTAACTCTCCTTAACGTCATTTAAGCATTTATTTCTTCAGTTTATACCTACTTTGATGGCAACGTGCAGTAGAATACTCGTCTACTACCCTCGAGTACAGCTGGGGTCGGCGAGGTAAATGATAAATAAATCAATAAATACATGGTATATGCTCGGCAAAACGAGACATACCTGTGCAGGCGCCATCAAATATGCATACAGGCATAGCTACGTTGGAATAGCACAACATTTCGTTTTACCGAAAGGTATAACCGAAAATGTAGTCCATAAGGAAACACCTCTAATTCTTCTTCTACCTATCACAGAAGCTGGAGTATTTATGTCGTCTTGAAGCTTTGTTAGGCCCTAAACAAAACCGCTTCACATCCTAGACAATCAAATACCGCTCAAATTCCTGTTAAGTAGTCCTCGCTGAGCCAGCTACTGTGAAGCAAAAATGGTAAATAGTGAGCGGAAATTAAGCGGAGGAATAGCAAATAAATACTGATAGTATCAATGTTTGTATATATCTGGAAAACAGAGCTTGACGCTGAAGCTCAAGGACCGTTAAGAAACGAGAAATTTGGTACTGCTGCCTATGAGCGCCTAGCTGGTGCTCACTGCGTACAACCGTATGTTCCCTTGCAACCTGCTTCGGCAGCGGGTCCAAAAGCCCAACAATTCTGTTCGACAAACGAACTGCCGTCGCAACGTAGTCCGAACGCAGTTTGTGCGCTTGCACCGTTTGATTGCGGCGACTAGGCAGGTTAGGGAACTAATAAACTGAGATAATTTTGTAAAACATTTGGTCCACTTCAGCCACCTGATCAAAGCAGAAAGAAGGCACAGATTGCGATATGTCAACATTTCGATTGTTCTCATCAGTCGCATACACAATACAAGCAGAAACACATACACAATTATATACATGGGAAAAATTGGCCAACCAATCAAAACGTCAAAATCAAGTCCAAGGTAATCGGATTGATTGCCTCAAGAGTTTCTGTGCACAAAACACTGGTTGATAAGCCTTAATTAGCAACGCTTTACTGATTGCCAACATTATCGTATTCCGGTTACGTAATAGCACTCTGAACGCAGTCTTGGGGTCCACATTGTAACCGGTTGTCACGAGGTGCTTAGTAATAGATGATGACAGGGTCCGGTTCATTCTGGGAGGCGCTCCATTTTGTTGCGTCATCATTTGCTCCACCCACTTTGGCAAGTGTTCAGCCACCCTCTGAGCCAACCGACGGACTGATCTTCCTCGTTAGAACTGGACAAGCGCGGAGCAACTCACCGTTAATTCTGCAGCAATGCGTTAAATACATTCTAAGCTAAGCTACTGTTTGGGATACAGTTATACCCTACAATCTTGTACTCAGCTTTTACCCACAATAAAGGTCCTCCTCCGTTCCGCCTTGTCCCATCCAAAATTGGTGGATAAACCGGGAAAGTGTATTCTACTTAGGGTTGCACGAAAGCTTCACTACCATCTCGGTCATTGGGACTCCGAAGAAGTGGCGAAGAAACCACATCATAAGCAACCCTCTACAAATATCTTCTTTCATTTGTCATGGTGAATGGCATACATGTGGACGACGTCTAGACCAACCCGCTAAGTGACAACTGAAACTTTACTTCTACCAGCTACATAACGCGAAGGGAAGACTAGCTAACCCAATATGAAGGACGGGTTATTTCACCTGATTCATAGTCATCAACTATATGATGGAGCAATCCCTGAACGTATCCATGGCATCATAAGCCTTAAGGACAATAACAATATTCCAAACCTCGAGACCTTATAGCAGGTTTGCAACCGTAAAAGAATTAGGATCCATCCGGGACAGTCTCCAACCATAAAAAGAGCCTCATAATTCGAATTCGGTTTGCGGATATATATTGTATAAATGTTTAAATATATAAATGGGATATTCCTCGGCATTGCGAGGCACAGTCCAACTATGGGGTCTGATCAATGTGTACAGCAGGTTCGCACAAATTAATCAATTGTTCACTCTTTATACAATGGATCCAAGCAAATAGTAAAGTAAGTGGCAGATTTAAAGCAATAGAGAAATTGAAACGCCGGAAAACATTACAGATATAGCTTTAAACAAATGTACAGGTAAAGTAATACGGCCAGCCGTGGAACCGTCCCCAAGGGATGATAGTTTGCGCCCGCACTTCCATACCATTAACTGACCGTGCGAGGGTGTAGCAATGTAGCACGTAAGCGCTGGCCACTAGTGGCTAGGCAAACGGTGTGAATTCAAGATGGCGAAGCTATCCGATTGGCTGCTTGGACGTGATTAGAATTGCGTGGAAATGTGTATTTTCTAGTCAGCTTAGCCTGAAAATGTGTGTTTGAATGCGCCAATATGACGATTACTATTGGTAACCGTTGGCACAAAAATGAACGGTGTCAATAAAAGAGAAGGACGATGAGTTATTATCTGGTAGGTAAAAATCACACAATATCATTGTTCCCTCTTTGGAAAAGGAGGCAATAAGCTGGTATATCTCTAGCAGCTGTGATTAGCTTATTGACAGTCAAAAGTATTGTTGCACGGGTAGTATCCATTTCGCATGGAGAAGGTTCTGATCGATATTCTGGAAAGCTCTGTGGTCGTATTATGATAAATAAAAGGGTTATATAAGTTAGCAGATTACAGTGAAATGTTAAGTAATGCAAGTAATACACCAGCTGTCTGGACACGGATAGATATATCGGTTCACGACGTAGTGAAGTGGCTTTCACGGGGCTTCTCTTCTGCTCTCTACTACTCAGTGAACTGAAAGATTAATTGCAACAACAGTTAGAAAAGTAACCGCCGCTGTGATCGGAATACATCCTGCTATCCGTAAATGTAAACGTATTTGAGGCTGTACGGGAGTTAAGTAAATGGATCGACGACCCGCCCAAGAAAGAACACTTACGGGATTCATCCTATCGTTCCAGTCCCACTTGAGCTTGAACTTGAGGTGGTTGCTAATGAAATAGATATATAATGTAGGAGAAGTAGGTTTGGTAAACAACTTTCATTGCATGATGCAACTGGATGCAACACAGTACCACAGTACTAAGCACTGGCATCTTATGGATTGCTAGGATACAGATATCCCCTACGATTTCAACCGTAATTAAAGACGACCCATCCTGATATGTAGCTGACATTTATTTCTAACCGCTTGGTAGCTTCCGTAGGTTTTGTTTGATGAAGCCGTCTGTTAAATTCGGCAGCACGTAGAGCGCTTCGTGAGCAGGTATTTACCGGTACGAGCTATCTAGGGTGGATGTGCCCGTGTACTCAGTTCAGTTCGGATGGGACTAGAACGATAGGAGAATCCCGTGCGTGTTCCATCTTGTGTGGATCGTTGAGCCAAGAATTGATGAAGTCCTCAGTTATCGATGGATCTAAGACGGAACACCCCTATCGCACCCTGGCCAACCGGTTAATGCCCACGTTTCCTACCGTAGCCGTCCTTGATGTGGCAGGCACGTGAATTAGACAAAGAATAAAAAGAGAAATCGAAGAAACAGAATAAGGAAGCGCACTTAAATAAGAAAATAATACCAATGCTTGAAGAGAAATAGAGAAAAGAAAATCGAAGTACGAATATACGAGTTACTCAGGAAAATAGAATGGTTTCATGTTGCCGCCCAAGAGCTTCAAGTTGCCGCTCAAACCCATTAACCGTAGATTCCCTGATAACACTTTCCGGAAGCATGTTCCAGCGGTCGAAAACTCGGTGGGGCAGCCGGATTTCTGTCCTAATCCGATCGGACCGCGGGTTGCCCAGCTTCAAGGAATGACCGCGTAGAACAGACAATCCGTATATTAATGTGACCAGCGTAGTTGACTTCATGTAGAGTAACGTCACCGGGTATTAAATGGACACCTATTGCCAACCTCAGTAAGAATATACTCAATATGCCAAAACAACTAAACTGAGTAGAGGAAGTGCACACCGCAGTCCACAGGGCCCCACTAGTTTTGCAAAGCAGACCTATGCCCACATGTTCAGTGTAATGATAAAAATGCATGTCCACAGTCACTTCAAGCATGTGATGAACGAATGAACATATTGGCACTAGCAGCAATGGCGTAGGTCTCGGAGAGTCTATACATATCAGCACAGACTAGTTGCACTGGTGCTACAGTATCCTACGTAGGTCTTGTAGCAGTAGCACCAAGAAGGTAGGTCTTGGAGCCTCAATACATATCATTACAGGCCTGTTGCACTAGTGATACACTAGCCTAGATAGGTCTCTAAGCACAAGCAGTAATGGCGTACGTCTTGAAGCCTCAATACATATCAGCACAGACCTGTTTCACTGGAGATACACTAGCCTCGATAGGTCTCTTAGCACTAGCAGCAATGGCGTACGTCTTAAAGTCTCAATACATATCAGCACAGACCTGTTGCACTGGTGATACACTAGCCCAGATAATTCTCTTAGCACTAGCAGCAATGGCGTAGGTCTCGGAGCCTCTATACTTATGAGCACGTACCTGGTGCACTTGTGATATAGTAGCCTATATATGTCTTCGTATACCCGTCCAGACAGGGGGCGAAAAGCTCATTGCAAGAGCACCAAAAATGCCCATCAGGAGGCATCAATAGCCAGCTCTTTAACAGCACTGGGACGATGCGGATATGGTTACATGCAAATGATAACGCAGTTGTCAAGAACGTATGGGCACAGATAACATTTCCGGGAACCTTGTCGTTCAGCCCCTTTCAAAGTGCTCACGCAAACGTGCCGGACACGTCAGACGCGTCACGTCAACACAGCGGATCACTAAGGAGTGGGGTAAAAGTAATGTACCTAAAGGAAAGCATGGCGAACAAGGAATGCATGGGCTTGGAGGTGCAGTATAAGAGCAATTGGGCCATTCCAGCGAGGATTACAGAGCCACCGTCCCATTCATTTACCAAATGTTCCAATCAATGCCGTCAACCGAGCAGTTGCGTCGGGTTGGCAAGGGGAAGCACACGGAAACGAAGCAGGTGGCTCTATAAAGGGCCAAGTTTGCGTTCTCACAGGCTGGCCTTTAAGCAGTTAGGCAAAGTCGTAATCATCGGCTGCAGTGGTTTAATGACAATGGCACAGAACTTACTGTCTGGCAAGGAGGTCATAAAAGTGCTTCTTAAAACGGTTGTCTTTCCAGCCAAGGGTTCGTTCGCAGTGGAATCTAGATCTACACTGAAAAGGATGCAGGTAACAATATATTATGACATACTGAAACGCAGGTTTGCAGATAGGCTGCAGCTCCGCCGAACTGTTCGTCTCATTTTGTAAACGCATAGGCATAGCGGGTGGGTTGTCCGTACTATGTGACACATATGCAAAGCTGCAACAGGGTACCGCGTCACAACCATCCGAAGTTTCTGAGCGGAGGTGAAAAGCTATTTAAAAGCGCTTGCCTTTATACGCCGGGGAAGTAGATGGGGTCGATGATTTCGTTATATTCGGAGATGGTATACAGCGCGAAGCTGAAACTAAATTACTTGATTCCCGAATGCATTCTCGATGTATTGCTTTATGTCGCACGTAGGGGTGTTGTATCGAAATAAGTCAGAAGCTTGATTGCATTCCACCTCAGTAAGTCGCCGGTTTAGAGGGTGCCTTTCGAAAAGAAACCGGTTGCATGGATGGTTGTGCGAGAGCTGGAACGTTAGTACCTTTAGCTTACGGCCATCCCGGGCAACATTGACAAGAGCACTGCAATCGGTGTCTCGAGAACTAAATTGGACGGTTAACAAGGTTATAAAACACATACAAAATTCGCCGTATTCCTTTGCTCCTTGTTTTAAGGCGCTTACTACGCACGCATTTATAAACGATGCGATCATATCTCACGGTATGATACCTGCTTCCTTTGCTGTTACAGCAAACAAAATTGACGTTGTTCCGATGCGTAAATGAGGTAAACAGCGAAAAGAATTCATCAAAGCTATGAAACGAATGTCCAACAAAGGTGCTCCTGAAGTCAGCCTCCATGGTTGTAATTCGAAATAACAGCCAAATACGACCTATTTCATTCGACCTCAGTTAAAGTAGCAACTAAACTCATGTGCAGAGATATCTGCGGTTTTTGGAAAATACCAGACATAGTCGTATTTTAAGCTCCAAATTGATGCAACTTATTTTTTTAATGCCCACATTTCTTGCAGTTCTATGGTTGCCACTACGTGACACCCACGTAAACCAGCACCTGAATGGAAATAGTTGGGTGTTTCTCACATGTTTGGGTGAGAAAGACTAACAACAATTACTATTGGATACCTTTTGTGCAACCGGCATCTGCTCGGCAGCTTCAATGCAACTCCAGGTTTCTCTAATTCGGTTCTGCTTCCTGTTGCCATCTGTGGATTTCCTTGGAGACTGACTTTGCTCAGAAGCCTTATAAGAAGCTAAAACGGATCTGGGAGTAGCATTTTGGTGCACAAAGAAAAGAAGAACAACGGACCGGCATACTTTTATCGTACATGGTCAACCTGCCCTTTATATGCGGAGCAGTCATTCAGTAATAAACTTATAACCATGCAACTACCAAGGTTGATACCATTGTTTCCAGGTGAAGGAAGTAAAACTTTGCACCTGCAATAGGATACTTCAAAGGTTCCTAAACCAGGCATTTTGACCACAATGGTCTGGATTAATACAATTTAGTTGGTATATTTCACTGGTAGAACGCTCACCGTTACGGTAATTTAGAAGTAACTTACCAGCACAGCGATGATGTTCCTTAAAAAATAAACAAATAACTAAATAAATAAATAAATAAATAGGTATATTTCTAGACCGGCTAGAGGCTGCACCCTTAAGGGTTCAGATCAAGCTTTACATTAATCCGATGCTCTTGCATGGAAGTAGGCAAAATACAAGTATATGTTCCTCGTTGGCAATTACAAATGCATTAGCACTGTTTGGTGTACAGCTGCTGGTTCGTAGGCGCTCACCTTGAAATTTTTCTGGTTCCTTCGGGCGATATTGAGCTCCCTGTTCTTTTGTTGCGAAAGCTGCGCAGAGCTGTAGTTGTGCCATTTGCCTTTTGAACAAGATCCAATTCAGCACAAGATCATTTTAAATTCATTGGACATTGGTTGGCCCGCTCAGTCGTCACAATTGTTGGTTCGCACATAGAAGAAATGAGAGTGGCGGAATTATATGGGATCCGAAAGTTCAAAGATAATTTCAATAAATGTGGAAGAAAATAAAAAGGATTTGTTAAGAGACACACTAAGGCCGCGTGCTTCACTAGAAAAATACAACTTAACAAAAAACGCAGCAAAGCTTTGCTTGCGCTGATATTGCTTTCTGGCGCAAAATGTAAACCTGAGTAAATCGCAGAATAAAAGAAAAACCCCTTCTGAGGCTAGAACACTGCGTAAAGTAGCACAAAAATATATCATTCTGGACAAGTTGTAACCGCTGAATACGCTGAAAGTAAAAGTAATGCAGTACGTAGAGGAGTTTGCGGGTTATTTGAAATTAAACGATGGTCTACGAATAAGGCTATTATCATTTTTCGCTAAAAATAGTTTTCTGCTTTGCAAGCAGATAGCAAAATAAGAAAAGATAATGTGAAAAGTAGCGAGGCGGTATATGTTCCAAATAGGAATAGCTATCCAGCAATGTTATAATTAGCCCGTATTACCCTGCAACAATTAGGGACTGCATAGGTGGCCGAAAAGTACACTTTGCAGGCATACATGGCAAATATACGCAAAGAAGCGTTAGGCTTGCGCGAAAACGCTAGAAATATAGTAAGGAATATTACGCCTCCATGGGAATGCAAGAGAGCTTATAATTAACTCTCGGTTAGAATGCCTCAGCCTACCATTTTCAGTGGATCCTGAGCCACATAAACAACCAGGAATATAGAGTTTGGTATTTTTAAGCCACTAAGTGTTTCTGAAGCTTATATTAAGTCCGCATGAGCCGGGTCTACCTGAGTACCCCAGGAGACCTTTCGGATCCGTTGACACCTTTTGGCCTGGAAAATACACGCATTTCTTAGCTAAACATCGCAAGTTTTATCCCTTAGAGCCGATTTTCTATATTCATGTGGCTTTGTCTCTAACATCAGTGAGCTAGAGGAGCTTGTCACTAATAATAAAGAAATGAGTGTGGGAAAATTTAGTAAAATTTGGCAAATAGCTTTGGGGCGTGAAATCCGTTTTGGTCTGCGTTGGTGGGGCATTAACAACGCCACTTCTGGTGATTGAGCTTTTTCGAAATTGAGGGATTGTTATGCCTCAGGTGCTGATGCACACTATTCTGCAGCTCTTTGGTGAATTTCGAGTTATTTCTGTCCAATTTTAGGTTCCGAAGCAAGTGCCGTTGTTGTTCATCAAGGTGACAATATCAACTAGTACTCTACTGTCACACCGGCTATTTCTTTTGTGGTTTTCCTGGCAAGAACTGTTCTAGCTTCCTAAGCAAAGGGTAAGAAGGTAAAGCAGGAGTAGCATAGTAAAAAACCAGTGGGAGCTGGTCGTTCACCCGCCATTACGCATAACGCATGGTAGGCTTTGGAGCCAGCTAAAAGATAAATGACACACAAGCGGCCAAGATAAGCAAAGGGGTGATGGAATGTTTCGGGTGCTCCAGCCAGCCAGTGTGACAGGGGCCTCTCTGTCGTTGGTTAGCTTTCGTGCCAGTAATATGGAATCTGGAAATGCGAGTGTTTTACTAGCAAAAGCAGTTAAAGAAGTGGATCTGGTTTTCATTATGCATGTCTACTAGTGTTGCCAATAGTGAGAGGCATATGTATACCAGATAAAGCTAAAAATATGTGACCAAGAGAGGATAAGTGGAGAGCAAAATGTCTGAATCTGGTGCCCAGAACATTTAAAGTGCACTCTGTCACCAATATGAAAGATAAATATATTATTGTGCTGGTTACGTATTGATAGAGGTTGAAAATTGCGGAGTACAGTACCTAGTGCTCAGGATTAATGCAACAGCATCAATAATGGCCAGCTAGCAAGCGACACCTACGAAGGCTGTCAAAGTCTGGAGATTCCCCGTTTTGCCAGTGTGAAATTCTAACTAAAATTATGTAATTGTACACCTAGGCAACCGGTGTGGTTTGTTGAACTAATTGCTGCGCTCGAATGTTTGACTTGATCATCACCTGCGACAGCTTCAGCCTGTGCAACCCAGAGCACAGAGCTTGCGTACCAACGTGGACGAACGCTTAACTACTTGCACGCACGTGTTCGTTCGCACTGACAGCGTACGCCGACCACTTCAACCTCCTTATTCTGGTCCGTACCGTGTCGAACGCAGGAGCGACAAGACGTTTACCGTTGACTACAATGGTAAGACTGAGACGACCAACATCGATCGACTCAAGCCAGCCTTCCTCGACAAGTCTGACTCTTCGGCGCGACAAGCACCTTTTCAGCCTGTGCCATCACAGCTCGCACCGTAACCTCAGACGAGCCAGTCCGCTGCAGCAGAACCTACGACCTCAACCGACAGCACTCCTACTCGCCCTACTATCGCTAGACGCGGTAGGAAACTCAAACCACCGGTTCGATTTTCCGACTTCGTTAGCACTCACTATTTTACATAGAACGTGCCCTTGCAATTTTCTGCTCTTCCCAAACGTTTTTGAAAATCCCCATAAGAAGAGCAAAACGTTTGGATATTACCAAAAAGAAGCAAAAACTTTGGAAAACCCAAAATCAGCTTTGCATCCTTTTCGCTTTGCAATCTTTTGTGTACTACTGTGCATTTATGCTGCTTTTTCATTTTGCTTTCCATATACACCGCCGGTTGGTTGCATCTCGGTTCCACATTTTGCTGGATCTTTGCACGTCAACAGGAAGTGGAACAAACTTCCCGCTCAACTGCCTACGTGAACTTTTCTAACTGTCACCCCCACAAACAGCTTTTTACCGTTTCGACACCGTAGAGAGGACACGGGTGGGAACCCGCTTGGGTCCGATTGCATGGTTCTCCCCCAGCAGCTACATCAGTTTTCACAACCTGGTTTCGCAGAAGGCCGACCCGCGACAAAAAGTCCTCACGTAGATCGAAGGACTGCTTACACAGACCCTTCTGGGAGATGGCAATGTGGCAGCCTGGAGATTCTCCGGTTTGCCTGTGTAAAATTTTAACTAAAATTATTTCATTGTACACTTAGGCAACCAGGGTGGTTTGTTGAACTGATTGCTGAGTTCGAATGCTTAACTTGCTCATCGCCATTTTTGCTTAGCGCTCGTTTCGGTTGCAACTCGCAACTGCTCTGTGTGCCTTGCTTGCTCTGTTCCCTTAACTAGAGCTTCCACGGTGTCGTTCTTTAATAGTTAGATAACAGAGAATCTTTTGCTGTACCAATAAAAGTTTCCCTGCAACTCGATCTGTCTTCTCGAATCGCTCTCTGGGCCCCCGGTACAGGCAATCCTCTAAATTGGTACACCGAATCCGGAACAATCTAAACGCCGGATATTTCGAACTTTTCTCCGGTGAGTTCGTTCCATTTATTTTTCATATTTTGCGGTTTATTTTTACTTACGGTAGCCTATTTTTTGCGTCATTTCTTTAGTCATGGATTCTGTAAACCCTAAGGTATTTCCCTGCTAAGCGTTTTATCTCTCTCTGTACCACCATTTTAGGACATGGATCCTATTTTGTGGTTCGCTCATCTTGAGGCTGAGTTTTACAACCACAGAATCACTTCCGACTACGCGAAGTATTGCAAGCTCCTGTCCTATCTCCTCAAGGAGATATCAATGCAGGTTCGTGACGTTATCATTTCTCAGACCGAAAACCGCTATGAGGCTCTCAAGGAAGCCACGATTTAGCGTGTTATGCCCTCTGAGAAAGCTCGCCTGCAGCAGCTATTCAGGGATTTGCAGCTGGGCGACAAACTGCCCTCAACCCTGCTACGAGAGACGCAGCAACTCCTTGGTTCCTCAACCATGGACGAGGCATTACTTTGCGAACTATGGCTAGAGCGCCCACCGGAAAACACGCAAGCGATTCTCGCTACTGTGAGCTCCGTTTCGCTCACACAACTAGCAGATTCAGCGGATCGAGTTACTGAACGATCACAGCCACAAGCGAACGCCAGCAAGATCAATGCCATCGAGTCCCAGGGAACTTCTATCACTGGCTTACAGTCAACTATAGAAGCCCTCCAAACACAAGTTGCGACACTTAGTCGCCAGGTGCAACCGCTTACTATGAACCCTCATCGTCAGAGCCGATCAAAATCGCCCTGCAAACGTTCTAAGTCTAGAAACAGGCAGGCTAGCTGTTGGTGCCACTAGCGTTTTGGTATCGCAGGTCATAAATGTGTCAAGCCTTGCAACTTCGCCGAGAAGCAGGGAAACTTCTCGGCCGGTCCGTAACGGCGACGGACGCGACCGGCCCACAACAAAGTCGCCTCACCCGTGTTAGGGATTTAAAATCCGACACCGAGTTTCTAGTCGACACTGGTGCTGAAGTTAGTGTTATACGCCGTATCCCAGATGAGGTCGTCGCACCATCGCCGACCAAGCTGCGTGCCGCCAACGGCACACCAATCGCAACTTTCGGTGAAAAGCTGCTAACGCTCAATTTAGGCCTCCGGCGAACTTTTCACTGGCCTTTCATAAACGCTGCCGTGCCTTTCGCCATCATGGGCATAGACTTTCTTCAACGCTTTGACCTCATCGTCGACGCTAAAAGGAAGAAGCTTATCGACCCTAGGACACAGCTAAGTGTTATCGGGACTAGCGCCAACGTGGCTGCTCTCATTCCATTTCGCGTCTTACCTCAAGCTTCACAGCCTTTTCTAGAACTTTTCAACAAGCACCCTAAACTCGTTAGCATCCAGAACGACTTGTCTCCTGTGACGTCAAACTTCATGCATCACATTTGCACTAAGGGCCCACCTGTTTAGGCCCGCACTCGCCGACTAGCCCTGGACAAGCTCAAAGCTGCTAAGGCGGAAATGGAGCAAATGCTCGAACTGGGAATCATCCGCCCGCCAAAAGTCCATGGGCATCACCATTTCACATGTTGCCGAAGAAATCCGGTGACTGGCGCCCTTGTGGTGACTACAGGGCACTTGACAATGTTACCGTCCCGGATAAATACCCTATTCCGCACATGCACAACTTGACTTCAGCTCTAGCTGGCAAGTCTATCTTTAGCAAAGTCGATTTAGTTCGCGCCTACCACCAGATACCTGTCGCGCCAGACGACGTTGCTATAACAGCAGTCACCACGCCATTCGGCTTATTCGAGTATCTCAGAATGCCTTTCGGCCTCAGGAACGCTGCCCAAACTTTTCAGCGTTTCATTCATGAGGTAACGCGAGGACTCGAAGGCGTGTATCCTTATGTAGATGACATTCTCATCGCGAGCTCTTCTGATGAAGAACATCTTTATCACCTCGACGCTCTCTTCCAAGGCTTAACACAGCATGGGGTTACCGTCAACCCTGATAAATGCGAGCTTGGCCAAAGTTTTATCGACTTTCTTGGCCACCGCATATCTGCCTCTGGTATCAAAGCCTTGCCAGACAAAATCCAGGCACTGAAGGACTATCCTGCTCCCAGTTCCTTCAAACAGTTACGCCGCTTCCTTGGCCTGGTCAACTATTATAGACGCTTTATTCCTAACTGCGCGAGCATTGCTCAACCAATGACCAACTTGCTCCGCGGCAGACAACGATTTTTTACTTGGCAGACGACGCTAAATTGTCTTTTGAGAAGCTCAAAGACGCTTTCTCCAACATAGCGCTTCTCGCCCATCCAGACACATCTGCACCACTCTCCCTGACAACTGACGCATCCGACACTGCCGTCGGTGCAGTTCTTCAACAACTCATAGACCGTCGATGGATACCTCTAGGTTTATTCTCGAAATGTTTACAACCTGCCGAATCGCGTTACAGCGCCTTCGGTAGGGAACTTTTAGCTATCTACCTAGGTATAAGACATTTTAGTCACTATCTCGAAGGTCGACCTTTTACAGTCTTCACTGACCACAAGCCATTGACGTATGCAATCAATGGCGCAACGGACAAGTATTCTCTGCGGGAAACTAGACACCTAGACTACGTTTCTCAATTTACGACAGACGTACGACATGTCTCAGGTGCTCTCAATCCCGTCATTGATACGCTTTCACGCATTCGGCAGATCAGCTTATCGCCTGGCGCCAACATTAATCTAGCCGCTATGACTGCTGCTGAATAAGCTGATCCTGACATAGACAAGCTACGACGCAACACTTCGTTGAAACTACGCGAAGCTCCACGAACTTCATCTGAGGGGACCATGTTTTGTGACGTTTCACAAACTTCTCCTCGAACGGTAGTACTTTCTTCGATGCGTCGACTAGTTTCCAACGCTTTACACAACCTGTCTCATCCGGGCATACGTGCTCCGCAGAAGCTCGTAACGGGACGTTTCGTATGGCCCAACGTGAATCGCGATGTCCGACTTTGGGCGTGTGCATCCTTAGAGTGTCAGCGCGCCAAGGTATACAGACACGCCAAAAGCCCACTTGGCGTGTTTCCCGCTCCTGGCGCTCAGGTTGCACACGTCCATGTCGAGCTGGTCGGACCATGACCTCCATGCAATGGCTACGTTTACCTCCTCACTTGTATCGACCGATTCACCCGTTGGCTAGAGGCGATTCCGATAGTCAACTGCTCATCTGAGACAGTGGTGCAAGCTTGCCTAGAACGCTGGGTAGCACATTTCGGTTGCTTAAGTGTAGTCATCACTGACAGAGGATCACACTGTGCCGGGTCCTTCAGCAAACTGCTTAATGTTCTTGGTTGCCAGCATAACCGAACCACCGCATACCATCCCGCAGCCAATGGGATGGTAGAAAGGTTCCCCTGGCAACTCAAAGCATCACTCTGTGCCCAATCTAGCACATCCTGGCACGAAGCCTTTCCGCTCGTTATCTTATGCATAAGAAACACGATTAAAGCAGATTTGCACGCCACTCCATCGTCGCTAGTCTTTGGGTGCACACAACGCTTACCTGGTAAACTTGTCTCACCAAAAGCGCCAACAACCTTCGACTAGGGCGACTACGCAGCTCGCCTATCTCATCACATGCGACGGCTTCAGCTTGTGCAACCCAGAGCACAGAGCTTGCGTACCAACCTGGACGAACGCTTAACTACTTGCACGCACGTGTTCGTTCGCACTGACAGCGTACGCCGACCACTTCAACCTACTTATTCTGGTCCGTACCGTGTCGAACGCAGGAGCGACAAGACGTTTACCCTTGACTACAATGGTAAGACTGAGACGACCAACATCGATCGACTCAAGCCAGCCTTCCTCGACAAGTCTGACTCTTCGGCGCGACAAGCACCTTTTCAGCCTGTGCCATCACAGCTCGCACCGTAACCTCAGACGAGCCAGTCCGCTGCAGCAGAACCTACGACCTCAACCGACAGCACTCCTACTCGCCCTACTATCGCTAGACGCGGTAGGAAACTCAAACCTCCGGTTCGATTTTCCGACTTCGTTAGCACTCACTATTTTACATAGAACGTGCCCTTGCAATTTTCTGCTCTTCCCAAAAGTTTTTGAAAATCCCCATAAGAAGAGCAAAACGTTTGGATATTACCAAAAAGAAGCAAAAACTTTGGAAAACCCAAAATCAGCTTTGCATCCTTTTCGCTTTGCAATCTTTTGTGTACTACTGTGCATTTATGCTGCTTTTTCATTTTGCTTTCCATATACACCGCCGGTTGGTTGCATCTCGGTTCCACATTTTGCTGGATCTTTGCACGTCAACAGGAAGTGGAACAAACTTCCCGCTCAACTGCCTACGTGAACTTTTCTGTCACCCCCACAAACAGCTTTTTACCGTTTCGACACCGTAGAGAGGACACGGGTGGGAACCCGCTTGGGTCCGATTGCATGGTTCTCCCCCAGCAGCTACATCAGTTTTCACAACCTGGTTTCGCAGAAGGCTGACCCGCGACAAAAAGTCCTCACGTAGATCGAAGGACTGCTTACACAGACCCTTCTGGGAGATGGCAATGTGGCAGCCTGGAGATTCTCCGGTTTGCCTGTGTAAAATTTTAACTAAAATTATTTCATTGTACACTTAGGCAACCAGGGTGGTTTGTTGAACTGATTGCTGAGTTCGAATGCTTAACTTGCTCATCGCCATTTTTGCTTAGCGCTCGTTTCGGTTGCAACTTGCAACTGCTCTATGTGCTGCTTTTGCTCCGTTCCCTTAACTAGAGCTTCCACGGTGCCGTTCTTTTATAATTAGATAACAGAGAATCTTTTACTGTACCAATAAAAGTTTCCCTGCAACTCGATCTGTCTTCTCGAATCGCTCTCTGGGCTCCCGGTATAGGCGAGCCTCTAAAAGGTACGTAAAGTTACATTTAAGCAGGCATTTTGACGGTTTTGAACAATTCTAATGCTATGCTTAGGTGCAGCAGCCGCAACAACACTTTCAACATCTTTTGAAAAGTTTAGGTCCGGTAGGATGCGTTTACTAGGAGTACCTTAAAGTTCATAAGCCTAGATATTTTGCACGTACCCAGTGATCAAGAAGTTGGAAAGCGATAACTGTAAAGCTGAGGACAAGGAATGAAGGTGAATATAGATATGATGTAAGGATTGAAACTCGCCTGCACGGTTGGCTAAGCCATTGCTCAGCAGTATCCTATATGAGGAATAACTACGGATTTGCGAACCTGCCAGTCAGTAGGCTAGGCTGTACTTTGTTGAAATTTTGAAACATAGGCGAAGTGAACATAGAAAGAGAGAAGCCGGAGGGTTGTGGATACCAATTGCTCCATTCAGCCTTTGGATCAACGTGTCGGTGAGGGGGTCGAAGCACGTCAAGAACTACTCAGTATTGGCTAAGTACCTCTTGCGTTTAGAATTCTAATGTTAATACTTGCACGATGCGTGCGACTGATCCGACTGAGACGTTCTGGGTCATCTGTGTGCGACAATGGATAAGTTAAAAGTACAAGGGTCACTGATGGAGACCATTCACGGGGTTATTCCTTAGTATCCCTTACCGGATGCTTTTGTGCTGTCGTCTACTCTTTCCATAGTGCAGTCCTAAGGTGGATTTGTCCGTAGGAGAACTCAAGTAGGTTACGAAGCGATCGTTCAAGAATAAAATCAACTTGTACTCGGTTTTCTATTCTTAAACCCTAAAAAATTAGTTCCATGGACACCGCTAAAGTATCTTAGGTGCTAGAACGGTAACGACAATGTATGTGGGTGAGTTGTGAGTTTAAGGTACTTAGATGTCATGCACTACATCGTGGGCGTCCTCATGCGACATCAGAGCCAGTTTCGAAGTAGTGGTCTTGCGAATCGCAGATATGGAGGATGCTTTGTATATTGCCAAAACATAGGAATCTTTGTATCTCCTTCCTGAATACCTACAAGTTTTGGATTTCCCTTATTCTGGAAGGCAACCTGTTCCATAGGTTCACGTACACAACTAAGAAGAAACGAGATTGCAGTGTTCTTTGTCTTTAGCGGAATAATGGAATGGCCCTTGTTTCGGAGTTTTTATTCAGATGCGCCCCTTAGTTTAAGACAAGTGATATTACTGTGCAGCTTATGTAAGAACCATAGGTTAAGGTTAATGCGCCTTTGCCATAGTGGCTGAATTTTAAGGTATTCACACCTTTGTCGGTAACTCAGCCATTGCTGTATTGGAGTAAACGACTTCGTAAAGCGTCTCTAAGCTTTTTCAAGCAGAACACGCTTCGACTTCCCTAAGTTGCTGCATATAAATGAGCAATATTCCAGATGTGGCCTGACGTGGCTGTTATAGAGTTCTAGCTTTGCAGCTGCGGTGTTTATGTGACGGCGTATGTGGAACAATAATCCCTTACCCTTGTCACTTGATACTAGACTTGCTCTGCAAAGTTGAGGCTCATGGAGTAGCGCAAGCCCAGTTCGGTTGTCATGGCGTTCTGTTTGATGGTGATGCCTTTCATTGTTAGGGACCCTGCAGGTGTAGAAAATTTGTGGGTAAGGACATTAGATTGTTGAGCGGGGAAGGTCATTTGCCAGAGTTCGCACCACTTTTCAAGTGCTTCAAGATCCGCACGGATACTATTGATTGCGGATAATTCATTACCAGGGGAAAGACGTAAATAACGTTTATGTCGTCAGCAAAGATAAAGGAGCGACCGTGTTGCAAACCCCTGCAAAGGTAATTGATATACATCAAAAATAGGGTAGGGCCAAGGACGCTCCCCTGCACCACACCATGGGGACGGCGGTCCCGGTTGATATACTTTGTCCAACCTTAATAGACTGCGTACGTCCTATTAAATAGGAACCCAGCCAGTCTAATAGAGGACTGTCTACCTCGCAAGCCTTTACCTTATGTATCAGGCGCATGTGTGGTATCCTGTCAAACGCTTTTGGCATATCAAGGTAAAGAATGACAACTGAAGATTAGAGTCAATGGTTTCGGTGACTAAATTAAGGACGTCCAGCTGACAGGTTGCCCGAGACCCAGCACTTAGAAACCCCTGCTAAGATTCATTTATGTGCTCGCCTGCATAAAGATGAGACATGAGGACATTTTAGTCAACCTCTCCATCACGCGCGAGATAATAAAGTGTGATTAATATTGCGATAGTTACCAACTTCCTGTACGCTTCCGCCCTTATGCCTTGGCATAATGATAGAATGTTTCCAAGCGGTCGTGCATTGATCTTTTTGCATTGATAACGTAAAGGGTTTCAAAAGAAGAATAGGGACATCTTCACCACAATTCTTTAGTAGACTGGGCGGTATTCCGTCTGGACCAGGGTTCAAGCTTGGCTTGGAAGTTGAAACCGCAGCACGCGCAATATTTAGGACAAACGGTACAGAGCACACGGACTGGCTAAAGGTACTTGCAGTGCCTGGAAGTTTGAACCTATTTCTAAACACTGCGGTTCTTTAAAATGTGAGCTGAAGGCTTCAAATCAAATTCTTGCGTCACTAGAAGTTTCGTTGGGACTAATCTTTAGAGTAGAGATCTGGCGTACATAGTTAGGGGTCCAAGAGCGCAGCAGCCAGCTGAGATTCTTTGCTTTGTTTGCACTATTTAGTGCGGATATCTCTTGGTTTGTTTACTGCTGCTTGGCTATAGCAGAACACCGATATGCAATTTCGTTCGCCCTCATGATGTGGGCAAAATTGAAGGTGTTGTTATAGAATCGTCTAAGCTGACGCATTTTGTTATGCATTTTGGTTTGGGGCACACGTTTAGATGAGTGCCTTATGAAATGCGAGAAGGGAGCTAGAGAGTCGAGACAGTGAATCATTTCCTCATAAAACAGCTCGGCCGAGCGATCCACAGAATCAGACCTAAAGAATGCATCCAAATGTCTTGAGCGGGCGAGTACAGCAAAGGTTGTCCAGTTGACGCGTTGCATCGGGCGGTATACTACGACGGCGTCGGTTTCTGTTGTGTGGGCATTAAGTTGCTTTAAGTAAACCGAGCAATGCAGTAATCTGTGATCATTACCCGGAAACTCCCGGTCGAGTGCCACTCGCGTTGATGGGATGCCAAGAGTAAATATTAGGTCAAGAATATATTCCGCCCTAGTTGGAGCAGATACATGTTGCGTCCAGTCGCCTAAATTTGTACATGCTAGTAGGCCAGCATACTTCGTTGTTGCAGCAGGTGAGAGCCAGTTTAACTCAGGCAGGTTGAAATCTCCTGTAACCAGATTATATTCGCAGGAAAAAGTTGACGCTTGCGCAAAAGTATCCATAAGTGCTTTGTCACCCTTAACTGAGGTGTCAAGTGGTCTATAAACACACCCAAATAATACCGTCGATCCCAGGATATCCGCCGTTATCCATACTGTATCCATCGCCTCAGCCGCGTTCATGATTTCGGACGTTATTGCTGGGTAATTATTTTTAACATACATGGCACACATGCCCCCTCGTTTATGCACACGAGACTGCATAAACAGCTGATAGTCAGGAAGTGAGTAGTCCTCCTCTGAAGCATAAAGGGAAAACCGTGTTTCCGTGACAAATATTGCATCAGGGTCGACGAGGACAGACAGAGGACGCAAGATATGCATTTTATTTAGGGACCTAGCATTTAGAGTAGAAGTGTGAAAGAACACTTGGGGTCTATTAGCTTTACGAATGACGAGATGAAGCCGTTGGTGGTTACTTCGCTATCTGCAGTAGTTGTAGTAAGTGTGTGAGAAGGCACTGCAGTTGGTAGTTGGGCGACGAGTTTGGTGCCGGGATGAAGCTGTCGCGGCTCATCCCCACCTAGTCCAAAAATGCGCAGGTTGCGGGGTAGGAAGCAATGGACTCTTTGGCCTTTTTAGTCTGACCGGCGGCGAAAGTCTGAGGGATGTAGCAGGTACACAACAGCCTGGATTCGCATGAAGTTGATCGGAGCTGCTTAGATTACCAAATATAGCAAACGCCGTAGGGGAATGGGTTGCGATTGTGGTACGCGGTGCCCTCTTACACGTATCCGAGGGATGCTTCGGTAGTGTCCGGCATGGTGTGCCGAAATAAACTTGCCTTCACTTGGTATCATTGCGAAGTTGTTCACAATTTAAAACTCTAGTGCGCAAGATTCTACCATAGTCGGCTCTCAGTTTGATTGGGGCTGGGAATTTACTGATCCTTTTGGCCATCCTCTCAACTTGTACCGAATTTTCTGCGATACCGTTAACCTTAAGGATTATGCCCTTAAGCTCGCTCGTCGATATGCCATCCGGAACATTAAATGCAAGTACGCTGAACTACACATTGTCCCAGCCTTGCTGCGGCGACTGGTTTTCTACGGATCTTGCTATATTTAAGGCTTGTGTGGGTGACATAGTCATCGTAGGTGAGTTACTAGGTGTGTTTGCACTGCAAGCGCGTTTAGCACTGGATGCTTTCGTAGTGTTAGCCACAATGCTGTCTAAGCGGTTAGATGTAGCTCGTTGTTTCTTGCTGGAGGCGCTGGGCTCTAGTTGCCTAGAGCCTGTTTTGATGTTAGGATACGTCACAGCCCAAGGTAAGCTTCTTTTCAGCGGCCCGAGTGTAAGCTGGCTTAGCATTGTTGCATTGCGAAGTTGTTCACAGTTAGCTATGAGAGTACGTGATACTGCTTCATCCTTGGCGTTCAGTTTGATGTCAGCCGCAAATTGGCTTACGCGCTTAGTCAGTCCTTGAACCTGTAGTGCATTCTTTGCAATAACATTGACCGCAATGATTGCACGCCTGCATGCGTCCACCGATATATCGTCTGGAACATTGAACACTAGTACGCTGCAAAATCCATCCACGTACTCAGCATTATATGGTGCGAGCGTTTCCGATTTCCTTATTTTCAAAGTTGGTGGCTTTGAGCTCAGCGACTCAGGTAAACTCGGTGGTGTGGTCCATATGCGGGGCCTTTTGGCTCGAGGTGTTGGCGCCTCTGTTCTCTGAGTGTAAATTTTGCTGGGCTCCTTTTGGTCGTCGTCGAAGTTTTCTAACGGGTCCGATCTAACTGGGCTGTTTAAAGGTTGCGTTAGGGGTTCGTCAATAATTTTCTTTTTCGGTGTAACTGATCGACTTGTATCAATAGCTGAGCACTTAGTATTAACCGAGGTTTTTGCTATATTGTTCTCGGGTTGGCTGATTTGATCTATGTATGATGTGGCTTTATGGATAGTACTGGCCCCAGGGTTTGCTGGTTCTTCCAAGCAATCAAGCGATCCAGTATCCATATCAGACGAAATGTCAAGGTCTACAGTACCTGAGCCACTTAGATTCACTGGCGTCGGACAGTTGTCACAATTCTACTGAACACATCTGCTAGGTGCGGAACTCTCCCTTAGACTATCGTAACGGATGAGCCGTGTAGCATTAGCCGCTTGTACTTGAGAGATTAAGGGAATATGGACCGCCGAACAGACAGTTAAGTAAAGAAGGATTTTAGTGAACGAAGAAGAACCGTGGCTTAAGGGGAGATTTGGTCGTGGAGCATGCAAAATTATGAACCCACCATTGTGGATTGTGGTAGCGCATTGGCGCTTCAATAGATTAGGTGGACCACGCAAATGTGGAATTTTACTGTGTCAACAGGAAGCCAGATGGACCCATGGAAAAGTGAAATTGGGAGCCGAATAATCTACGTGGCAGCAGCCGCTCGTTATTGCGAGGTCAAGTGAACATAGACTGCCGAGTAATCAGATAAGTGGAGTAGGGTTAAAGTGAAAGAAGACAGGCCGTATCTGAAGCTTGACTTGTAGAACCACTAATACTCTGAATCAGCAATTGTAAAATAGGGTTGCGCCTCAACGCTTCAGTAGTGTGGGTGACCCACGCGAATGTGGGATTCTACGGTGTCAAAAGGAAACTTATTGGACGCAGAGCGCAACGAGGATAAGAGCAGGTTTAACTACACAGCGGTAGCCAACCTTTATTTAGAGATCATTGGAAGTTGGACTGCAGCGTATTCAGTTAAGTGGAAGTGGGTTAACGTAAAAGAAGGCAGACCGTCGCAGAAGCGAAGATGGGGTTGTAGAACCTGCAATACTAGGAACCAACAATTGTACGACAAATACCTAAATAAAGGTTTGTATTCTCGAAGCAACGTGACAAAGCGATACAAGCATGCGCAAGTGATTGTCCGAACCGCAGAAACAAACCGAATTTATATACACCATACGAGCTAGATAAGTGTTCGCAAATACACGTTTGCACAAGTGGCAAACGTTGACATACAAGCATTCGCAAAGATAATGGGCATGTTCATTAGAGCCAGGTAGATGTATGGCACTGAGCAGTGTAAAATTAATAAGGGCTTCCCTCACAGAAAAGCTGGATGGGAGTTCAAATAGTTCAGGATATTGCTCGCAATTATTCCGCGTGCGAATGAACTCTAGAGTATGAATGACAAGCATTGTTTGACAAATGGTTAAGCTTTGGTTCATTTGTCATTGTGTTAACAAAGTACCGTTACCGGTAGCCGGTCAATATTTAGCAGTGTGCCGTGATTTTATTTTGGTGACGAGTAACATCTACCATGTCACAGTGTTTTTAAGCAGACACGTATGGCTTTGCATAAGAAGAACGCTTGCAAGCGACGATCCCCACGCCTTGAAGAATTGCAGTTGGCCACAAGTGAACTAGCAATGCGCCATTGGCAATACCACGTTACGATCGGTTTTCCGTACGGCTAATCGCAGTCATGGTGCACCCGTTTTTCCATCGGCTAAGCGAAAGTTAGCCAGGATACCTTATTAACTGTGAGAACCGGCTGTTCTGGAGAATGCTTACAAGGCGAAAACCGCCACGTCCTAGAACACTCTCGTAAAGTCGTTCATACACTAATGTACAACTGGCACAGCAGCTTGTCGACTGCTTACACACTCGGTTATTAGCAGTCAACGGACTTCCTATATCCTCAGTTAGCTAAAGAGATAGCGTGGTCAGGATCCCCATGATCGCTGAGGCCAATCGAGGAGGGCAGAGTCAAGAAGAGTCGTATTTTTGCGGGTCTAGGTAAGTAAAATATCAATTACCTGTGTCTGCAAATTTTAAATTGTGTATACTTTTCGGGAGTGTAAAGGTATCCTATCCAGCTATCAGCACTAGAGAGCGGTCGTGGTAGTGATTGCAACTGTATCGCTTTGGCGTGCAGCCATGTTCGTTATAGGTTCTTGTGTGTTATTATGCCTTGTCCCGGCCGAAAACGCTGCTTCTCAGTCAAACCCAGATCTCCAAGAAGCTACGGATCTCGGAAATGTGGGGAAACCAAGGGACAAGCAAAACCGCAAAACACAGGCTTGGACACAAACATTATTAAACTCCTTGTCATAATTTATAGCGTGGAGACAAAGTTATGTACAATGTGCAACAATGGTTGCGCTAACGTGTCTTTTGCACCTCCTACGAAAAGCAATGATCATATAGGTAGATTATTACCAACTACATGGAGAACATGGCGTTGCGCCAATAAGCAAACCACGCACTTTCAGTTTACTAGGGAGCAACTATTGCGTGGGAAGACAGAAAGCATAGTTCCAAGACCGGCCGCGATTGAATGGTGGTTGAACAGCCTATTGCATATCCGCCTCGGAGCAGTGCTGTTAAACAGACAAGTGGCCTTTTTATAAAGAGAAGCTTTTCAGGCGAAAACCCATCACTTCCCGGAGCACTGTCGCTAAACCGTTGCTACTCGAGGGAAAACCTAGGTTTGTTTGCTTACAAGCTATAGGCGAGTAATTAGACGCTTGATAGGCGGTACCGCCGGTTGCGTGATTATGGATTAATTCATGTAAGTTTGATACTACATTTTTGAAGGCCATTTTGCAGGCAGGCCAAGGCAGCTATAATCCGCTAAATAAGGGCATCCAGATCCAATTGACCAGCGTTCGTAGAACAGTTAAATAGTGCGTGTCTGCAGTCCGATCTGCTCCACATTCGTCTTTGTAGGTTCATTCGGTCCCAGTCCCACAGGTCAGTTAGGACCCTCGTTAAGTTACTGATACAACCTTTAGCTCCTCGCTGGCTAGGATGGCTCGAATCTCATCGGCTATGGTGTCGAAGTAGACTGCTGCTCTAGGACCTTGTGTTTACAGTTCGGGCAAGCAGAAGATCGTCGCATATCGGTTTCATTCAAGCTAGCAGCAGTAGCTTCTAGGTAACGACTTCACCCTTATAATATCCAGATGTACAGGAGATAAATCCGTCAGAACGACTAAGCACAAAGCCAATGCCATGTCGACTCGATTATTCACACAGTCCTCCATCAGATGTATCAAACCACACTTAAAACGAACATAACTCTGCGGAACCTTCCGTTTGAGAAAAATAAATCATTGTCGTTTGCCTAATGGTGCTTACTAGTTTGCTTGCTTGGGGCTGAACGTGAGACTAGATACAACTGGATGAATAAGCAACTCCATTGCAGCATCCGCATCCAATATCACCGCCTTTCCTGCTAAGCAGTCGACGTGCGGTATAAAGTTTGCACTCGTGTTTACTAGCGTACTTGTACGCATTAAATGCAATACTCAAACTTTGAGCCATGGCTGCCGGAGATTCAACTAAACTACTGGCAACAACGTGAACAAACGAAAGAGACTCATGATCTGTCACAATGGCAAGCTTTAGACCCAACAAATCTTGGTGATGGCCAGTGACTGCTCAGAGTGCAGCCAAAGGTTCTAGGCAGGTCTGGGCATACCACTTTTAGCAGTGCTGAGTCGACGATATATATAGAACGGGTTGCCTATCTAGTTTTAAGGCAGCGCCTACACCAGTTTACGAAGCATCTTAATAACAGCCAACACCTCCAGACATTTTACAATGGAGTTTGTTTCAACTTAGAAATTGATGCCGACACATTAAGACCGCAGGGAAGGCAGCAATCGGGGACGTGGTGGCAGTGTTCCTAGACGTGGTGGGTCGTCGTCTGACAAGCGCTTTCCCAACAAAACCACCAATGTCTGTTTAACAACATTGCGACGTGGAGGATGTGACACGCCGCTCAATAAAGTCATCGCCACCATCACATATCCGCAAGTTGACTGATGCCACATTCGCAAATTCTGTGCATATATCTGCTCTCGTACGAACACGCCAACATTTTTGATCAGTTACATGCCACTAATCCGAAATATTTTTGCAGAAATTTCCTCATGCTCCACTCAACTGACCATCACTGTGTACACAACCGCCGCGGACTAGTTCCTCATCAACATAAAGTAAAGTAGTGACCTGATGCTTATCTCTACACCACGCATTCGGTGGTTTTAAACTTTGTACAACATTTGGGCCATAATGGTCCACACTACTGACTCTGTATTACTTCCGAGCTTAGTGCTGCTAATCATGCTATCATGTACAATAGTGCAATAAGCTGATCATGCCCAAAAGGCGTGCCTCGCTTTGTCGAGAATAAAATATTTATTCATTCATTTATACCCGTACAACCCAATAAGTTTATTTAGGGTGATCAGTTCTCTAGAAACATCAGTGTGTGGTATCTGCAACTATGCTGCTTTTGTGTCTACCCTTGGGAAAACCTCAACTGCATAGCGACGGGAGAGAATAGAAGCAAATTTTTCCATGACCCGGCTGCGCCGTAGTCTCTTCGCATTAAGAGTACCATTGCAATCGCCGCAAACTCTGGGACTTTGTCCATCCCGTGGTAACAGCGTGTTAATAGCATTGGCCCATTGTGAACGTTGTGTTGGGATAATAATCCATGTTTCACAGTGTTCCACGAGGACTGTGCGAAGAGGTTGACATTGTGCGAATATACTCGTGCAACGTTTAGAGCAAACAGAATCACTAACTTCTTTTAAGTTAACCGGCGAGATTAGTCACTACAACGCCCTGCAGTAACCCACGAATTTGTATGAGTATCCGTCCGTGACTAAAACTTGACGCTTTATTCATCTGTTTAACTCACAAGATACTCCATTACAAAACTATACATTCCGCGTTTATACCCGGTAGGCATTCACTTCTCCCTAGGTACCAAACTATTGTACTTGCCACGCCAACATACGTGGCGTTGGTTGTACTACAAATGTCAACGGAGACTTCGATGCCACTTGGTTTGACGTACCACCTATCTTTGAACCAGAAGCCGTTATCTGTGGTCAGACAAATGGTAGCGGTCTAGGCCACCGTCTACTTAATGGATGTAAATACTACCCCTACGTTCAACTGAAGAACGTGTAGATAAAGTTCCTGCTTCTCGCTTTCGTGTCTGAACTTCCTATAACGCCTAAGGCAGACGGTTTGGACTTCAATTTGTCGCACACCAACTGGCACCTTCAGACAACAACCAAGTAATTATTAATGCTGATCATGATCACAACACCGAAGTGGAATCAACATGTTCTTGTATCTGCTGGCTTGTCTCACGTTGGTACGTTTTAATTCCCGTGCGGCGTATTTTAGACGCTTACTAGTGTGCTAGACTGTATTCCGTGCAGTGACCACAAACATATCCCACTACTATGAAATAATTCTAGCCGAAGATGACTTATGTGAACAAGTACCTGACTGCTACTAGGGGCAAAGCGGGATTGACGGTCCCTACAACGAACGACTGGCTCAACACCCTCAGCAGTTAGCTGCGGTATATATTACCTTCCCTTATCGCTCCTACACTTAACGTTGAATGCTTATTAGTTCACTCCTTCTTCTCACGATAGCAAGTGGCTTCGGCTTCGCAATTTATCTGGTTCCCACCCTCCTTGTTATCGGCTGGCAATTGGACCTGTCTGATACAAGGTAAGTCCAGTTTGGAGTGGAGCACAAATATACCTAAGCAATTGTGCCCAGCTTATTCCGCAGCCCCAGGACCAGACTAGAGCTGGTGTTGCTACCCTACTTTGCCTGCAGCTGCAGCGCTTACTACCTTCCCTTTAAGATACTTCTCGACTATGAACGTTGTGCTCTCCATACCCATTACCTATCAATCATGAGCAACCACTGCGCAAGTACTCCGGTGCTTACCCTCGCATTGCTTTTCAATTGAATAATATTTTACTACGCGGAACCCACCATTTAGTGCAACAAACAATGCCTTTGCGTGCCCCTTCCCCACTGTATTCCGCAAGCAATGGTCCACTCTCGAGCTGTCTCTGCAACTCCAGGTTTGCGGCAGCTAGGGCAATTTGTCTCTACCCCTATAAATAAACATAGAAAAATAACTATTTTGTTCTCGCCAAAGCGTAGCACGCCGTTTGGGAATGTACAAAATAGTGCAATATTTTGCATGTTAGCATGTTGGTTAGTCGAACAACCTCCAAATATGGCCGGCAAATAGTTCGGCGTCCGTGTTCTAGGACGTGGTAGGTTTACACCTGGCAAGGGCTTTCCCTGTAACAAGCCACAAATGCCCGTTTAACACCACAGTGACGTGGCGGTTGTGACGCGCCACCAACTAAATTCACCCATTACTCTGCCGACATCTGCTTTAAGTCTATAGCCATTCAGCAACCATTTGCCGCTGGCGGCACTTTCAAGCACGAGCAAAAGGACAGAAAAAACTTACTAATTCCACAACCACAGTTAAAGTATCCCGCATGCACACTTACCAACATCCATGTATCAACACACGATTATCCCATTGTTCGATTATACATAGTCGAGAATAAATTATTTATTTATTTATTAACGGAGCATAGTTTGTATTGATGATGCCTTGCAGGCGTGCCTCGCTTAGGCGCAAAGAAAAATTTTATTAATTTGGTTAAGAGCAAGTGTAGTATGGATGGCGGTTGAACTGTGCGCTGAGCTTGGCAATTTTGTTACAAACGTTTCGTCACCAATCAAGTTGACATCATCAGTGCGTAGTGGAGTGGCAGGCAATAGCGTAGAGGAGCCTCGGTGAGAGTGCGCTGAACATTGTGTGCGTGCGCTTTTATGCCACCGTGTTTGGCCATGGAGCCGAGCAATCCTATTGGTTGGGACTTCGATCCGCTTTCAGCTTGGTTGATGGGCAGATGACCTTTGACCTCGCCTCTTTGTGTTTCGTGGTCTTTGTCTGCTTGCTCCTGCGAGCGAGTTTGCCGTCAGTTCGGTTGGTCTAGTCACACGTTCCACCGGATTCATTCGATCGGGTTGGTGGTCGTTCCTCAGTAGTGTGGCGTATACTGCGTCCAATTCCATGTGTCGATTGATCGAATGCGTTGTAGAGTACCAAGATTCCAAAAACTTCCTCGCGTGTTTTGTACTTCCATGGGCTAGGACCTTTACGTTCTCCAGATCGAAACGGTGGCCTTCTTGATCTTCATGCGCAGAAACCAATGAGTGTGGATCATGCCTTCTGACGGCCGCCTTGTGTTCGGTGATTCGTGTACAAAATTTTCTTCCAGTTTGTCCGACGTAGTTGTTAACTTTTGCAACAAAATTGCCAAGCTCAGCGCACAGTTCAACAGCCATCTGAACAACCTGAGCTACCAGCTTTCACTGCTGTAGTATGGGTTTAGTCAGTTGTGCAGGCTCACATGGCCCAGAGGTTGAAAGCAGTCTATCGTTAGAATGGGTGATGCAGAGATTAGATGTAGAGCATTAAACTAAAGTATGTAGGTGAGGAAACAATCAGATGGGTTGTGTACACAGTGCAAGTCAGGCGAGTGAAGCACAAGGAAAAAGCTGCAGAAGTATTCTTAGAATAGTGTACAGTCAGTGCTCAAATATGTAGAGTCGTCGTAGGAGAGCAGGTATATGCACAGCTTTTGTAAAATGTGGTATCGTTTAGCTTGCCAATGCGTGGTTGGTGCAGTGACTTTATTAAGTAGCGAGTCACATCCGCCCTGTCGCAGTGCTATTAAACAGATTATTGTGGACGATCGGTGATATAATATTGACAAGGTTGCGTCTGACGGATTGTCCGCGCAGTTATTGGCAGTCATGTTTCGCTAATTTGTTTCGTATTGTTGTGCGGTTGCCTTCCTCCGTGTTGAAAGCAAGGGAGTGGAGCTGCTGAAGCCGGACTACTCAGGTGCCGTGTATTGATATGATTAGGTTTCCGAGTTACTTAAGTGTGTCCGGATTGCAAACTGCGGAGGAATTTCTTGACCTATGTTCATGCCGTGGCCAGGGGAGCGTCTCGAATACGTCCTCGAAGGTGGTTCGTACCGACAATGATACCTTTTAGAATAAGTTTGGAAAGGAAAACGGAACGTGCAACTTGCAAAGAAAATTGAACATGACTATGTTAAGGCATACCTACAAATTTTTCATACTGTTTTGGTGGATAAAAGCAACGCAATGACCCCAACATGTTATCCAGCAGACCTGTTGTTTTGCATGTAATTATAAGACCCGATATTCGTTAAAGGTACCAGACAAATGCTGTGAATTGGCCTAGCGTACGCAACAGTTGTGTGGTGTGGAAACCGGATATGTGGCATTGTTAACCGGTGAAGGAGTTGCGGGAAGCTAACGTACCAAGTAAGTAGTGGAATATGCGACTAAGATGTAGGTTAACCGATCGGTCGACAATGGTAAAGCTTATCGTTCGAAAATGTATGAAAACCAGTAGAGTTGTTGTGCCGGACTAGTGACCTATGAGAATAATAACCTAACTTTTTCAGTAATCGGACTCTAGGAAAATAACTGATTGCTAGTGTGCGACGGAGGGATAGTGAAGTAATGACGTGAATAGAAAGGGCTGTAAACTACAGCCGTAGAGAGAGTACGGTTACAACGCCAGCTGTGAAAGGGACCTGGCAAAGTGGAAATAGATGGAAGCAGAGCCAAAAAATATATGTGTTTCGTACTTAGTTTAACCTCTAGGGTACAGCATACAAGTCATCTAGGCGGCAGGAAAGCGTGATACCGGGAGTCTGGTTAATAGTGATAAAGAGACGGTTCGCTATTGTGTGACGTGGCAAGAAATGATCGGTATTCAACGTTGAAATCTAAAATGAAAAGGAAAGTGCTTACTTACTATGGCTGTAAAGGGAAAGAGATTGCAGAGCCTGCTCTGAAAGGGACAAGTAATAACAGAATAGTATGTGCAGCAAAGCTAAAATTTAGCCAGGGGTTCCACGCTTAGATGGACATCCACGGTGGAAGTAAAATTCAATTAACCGGCTAGGAGGTGAGTCGCTGACAGCTCGATTAATTACTAAGCAGCAGCGGCGAGTTATGTAGGCTCAGGCCTAGACTACTAGGTATACAGTGTTGAAAACAGGGAAAACAGCCAGCCGTACTTGCAACTACTGTAGCGAAAAAGCGGTGGCAAAACCAGCTCTAAATGTGACTTGTTAAGAGCATAATACAGGCAGCACCGCCAGAAGATGCTAAGGGTCTCACGCTAAAGCTTGCTTCTACCGTGAGAGTTACTACCCTAATAGGTCGACAGTGAAGAGTTAGTGCGTGCCGAAATGGCTGTGAAGCAGGAACTGCGCGCTACTTAGGGATTAGTGCACGTACTAATACGCATTCAAATTTGCTGCCATGAGCGATAACAAACTGGCCGATATCCTAAGGCCGTGGCAAAAGTAGAGTTGCGGAATGACCACTGAAACGGGCTTAGGGCAGCGGAATAAGTTGGGCAGCAGCGACAAAAAGTACTGTATTCCACCCTAAAGTGGACGTCTACAGTGAAGCAGGTAAATCAACTAGACGGTAGAGAGGCGTAAGGGTAAGTGCTGGGTTAATTAAGAACAGGAGTCGCTCGCTATCTGAAGAACATGCATATAATAATAGGCATACGAGGTTGTAAACTGGAGTGAAAAGAACGGAATACATACTTTAGCTGTAGCGAGGATACGGTTGCAGAGCCAGCTCGGAAAGTGACGTGGGGCAGCACCATGTTATGGGCTGCATCGCCAAAAGATAATGTATTCCGCTCCAGGTATGCTACATCAGTGAAAAATACAAGTCAACCAGACGGCAGAGTAGGGTAGTAGTGGAAGCCAGTTATCGTAAACCTGGAGCCACAGGCTATCAACTTTAAGCACTGGGCGAGAATAGAAGCTATAGCATACTACAATGGTAGTAGAGAAACCGTTGCAGACGCATCTTTAAGCGGTACTGTAGTTAGCCGGATAAGGTGGGCTTTAGCGCCAAAATATACTAATTGCTCCATCCTAAGTAGTACGGACTGATCAAATAGATGACAAAGAACAGGGTGTACGGGCCGGATGGACTCTGAAGCAGCAATCACTAGACATCGTAACGTAAGGCACGAAATACTGGCCGTCCGTTGTTAGGAGCAGTAGCGAAAATGGAAGGGACTACCCTTTACAGCTGTGTGCGGCTCTAAAACCAGCGTTGGAAGCGAATAGGGGTGTCGGATTTCGCTAGGCAGCACTGCCAGAGGATATTATGTGTTCCCCGCTGAACTGGACTTCTGCAATAAAATATTGGTCAAATAGACATCAGAGAAGCGTAAGGTTGCGTGCCGAATTAGTTGTGAAGCACGAGTCTCGCTAGCTTATGACGAGTCACATACGAATAAGCATTCATGTGAAAACTTGAGTGTAAAGAGACAAGACTACATACAGCAGCGGATTGTTGAAATGATTTAAGTCTGCTCCGTATCGGACGTGAATAGTAGCATGATACGTGCTGCATCGCCAAAAGCTACGAAGTGTTACACGATTAAAATATACAAGTCACACAGAAGGCAGATAAGATTGGGATCAGCGTCGGGTTAGCTGTGAAACAAGCTTTGCTTACTATGATAATATAAGGCATGGACAAATAGCGTTTCAAAGTTGCGAACACAGGAAAGCGGAGACGGGATTACATACTGCAGCTGTAGCGAGAATACGGTGGCAATGCAAGGACTTTAAGGGACGTGGGCCGGTGGAGTGATAAGGTTTGCGGCGCAAAACGATGCGTAGGGCTCCGCCCCAAAGTATTGAAGTTTTTGAGTATACGGATAGCATGCATTATTACGCCTAGGTAGTATTCGATGCAGTTCAGCCTATCCATGGCTAGCCGGGGTGTTTCGGACGTTGTTGCCGAATTGGTGACCGAAAAAGAATCTCAAAGTTGTTGGTTGATATAATCAAAAATTTGGGTGGGGTCAGTACTGAGATTGCCAGTAGGAAGTGCTAAAGAGGCAACTGTTGGAGGTTGTTTTTCGGTGTTTTCCTCAACTGAGTGAGTGCCTTAACTTCATTGTTGGTGCTGAGTGCAGCGTGCGCCGCAGATGTGACAGACGTGGCTTGCAGGTTTCTACACGTTGTTAGTTTGCTGTGCCTGGCAGTATCAGGTGTAACTCCTTTGTCTTTTTGGAGCTAGAGCGCCTTGTGCGCAGTTTGTTTAGGACGCTATATTCACCAGCGATACTCGTCGGTTTCGTTGGTTTTCCCTTATTCTGCTTTGGAGCGAGCATGTCAAGGTTGAACATAATGTGCCTGCACCTCACTCGGGTCACCCTAATTGTCTGCTGCCAGAACGAAGGCATCACAAGGGAAACGATAGCAAAAGAGTGGAGAAACTTCCCCAATCGAAGCGTTGAAAGAGACGGAAAAAGCCACTGGGGGTGAGGTTGTAATGCTTAGTGGTATGCGGTGTGAGTGTCAGCTTTACTCCCTTATGAGTACTACAAAGGAAGTTGTCGCGCACACAAACTTGTGCGCGCTTGATGCCTTCCGTGAATGTTAACTAAAGGACATAAGATTTTCTGGTAAATGCGTTAACATGCTGAGTCTAGTCGTATGTAAAGTTAAGGTCGACAAACGCTATATATTTGGGAGATGAAGACTGGTTACATTACTCAATGTGCGGTATATTAAAGTCACCGCCGCGTATCCTATGACGTGCAGGTAACAGCGAAATTTCGGTGAAGCGGCTGCCCGGTTTGTTAATTTCAAATTTTGAGGTATGTGGTCGGATGTAGACGCAGCCAATTAGAAGGTCAATGGGTTTGCCATCAGCTTGAATCCATAGAGAACCGTCGCGGTTACCAAAAGTTATGAGATGGATGAGGATGCATGAAAGCCTGTGCGGACGTAGATGAGGCATCCTCCTCTCGTTGCTTAGCGATTCCACTTCAGAATGAAGAGTAGCCAGGTTGTTGGATGGGTGAGTCAGACGAACTGGCAGTGCCAAGTCTCGCTGATTAAACCAGCTGTGCTTTGGACCTAACATCAAGCGGATGCAGAGGATGCTTCTTTTCGTTAATAGTACTGGCGTTGATAAGAATCGTCGTACGGATGCCCAGCTTACTAGCATCGTCAAGACGAGAGGCAGAAGCGTTTTGGGGCACCTCATGGTGAATAGATATTGGTTAGGTTACTGAAATGCAGTGCAGCGTCCAGCAGCATCAAGAGCGAGCCAGAATGGGATAAGGGACTTGTTTGTATGCATGCGTTGAGATGCAGGCCGGGTAGGTCAGTAGAGTGAAAAGGGACAGGTTGAGAGTAGTATGAAGCAGCGAGTACAAGGGGAGGAATGTGGAGTTAGCTGAGGAGGTACGTAAGCTGAGCGATATAGCCCGAAGTCAGTCGTAAGTTTGGCCTTTAGAAACACCGTACGTTGGCGTGTAATAGATTAGTTGGCATCAATTACAGCATGTCTAGGAATTGAGCCAAATGGTAGACAGCCGCCGTTTGACCCGCATGAGTTTAAGTAGGAGGCCCGCAACCTGCCGCGTTCCATTATAAAGGACCGCGGAAGGTCTCGGCATTGTTTGGGGGACGATGGTGTGCTGCTGACTGAGTGTTGACTGGCATCGTGGGATGGGTGGTTACCGGAGCACGGCATGTGAGGAATTCATTGGTTCGTTGTGCCTATGTGTATTTTGCCCAGGTGGTGTTGCTGTTCGGTATTTGGGTATCCAATAGTGCGCGTGGTCTGGAGACGCACGGCTGGGCTTTAGGTTCCGAGTAGTTAGTCCTTAGCATGCGGATGCTCAAAGCGGGTTGTCGCTGTAAGAGAATTTGCTTCGTACCGGGAACTTGTGATCAGAAGTTTGCCCGGTTACGTTTCTGAGCGTTATTTGTATAATTGGTCTGGACGACATGTCTAATTGGGTTTTGTCCTTGCAGCACCGTAGCTCGCCAGTAGTGTAGCGAAATGTATGCGGGGTCTGTGTACGCGTTGTGGGGCCTGGGTGAGGAGTAGGTAATCCGTACCCTGCAGCCGCTCAGTTCTGACTATCACTTTAGTGGACTTCGCTTCCTAACGAGGAGATGGAGGCCAACATGTGTTCAGACGATTTGCCTTGCATGCATTCTGGTGCTTCATTCCGTACACCTATCGCTTTTGGTTTTTCCAGAGTGACGTTGCAGTGGGGCATGCAGTGTATGGGGGTTTGGGTATAGTCCAGCTATCCGTGGTTGATCTAGGAGTTGCGAGGAGGTACTTCTTACGATGTCGCTGCTCAACCCTGGCTGTCGCTGCCCTAGACCTTACCCGAAACGAGTAGTCTTTGGGCCTGTTTTGTCTGGTAAAAGCAGAGATATTATCTTGGCCGTTTTGTTGCATCTGGGAATTAAGTCATTGCTATACCTTTTTGGTTTCCGAGGGGGTCGAGCGCACACAGTTAGTAAACAACCTGTGTTTGGGCATCTGGACTTGGGCACGGTGTCAGTGTCAGGCTGCTCTAGGTCGTCTACTTATGAGAAACCGGAGTACATGCTGGTAAGAAGCTCAGGCCATCGTGTGCAATGTGCGCGCCATGTATATCAGACACACTGAAAGGCTTTCCGCTGCATTATATCCTTCCATAGTTACATATAAAAGGTGGCTGTAACTTTGACTGACTTTTATCTTCGGGCATCCCTATTGGGATAAGATCTAAGTTGCTTTGAGACAAGTCCACGTCAACCTTGTAAGCCATTGATGCGCTTGCTTTTGGAGTTGACTTCATATGTAGCCTAATTGATTACATGTCTAATATTGGTTTCGTATGGGGTCATTACTGGTAATTGCATTGGCAAAGGTCGTGGGGTCCATGCAGTAACTTCTCCGCTGCGTCGCAGTTTGAGAGGGCCAGGAACAAATCTAAGTTACAATTAATAATACCGGTTAAAATGACGGTCGACATTTGCCTATTTATGAAATTGCGGAGATTCTGCTTCCTTGGGGTTCACCAATTTAGCTTGAGCGCCCTTTACAGTGGCTGCCTGTCCTGTTTAATCGGTATGGGCCCTAGCTGCGCCTGCTGTCTTAAAATGAACTTGTGGACTAGAAAGCATTCGACATGAGCTAGGCCGCTGAACTTGTGGACAGTATGGCGGAAGGGGCTATTTTTGATTTTTTGTAGGCGGCTACATGAGCAGCAATCTCTGCTCATTTTGCATACAATTAGGGGTGAGCGTGTTATGTTCCCAAGTGGAACGTGGTCAGGAGCATTAAATATTATTGCACTTCATGCATGGATGACTCGTTGGTTGACTTCGTTGGCAAGCCTGGTTAGCCGTTCACCCGCTGCGCTAATAGCCTCTACTTGGTCAGATTTATGTAAACCCGCTTGCTGCGCTAGCTGTATAAGTTTTGCCATCAATTGATGGCTATGTTGCGGTGCTGATTACACCGAGTTTAGCTCATTTTTGAGGCTTAGGACCATAAAAAGTGCATTGGTGATGTGGTCTTTTGGTGCTGCCTTGCAGCCTAAAAGTAAAGGGGAAGGACACTTTGGTGGTAACGGTTTTAGTGTTGTTACTGCCCTTTTAGCGTTAGCTGGTGCACACGTCCGTTCATCAAAAAAAGCGCAAAGCAATTAGCCAAATGTTTGGTGTAAGAGCTGCAGAGTTACCCGGGTAGCATTGGGTTAGTTGATTTATGGCTACCTGTCTGTGGTGTCAATGCTGAGACGACAGTGGACGCAACACAGCTAATGTTATTGCTGTTGTTCTTCTAAACTCCGAGCAGACGCCTTCCTCTCTTCATAGTTATTGAAGCTTTTGATTTTATTTTAATTCTCTGCAACATTTGCGAAAAGTTAGGTTCCTTTGCTAATGTCTGTACAAACACTGCGTTCACACATTTTATCTAAAATTCTCGTTAGTATTAGATGTCAGGTTTCAGGTTAACGCTTTTAAAGCAAGGTCAAGCTCATGCTCTTAGCTTTTGATGCTAACAGTTCATGTTCCTTACTCATGGAGACGACCAGCCATTGCGTTGCAATTAACCTGGATCCTACCCTATGTGTACTTTACTGTCTATTTGTCTTAACTGGTACACACTAGAAACCAACGTTGCTTTTGCGCATTTAGTTTATTTAGTCTGGTCTGTTCATCTTATTCTGTAAGCCCTCGTCCAGACCAGCGCTAAGGCTTCTACCCTAGTTTCGCTGCAGCTGCGGCGCTTCGTCGTTTTCCTGCACGATCATTCACTTAACTATGAACGCTGTGCTGTCCATACACATTAGCATTCTACCATAAACAATTACTGCTTTGCAAGTAATCAGGCAGTTACATTCACTTTTTACTGTTTCCATATGACCAAGTTTTTACAACTCGGAACACACCATTTAGTGAAACAAGTAATCTACTGAGGCCTCCCTTTCCCGTTTAATTCCGACAGCACTGGTCCATTCCCAAACTGGCGCTGCAACTCGACCTTCCTTGCAGCTGTTGTAGTTGTTCCATTTGCTACCGCTTTTAGTCTTAACCTGGTACGCTTACTTAACCATGATTCCATCGCATAATAGCCAGCGGCTAATGCTCCGATATTAATCCAGCTGTTATCAGCACTGTTCTTTACTTTCAAATTAACTTACCAATTGCATCGTAACCCTCCAACTAGATTTGAAACACTCCATCCTGCCTATTGTATTCCGCTACGCAGGATCCATTCCTGAGCTGGCTCTACCACCACATCTACGCTGTAGTTGCGGTATTTAAATAAATAAATATTTTATTCTCAAAGGTAGCGAGGCACATTAACTCAGACACGGTCAAAATGTTCAAGCAATTATGTTGTGCTGCAGGTAAGTTACCATGCACCTAAACGGTTGTAGTCGAAGTTGAACGTTGTAGATACGGAAGAAGTTCTCATGCGCAGCAAATTCGTCAGCTTGGGTACGATGCACTGAAAGTACATGTGGGTACATGAAAAGGAAAAGCATGGTAAGTAACGTGATGAGAGCATGTGAAGTCTGAGAGACGCTTTTCTGTACGTGCCAATAAAATAGTGAAAATTGTCTCAATTCCAAATGCCAAAGTGTGTTGTTCATAGTTTACTGCTCCTTCTCATAAATATGGTTGCTATGCAGTCCCTGTCGCATGGTCCATCCAGCATGTGACGCTTCCTGATTGCAATTAATCCCGCTCCACACTCACTATTCTTTGCGGTTCGTTTGAGTTGCCTGTTGGACTGTGGATGTCCAAGTTAGCGTGATGCACTTAGTCTATTTAAACGCTGTGGCCTAATTTCTTCCGCAACCCAGGTTCCATTCCCGAGCTGGCTCTTCAACTTTAGTGTCGCTGAAGCTGGGGCAATTAGTCCCTTACTTTTTCCATCCTCCTCTTAACCTTGACTGCCATACAGATAATGTCTCATAACCCCTTGACCACAAGCAGCTTCTGTATCATAGTAAATCCGGCTCCTACCATCATTATTCGCTACCGTCCATCGGTTTCTTGCTACATTGCAAAGTGCACTTTGCATTGGACCACTTAGTATTTTCAGCGCTGTTGCTCAAAGTATCCCGCAACCACAGGTACATTCTAGAGCTCGCTCTGCAACCTTATTTTTACTAATGCTATACATTTTAGTCATATTCCCTATCATTCATGCTCTTAACTATGAATGCCTGGTAATCCATGCCCTCATCGCACGAAAGCAAGCTTCTCCTGCTTTGAAATTAATCCGGCTCCTACTCTCACTCTTCTCTGCTTTCTACTGACTTACGGGTTAAAACTTGGTACTCCAAGAATAGGTGAAACACGTGCTCCATTGATTTAGCGATGTCTTAGCTTACCCCGCGACATTTGATCTATACTCATCCTTTTCAAATACTTTAACTAAATAACTAAACACTTTATTCACGAATTTACCGAGACACACCAAATTGGATCAACTTTATGTCGCCACTAGCCACTGGAGAGCTTAATGGATGAAGCATATTTGCCCACCTGCTACAACAATCTCTAGTTGCGTGCAGTTGGTGGACCTGACTGATGATAACGACACGATGCAGCTCCCCAGCCCCACTGCTTTAGCTCCGGGGCTAGTTGGGCATGTACGCATGCTTGTTGGCTAAAAGCGTCCACTGCCTTTATGCTGGTTTTCAGCAATTCCTGGTTTCAAGCTAGATACTGATGTCATCCAGCTACCTCTGCTCGCCGACTCGTCACCCACCCAAAACATAAAGCCAATGGCTGCCGCCGGTGTTAAAAAGGGTGCGTAGATCATCCCGGATTTAAGTAACGAGATTGTTGAGTGTGCCACCGGCGGGAATTTAAGTACGGCCTGTTGTACGTCTGCACCGTGACTTCTGTTTTCTCTAGGTATACGCTCAGTTAGGCTAGGTTGAAGGCAGAAACGTTAATATTGTTTCTTAAGGCACACCAAAGAGCAGAAGAATGCAGTCTCAACTGGGTATTTCAAATAGCGGGGTACAAGACAAAATTTAATCTATAACGATTAATGGGGCTAAGTATACAACTGCATGAGCAATTATCCATAGAATGCCAAATTTTAAGTGTCTGTATAATGAAAGAGATGAGAACAAACCTACCCAGTGTTCCCGAATGTCAATGCGTTGTGACAGTTTAGGTGCCCTATATGAAATCGTTACCTGGAAGCACGATAAGTTGGAAATGATTGCCGTGGTATAAGTGCCTTGGGAACAAATTTATAGCGAACACATGCAGTTAGGCCGTAAGACCGATAGGTAAGTTAGCTTGCCATCAAAACCTAGGATAACAGACGTACATGGTTTCGGAAAGTGGAGTAGCTTTCCTGTGGATATTTAAGCATGGAACAACTGGCAAGTCCTAAATGTTGTATGTTAACCTTGCGTAGTTACGTTTGCAAGCTTCACTGTACCATACCAAGTCTAGTCCATGTACCGTTGGAGCTTAAGTGGCACTCCCTAGAGGTACCCGATATTGGTACCCGCTAGCTAGTGCGAACGCCGGCGCATCCAGGATTCGGACCTAGTCCACCGGGGTTGTCAATCCCGCACGGTACTACTACGCCATGCTAGCAATTACCAGGCCCCTTATGGTTTGACTAAAATACCGCCAGTACTTCCGCTATAGCTTCGTCTAACAAGGTAACGTTTATCTAGGTAATGATCTTAAAATTGTGCGCTCTCACTGCTTACTGTTCCGCTGTTCCTTGCACTGTATATCGCTGCGTTATAGTTCGTTTTGTGTTATAGTAAAGTAGCACCTATTACTTGTTACATCGTATTTGCTGATTTTAGACTTGTTCCAAGCTGGTTTCCAAATTCCGTCCGTCCGTGTCTCGGTTTCAACGTTTTACTGTTTTACCTAACTTTTAACTCCATTTTGGTACTGTTTATGCTTGGCATGATGAACAAACGTATGTTACCCACATCTGCTAAACGGAAAACACTGGAACATAACGTCAGTGAGGCTGGCCCAACACAAATACAAGATTATCAATTAGTGCCTGTAGTTGCATTAGCAGATCTGCAAAAGGTTCGTGCACTGGAAAGTCAGGTAAGCTCGCTAAATGAACTGTTTAAATCCATTGCGGCTCTACTGAGCAACGTCATGCTTTAGATCAACCTGGACAACAAGCCGACGTTGACTAGTCAACCTGGTTTGCTAGCTGCAGGTGAAACCTTGAATAACCTTACGCAAGGGGTCAGCGAACGCATTCGTAGTGTCAATAACGCATCATATTTAAGGCGCCTGATAAGATGCCGCTTAAAAGGTGTTGTGTACCCTTGTCAATGATTGTAGATTACCACGCGAATGCTGTTCAGTCACTCGCCAACGTAAGGTCCCCTGCCGACCTTGTCTAATAGTCAAGAAATTTAGTAGCCCCGCGGTGACTGAACGGGTCATCGACGCCCGATATGAGCCGCATCAGCACTCCTACTCGAGCCATTTCTGATAAAGCCAGATAGAACACAGCTGCAAACAACAACTTTGGCTACTTATTTCATTTCGCAGGAAAAGAAACTCCAGTGACACCATTCACAGAGTTCCAATTCACAAATGCGCAAGAAAATGCAACCCACGCCGCCTATGCCTCGACGCCGTGCGACGTTGACCTGAATTCCACACAGCGACTAACAGACGGCGACACAGCAAAGCCCTTAAGCGGCAAAGAACAGCCAAAATATATCGTCGTTAAGTCCGTACTATCAGCGGAAAAGGGTGGTTGTCGTAGACACGACTGAATACAGTGCACCGCCTGTTGATATGTCTGTCTTGGGCGACATAGACTCTGAACCTGAGAGTGTGGACTTTCTATCGCAGTAAAGAAGCTTAAGTTGGGCTGCGACAAATCCGAACATCAAAACAGGCTTTAGGCAAAGAGATTCCAGAGCATCCAGCAACAAACAACGAGCGACATTTAACTTTTTAGACAGCATTTTGTCTAACACTGAATTGGCTCGCAGTGGCAAATGGGCTTACAGAGGAAACACACCTAGTCACTCACCTACGATGGTTATGTCACCCACACAGGCCTAAAACAAATCAACATGCGTAGACAAGCAGTCGCCGCAGCCGGGTTGGGACAATGCGGAGGTCAGCGTACTTGTACTTAATGTTCCGGATGGCATATCGAGGGGCGAGCTTAAGAACACAATCCTTAAATTTAACGGTATTGCGGGAAATTTGGTACAAGTTGAGCGAATTGCCAAAAGGATCCGTATATTCTAAGTCCCAAGCAAACTGAGAACAGACGATAGTAGAATTATGTGCACAATGATATTGAATCGGGAACAATTACGCAATTATTCCAAGTTATGGCAACTGTAGTTTGGCCCACCAAGATGGACACCACCAAATCATACCCCAGATACTTGTGAGACAGCACCGCGTACCACCAACGCAACCAATTCACCTACGGCGAGCACCACATTTGGGAACCTACAAAGCTCCGCTCAATTTCATGCGCATCGAAATTGCTGTGCACTTGCCACATCCCTCAGACTTTTGCCCCTGGTCCAGCTACAAAGGCCAAAGAGTCCACTGCCTCCTACCCGCAACCTGCCTATTTTTAGCCCAGGCGGGGATGAGTCGTGACAGTTTCATCCCGGCACAAAACTCCCCGTCGCCCAACTACCAAATGCAAAGTCTTCTCACTCACTTCCTACCACTAAGGCAGATAGCGAAGTAACTATCAAAGACTTCATCTCGTCATGCACCAGCAAACCCTAATACGCTTTCCTTAGCACCCTAGAATAACTCGTTTCTCTGCGCGACGCTGCGTATACATTTGCTCCGCCCGTTCGCTTTCCTTTAACTGATCTTCATTACTTCACCTCTATCGATCAATCCTTTCGCACTTAGTGTCTTTGTTCGCTTTTGCAGCCATTATTTCCACACCTACGTATGTAGGAGGTAAGTTCTCTCACATGCTTTCCCATTTCAGTCGGCCATAGCACTATACTCTTAATACCCTCGGGTCGTCTTTCAGGCTTGAGCCGCAGAAGAAGTTTACTCAGCGCTTGAGTCCTATCTATCCGCCGACTAACCACCATTTTACCTTTGAATCTATTTCATTGCAAGCCATTTATACCTTTACTTACTTATTCGGCGCTCCCTATCGAAATAGGTTGGCTACCAGTTGTTCATCCACCATTCAAATGCTGCTAGTCTTTGAATTCTGCTTTCTGTCTTCCCACGCAATAGTTGCATCATAGCAAACTGATACTACGTATTTTGCTCAATGGCGCAACGCCCTGTATTCCATGTAGATGGTAGCAAGCAACCTATGTGGCCATTGCTTTCGTAGAACATTCAAAAGACACTTTCAGCACTATTATTGTTGTACATTGTACATCATTTGTCTCCGCTAAATGTTATACCACAGGACTTTAACAATGTTTGTTTCCACGCCTGTTTATTGCGGCCTTGTTTGTCTCTCACCTCTTTTCTCCGAGGACCGGAACTTCTTGGGGATCTGGGATATGACCAAGCAAGTGCTTTTGCCCGGAGCAGGACATAACCCACAAGGACTTACAAAGAACATGACTGTACAACAAATGGATACAACTGCACTCACTACCATGACTGCTGTCCAGTAATGATAGCCGGACACGAGGTCTTCACACTCCTGAAAAGTATACATAAACCTGAAAAATCCAGGTGCAAGCAACTGACGTTTTGCCCACTTGGCCACACACAAACATGACTCTTCGTGAAGCTCTCACTCTCCATGGGCCTCGGCCATTATGGCGGTGCTGGCCAGGTACCTGATCAACTAACAGAGAAAATTGGATGTCAATTGACTGCGGATAACCGAGGGTGAAATCAGTCGGCAAGCTGCTTTGCCAGTTTTACATTAGTGTACAAACGGATTTCTGACAGTGTTCCAGGACGTGGTGGTTTTTTGCCTGGCAAGCGTTCTCCATACGAAAAGCCAAAAATGTCCGCTTAACATTACTGCGACGTGACAGAGGTGACCCGCCACTGAAAAAAGGCACTGCCTACAACTACATACTGGCAAGTCGACTAGAATTACAATTTACTAGTTTCCTGACAAGTTCAAGATTAAGATACTCCCCGCCTACATGTATCGTTTGCACTACACATGTAATGCCCAGACTGTTTACACTAAACATGCCAGGACCCAACGTGTCGTCATGCGTTGACGACTTCATTTCTCATGGCTACTTTTATAATTTCCAAAGCATGTACCAGTTTCGGCATACTGCCGATTACATACATAGCAACGTGTTTGTTGCGGAACATAATTGCATGCAAATGTTGAGCATGCCTGGTTTGGTGTGTCTCGACAAATTCGAGAATACACCATTTATTTATTTAAAGCTAGTAGACCCCAAGTGTTCTTTCTCACTTCTACTTATAAATGCTAGGCCCCGAAAATAAAATGCATATTTTGCGTCCTCTGCCGGTCCTCGCCGACCCTGATGCGATATTTGTCAAGGAAATACGGTTTTCCCCTTATGCTTCAGAGGAGGACTACTCACTTCCTGACCATCAGCTGTTTAAGCACATGTGTGCATAAACGAGGGGGCGGGTGCGCCATTTATGTTAAAAATACTTACCCAGCAATAAAGTCCGAAATCATGAACGCAGCTGAGACGATGGATTTAGTATGGATAACGGCTGATATCCTGTGATCAATGGTATTATTTGGGGGTGCTTGTAGACCACCCGATACCCCAGTTAAGGGTGACAACGCACTTACGGATACTTTTGCGCAAGCGTCAACTTTTTCCTGCGAATATAATCTGGTTACAGGAGGATTCAACCTGCCTGAGTTAAACTGGCTCTCACCTGCTGCAACAAGGACGTATGCTGGCCTACTAGCGTGTATCAATTTAGGCGGCTGGACGCAACACGTACCTGCTCCAACCAGGGCTGAAGATATTCTTGACCTAATATTTACTATATGCATCCTATCAACTCGAGTAGTAGTCGGCCGGGAATTTCCGGTTAGTGATCACAGACTAGTGCATTGCCCAGTTTACTTAAAACAACATAATGTCCACCCACCAGAATCAGACGCAGTCGTTGTAAACCGTCCGATGCGATTCGTCAGCTGGGTAATCTTTGCTTTACGCGTCCGATCAAGAAATTGGGATGCATTATTTAGGTCCGATTCTGTGGAGCGCTCGAATGAGACGTTTTATGAGGAACTAGTTCACGGTCTCGACTCTCAAGCTCCCATGTCACATTTAATAAGGCAATCATCTAAATGTATGACCCAAAACAGGATGCATAACAGAATGCGTCAGCTTAGACGATCCCATAACAAAACCTTCAATTTTGCCCACATCATGAGAGCAAATGAGATTGAACATCAGTTTTCTGCCAGATCTAAAAAGCAGCAAGCCAATCTGGAAAGAGTGGTACTAAATAGTGCGAACAAAGCTAAGGATCTCAGCTGGCTGCTGCGCTTCGGACCACTAAATATGGACGACAGTCCTCTACCCTAAAGATTAGTCCCAACGACACTTCTAGTAAGGCAACAATTTGATATGAAGTCTTCAGCTCACATTTTAACGAATCGCGGTGTTTAAAAATAGGTTCCACATTTTAGGATCTGCAAGTATCCGGTAGCCAGCCGCTGTCCTCTGCCCACTTTGACATAACTAGCGTCCGTTCTGCGAGTTCAAATACCAAGTCATCCGCTCAGTCTACTTAAGAATGGTGGTGAAGATATCCTTATTCTTCTTCTGAAACTCTACGTTATCAATGCAAAAATGTCAATGCTCGATTGCTTGGAAACATCCCATCGTTATGCCAAGGCATAAAGGCGGAAGCGTACAGGAAGTTGGTAACTAACGCCTTATTAACCCCGCTTCTATTATTTTGCGCATGATGAATAAGTGGTTTAAAAAGCCCTCATGCCTCGCCTTTTTGCAGGCGAGCCCATAAATTAATCTCAGCACTGGTTTCTAAGTGCTCCGTCTTGTGCAAACTGTCAGCTGGACTTCCTTAATTTAGTCACCGAGGCCATTGACTCTAATTTTTTAGTTGTCATTCTTTACCTTGATATGCAAAAAGGCGTTGGATGGGGTACCACACATGCTCCTGACGCATAAGGTGAAGGCTTACTGGGTTGGCAGTCCACTATGCGACAGGCTGGGTTCCTGTCTAATAGGACGTATGCAGTCATGTAAGGATGAGCAAACTATATCCACCCTGACCGCCGTCCCCAGTGGTGTGGTGTAAGGAAGCGTCCTTGATCCTACCCTATTTTTGATTTATATCAACAACCTTTGCAGGAGTTTGCAACACGGTCGCTCCTTTATCTTTGCTGACGACGTAACAGTTGTCTACGCCTTTCCCCTGGTAATGAAGTATCCGCAGTTAATCGTATCCGTGAGGATCTTATAGTACTTGAAAAGTGGTGCGAACACTGGCAAATGGCCTTCTGCGCTCAAAAATCTAATGTCATGACCAACAAATTTTCTATACCTGCCGGGTCCCTAACAATGAACGACATCCCTATCAGACAGAATGCCATGACAACGGATCTGTGCTTGCGCTCCTCAATGAGCCACAAATTTGCAGGGCAAGTCCAGTATCAAGTGACAAGGGTAAGGGGATTATTGTTCCACATCCGCCGTTACATAAAAACCCGGATGCAAGGCTAGAACATTAAAAAAGCCACGTCAGGCCACAACTGGAATATTGCTCCTTTATATGCAGCAACCTACGGAAGTCTTGCCGTATCCTGCTTGAAAAGCTCAGCGACGCTTTACGAAGAATTTGACCCATCGCAGTTAGCGCTGAGTTACCGACAATGGTGTGAACTCCTCAAAATTCAGCCCCTATGGCAAAGGCGCATTATCCTTAACCTGGGCTTTTTACTTGAGCTAACTCCTAAAATGTTACACAGTAATAGCACCTGTCTTAAACTAAGAAGCGCATCTGAATCAAAACTCCGAAACCAGGGACATTCCATTACTCCGCTAAAGGCGAAGAAGAGACTGCGATCTCGCTTCTTCTTACTTGTGTAGGTGAAGGTATGGAACAAGTTGCTTTCTAGAATAAGGGAAATCCAAACTCGCATGTATTCAGGACGGAGATACAAAGATTCCTATAGCTTGGCAATATACAAAGCATCTTCCATATCTGCGATTCGTAAGGCTACTTCTTCGAAATTGGCTCTAATGTAGCTTGAGGACGCCCGCAATGTAGTGCATGACATCTAGGCACTTTGAGCTTACAAGTCATCCACATTCCTTGTCGTTACCGTCTTATCACCTAAGAGAATTAAACGGTAGCCGTCGCACACATTTTCTAGGGTTTACGAATAGCAAACCGATTAATGATTACTTTAGTCTGCTGCGATTGTTTCCTGACCTACTTGAGTTCTCCTACTGAAATTCCGCCTTATGACTGCAATATGGAAAGAGTAGAAGCCAGCACAAAAGCGTCTGTCAAGGGAAAAGAAGGGATAAACCCATGAATTGTCTACATCAGTGACCCTTGTTATTTTAACGTAGACATTACCGCGATCAAAAGACACAAAAGGTCTCAGCCGGATCCGTCGCATGCATCATACAGGTGCTAACATTAGAATTCTGCATGCAAGAGTTACTTTGCCATCACTGATTAGTTCCGGCCGTGCTTCGGCCCCCTCAATGACACGTTGATCAAACGGCTGCATGGACCAATTGGTATCCAACACCAACCGGCTTCTCTTTTTCAATAGTGATTTCGTCAATGTTTAAAAATTTCAACAAACAGTACAACCTAGACTAGGGACTGGCAGGTTCGCAAACCCGTAGTTATTCCTCATTAAAATAAAGAAATAAATGGTATATTCTGGGTAAAACGAGACTCGCCTGTAAATGCGTGATCAAATATGCATAAAAGCATAGCTTCTTTGGAATGTTAAAACATTTCGTTTTAATGAAAGATAAAAAGAAAAGATGTATTCCATATGAGTGAGCATATTGTCACGTAATAGTCAGACCAAGGAACCTTATGGCGCTATGGCGTGCAAAACTCCGTCAAAACACAAGTTGGGGTTAATTTCGCCAGGTAGTGAGCCGTGAGCACAGGAGCCTAAACAAGGTTTCGTTGCAACCAACAACCATTAGGAGATAGAGATGATCTGTGCTCCAACAAACCATTCTTCATAGTAGAATTAGTTGCACAGGTTGAATGTAGAAGGCTGAGGACTGCGTCAGTGTGAAATGCTTAGCTGTGACCTTATTTTGTGGCGAGTCACATTCGCCACGTTGCAGAGTCGTTAAGCGGACATTTATGGCATTTTAGGGAGAACGCTTGCCAGGCGAAAACCCACCACGTCCTGGAACACTGCCGTTGCTTCCGTTAAACAGTAGTACAAGTCGGCTATGCATCAAATAGACCGATTTTGCACCCTATTATTTGAAGTCGGTTGACAGACAAAATTCTTCGTTGGTTGGCCAAATGGCTTAGTACTGATACGGCAGCAGTCGTTGAAGCCGGTCAATGATGTAAAAGAGTCGCAGAGTCGAATGCTAATGATGCAGGTGAGTAAACACATGGTTAATAGAGGCCGGCTTTTCTATTATATTCTTGTTCGGCTCGCAAAACGTGTCCAGCCATGCACGCTGGACTTGTTATGGGGTCGGTGAGTAAAGTTGTTGCTTGTGGCTGAATATGTCCTTAATAGGTAGAAATGCCATTCTCCGCAAAGTGGATTCGGGATTCTTTCAAATGTAAGTAAGTGTAACTGTTTCCATAGCCAAGTGAAAATTCCATGGAAGGTCATCGGAAAAGCCACGTATACGTGCGCAACGCTGTCCGTGAAATGACATCAGAATAGCTCCAGGTGACTGGCGAATAGGAATGTTTGAGGCAGTGAAGGTAATCACGCCCAAGTTGTTTGTCTTCGATGGTGGAACGGGGGATCCATGCAAATATATTATTCCAGGTGAGTAAGTTGTTCTCTCTGAGTACGAGGCGAGCCAAACCCATTTGTTTAGACCCCGTGTAGGTAGCGTCTCCAGAATGGCATAAAGACTCCATTTGGAACAGTGTGTGGGTTTTTCTTTCCCGGAGAAAGGACCACGCGTTTGAGGATGGGTCGACCAGTCCCAGTGGATAAACCTTCTTGTTTTGGCGGGGGTAACTGTGGGAATCTTGGGAAAAGCGGGCAATGGACAAGAGGCAGCCAAACAGAGACAGCAATAAATCAAAAAGACCTAACGGACTAGTGGCGCTCACTGGTGGGTATGATACATTAAAACTTTTGTAATTTTGTTTAGGATACATGATTTGCAAGCGCGTTCTATACGTTAGGTCACTGGTGTGACTCAAACTACAACTACTAAGTGTGAAGAAGGTTCTGCACGCGCAGGGTCAAAAGACCGATATAACAAAGCGTTTTAACGAAAGTTAAGCGAATGGTGCGATGGTTGGAGAGAAACAGGTAAACCGATGATGATGGCGGAAGTCCGAATGTGAGAGGCATCTTAGGTTAAACTAAGGACACCTAGGTTGAGACCGAATGCGGGAGCAAGATAGGTAGAGCAACGTTCCAAGAGGAGAAGGAATTTCAAGGAATCGGCTAGGAGCGAATGAATGCTGACGGCAGTGCGAAGAGTAGTTCGTAAGTGTAATTACGCTATAACGCTCTTGACTCCACAGTCCAAAAGCCGTCAGAATCCAGGAAAACAGTCACAGGGGGGGCCAACGCTGCCATGCATTGGGAGTCGATATGACACGTACGGTCTCAATAATAGACAAATGCGAGCATAATGGTAAAGAGCTTAGGACTAGGAAGAGTGGTAAGTTGAGCATACTAATGGAAGTACTAGTCAAGAAACACTTAGCAATGGTCCGAGTGCCGCCAATAATCAGGAGCGAGCTCTTAGCGAAAAAGACCATGCGCACGAGGATAACTTGGATAAGCGCAATGAGTGTAAGCCGTGGGAATAACAATGGAGCTCAATAAGAGAAAAGGCCATGGACAATAGGAAAATAAAAGCAGGCAGAAAGAGACAGACCGGTCAGGTGAGACAAGATAACAGCAGGGCAGTAAAGCCGGCCGTCCGAGTTAAAAAGGAATGAAAACAGAAAGCGATAGAAAAGGTTTGGGTCTAGATGAGAAGGGATCATTTGTAAAGCGTGGAAAGGCCCACAAGCCTCTCCATGTAGTGTGTACAGAACCAATAGGTTAGCCGAACCAACAGAAGTGACGGCTCAGAAGTGCAACTGTATTCATTGATTATGGGGCCGAATAAGCGGGATTGCATTAATCGGCGCTTTGGAGCTGGGCTTATAAAGAAGGTAAAAAAGGCTATAATACTAACGCGGGCACTAGTCTAGCAGTCCCTACGATTTGTATCGTCGAAGAACTCTGAGTGAAATCTGAGAACTATTGGCCAGTCTGGCGAGAATGAGTTAGTCAGTGCGTAGGAATAGCACGTAAAATAAGGCAGGAAAAGTGGCTGTAATAAAAGGGGGTGAACGAGTCTAGCAGCCTCACGGGATAGGGGAACAAGAACGTTGTCTGTATAGCGTATACCGCTTAAGTCTGGGTAGCATAGGAGCAGTCAGAGAGAAGGAAACTGATCGGTGGATTAGGTCACCGCAGGGCCAGTTGAAGAAGAATTGAAAACAGAGCGCGATAAAATATAACTTAGCGACAGGATGAGAAAGGTTTATTAAGGAAGGGTGGGAGAAGCTCACAAGGCTCTCCAGGTACTGTAAAGGGCTAGTGGAGTCAGCCGAGCCAAGAGAGGTGACGTCTCAGAAGTCTGAATCAATCCGGAGAGCAGGAGGCCGATCGGGTAGGACTTGATTAGTCGGCGCGTTTGGATAAGGATATGTAGTAAAGGTAAGAAAGGAGCCATAAGTATATGGTGGGCAAGACTATCAGGCTCTAAATTTAAGGAAAACATCATGTTTAGACTACGGGGCGTATACCGCGTAAGTCTCAGTAACATGGTAGCAGACTGAGGGAAAAAGACTAGGCAGGTGAGCCAAGATCACGGCAATGCAATAAAGCCGGATGTCCGATTAAAAAGGATTGAAAACAAAAAGCGAGTGAAGAAAAGGTTATGGTCGGGGTGAGAATGGTTTATTGGTAAAGAGTGGAGAAGCCCACGAGATTCTCCAAATAATGTAAACAGAACCATTACGTCAGCCAAACCAAGAGAAGTGATGTCTCAGAAGTCCAAAAGATTTCAGTGAATACGAGGCCGATTAAGCGGTATTGGAGTAATCGGCGCTTTGAGGCTAGGTCGTACAATGCAGATAAGAAAGAGGCTATAACAATAATGAGGGTACAAGTCTAGCAGTCCCTCAGAGTAGGGGTAATAGAGTTAACTCTGCGGAGCCTATACCGTTTAAGGCTCGGTAGCATGGGAGCAGTCAGAGAGAAACAGACTAGTCCAGTGAGACAGGATCACGGCAGGGCAGTAAAGCTGGCCGTCCGATTAAAAAAGGGAATGAAAACAGAAAGCGAGGTAAGAAAAGGTTAGGGTCGGAATGAGAAAGGTTTACTGATAAGGAGTGGGGGAGCCCACGAGGCTTTCCAGGTGATGTAAGCAAGACGTTGAGTCCGCCGAACCAAGGTTTGTAACGTGGAATAACACTGAGTAAAACTGGAAAACAAGTGGCTGATCTAGCGAGAGTAGATTAGTCGGTGCGTAGGAATAGCACGTAAACTTAAAGGCAGGAAAAGGACCGCAACAATAGAGGGTGAGCGGGTCAAGCAGAATCTCCGGGTAGGAGGACAAGAGCGTTGAGTCTGCGTAGCGCATACCACTTAAATCAGAGTAGCATTGGAGCATTCAGAGAGAAAAAGGCTAGTCAGTGGGACTAGATCACCACAGAGCAGTAAGATCGTGAACTCCAATGGAAGAAGAAACGAAAGCAGAGCACGATAATAAGAGTTAGGGTCAGGATGGGAGGGGTTTATTGACGAAAGATGGGAAAAGCCTACGATGCTCTCCAGGGTATTGCACGGCAATGACGAAGCCATCCGTGCAGGCGAATTGCAATCCTTACATCTTATCTACATATTTATTATTTGTCTTCAGCTTTACATTTATCACATACCAACTTCTTTTTCACTGGGTCCATGGAAACAAAATTAGGCTTATGAGAATTGAGATACTCCTAGTAAAGGCATCCTACCAGACCTAAGCCTGCATAAGATGTTGAAAGCGATGTTGTTACTGATACACCTAAGATTAACATTAGAATTGTGCAAAGTCGTGTATATGCCGGCTATATTTGAACCTTTATGTACCTTCGTACATGTCGGTTGCTAGCTGTCCATTATTGATGCTTTTTCATTAAGCCTGAGCACTAGCTAATGTACTTCGCTGGTTCGAACCTATACCCGTATGTAAACAGCAAAATGATATATTTAACTTTCATATTGTTAACAAAGAGAGCAATGTAAAACTTCTAGGCTCAAGAATCAGATATTTTGCTCTCTACTAAGCCTCTTTTGGCCCTATATACTTAGCTTTATCTGGTATAAATATGCCTTTCACTATTGGCAACACTAGTAGACAGGCATAATGGAAACCAGGTCCTCTTATTTAACTACTTTTGCAGTAAAAGACTCGCGTATCCAGATTCCATTTCACTGGCAGGAAAGCTAACCAATGACATAGCTGCCCCCTGTTACACTGGCTGGCTAGAGTACCAGAAACGTTCTATTACCACTTTTCGTATCTTGGCCGCCGGTGTGTTATGTATCTTTTAGCTGGCTCCAAAGCCCACCATGCGTTATGCGTAATGGCGGGTGAACGACCAGCTCCCCATTTTTATTATTATTCTACTCCTGCTTTACCTTACCACTTTTTCTTAGGGTGCTAAAACAGCTCTTGCTAGGAAAACCACAAAAGAACTAGCCGGTGTGACATTATAGTACTAGATAACATTGCTACCTGGATGAACACCACCGGCACTTGCTCCGGAACTTAAAATTGGAGAGAAATAACTCAAAATTCATCAAAGGGCTACACAATAGTGTTCATCAACACCTGAGGCATAACAATCCCTCATGTTCGAACAAGTTCATTCCCCAGAAATTGAGTTCGTATTGCCCCACCAACGCAGACCAAAATCGATTTCACGCTCCAAAGCAAATTGATAGATTTTACTAAATTTTCCCGTACGTATTTCTTTATTATTAGTGACAGGCTCCTCTAGCTCACTGATGATAGAGACAGCCTCATGAATATAGAAACTCAGCTCTAGGTGACAAAACTTGCAATGTTTAGCTAAGAAATGTGTGTGTTTTCCAGGCCAAAATGTGTCAACTGATCCGAAAGGTCTCCTGTGTTACTCAGGTAGACCTGGCTCATGCGGCCTTGGTATAAACTTCAGAACCACTTAGAGGCTTAAAAAATACTAAACTCTATATTCCTAGTTGTTTATGTGGCTCAGTATCCACTGAAAATTGTATGCTGAGGTCTTCTAACCGTGGGTTAATTATAAGCTCTCCTGAATTCCCATGCAGACATAATATTCCTTACTGGATTTCTAGCGTTTCCGCGCAGCATTATACTTTAGTTGCGTATATTTGCCATGTATGCCTGCAAAGTGTACTTTTCGGCCACCTACGCAGTCCCTAGTTGTTGCAGGGTATTACGGGCTAATTAGAGCATTTCTGGATAGCTATGCCTATTTAGAACATACCGCTTCGCTACGTTTTGCATTTTCTTTTCTTTTTCTGCTATCTGCTTGCAAAGCAGAAAGCCATTTTTAGCGAAAAAGAATAATGGCCTTATTCGTAGACCATCATTCAATTGCAAATAACTCGCAAACTACTGCACGTATTGCATTGTTTTACTTTCAACGTAATCAGCGGTTAAAACTTGTCCTGAGCAGCCTATTTTGTGCTACTTTACGCAGTATTCTAGCCTCAGAAAAGCTTTTTCTTTTTTCTGAGATTTACTCAGGTTGAAATTTTGCGCCAGAAAGCAATATCAGCGCAAGAAACGTTTGGCTATATATTTTTGTTAATTTGTATTTTTCTGGTGAAGCACGCCGCCTTAGTATGTCTCTTAACAAATCCTTTTTATTTTCATCTGCATTTCTCGAAATTATTTTTAACTTTCGTATCCCTTATAATTCCGCCACTCTCATTTCTTCCATGTGCGCACCAACAATTGTGGCGACTGAGCGGGCCAAAAATGTCCAATGAATTTAAAGTGAACTTGTGGTGAATTGGATCCTGTTCCAAAGAAAAGCGGCACAACTACAGCTCTGCGCAGCTTTCATAACAAAGGAATAAGGAGCGCAATGTCGCCCGAAGGAACCAGACGAATTCCAAGGGGGCGCCTTCACCACCAGCAGCTGTACCCCAAACAATGCCAACGCATTTGTAATTGCCAACGGGGTTCATATACTCGCACTTTGCCTACTTACATGCAAGAGCATAGGAATAATGTGAAGGTTGATCGTAACCCTTAAGGGTGCAGCCTCTTGCCGGGCTATAAATATACCTATTTTTTATTAATTAATCCATTAGCTTGCGTTGTCAGTGATCCCACGCAACCCTCTAACGACACAACGCAAGCGACAAGCAACTCAAAGCAGCCGTGTTTCACTGCTCCCCATTGTCTCCCATTGAATCCATACCAGTACAGCAAAAGGACCATACCCTGACGTTCCGATATGGCTAAAGCATACTCCTTACCAGTACCAGCAATACCACGTCAGCAGATGGTGCGCCGGCACACAACAGTACCTTCACTTCCCCGTCTTGGACCGAAATCTATTGCCATCTATGCTCCGTCTCCTCATAGGAGCTACCTACTCAATACCCCATGCTTGATAAAGCACTTCCGAATTCGCAACCAAATCCGATACATTGCCGACCGCGTCATACCAAAACCTCTGCAACTACATCCAGTGACTACTGCACCTACAGCTCCGGCTTATCGAGAGTTACACGGGGTTGCTGCTTCGACCATATCTAGCCAGCCATTTAGAAAACCATATCTACTCAAACCATCAAATCAAACTGCCCAAATGCCAACTTAACATTAGCAGTCCGAAACCCAATAGTGTACGGCGCTCCGCCCAAGGCGACAGCTCGTTGCTGCTGTTTACTCGACATCCAGTAATAATACCACCACTCCTTATAAGTCGGATAATCGCTCTCACACTTCAAAACCTCTGAAGAAAGCCAAGTCACTAAGGAGTGCCACACCTACTGCAGCCCCATTTTATGGAATACAGCAGGGCATTGTCCACCATGTTTCGTACGTCATGGGCTCGCGCCTGAGTTATGGCATCTACAGAGACTCATTCATACACTGCACCCAACCCAAAACGGTTGATTCTAGCCCTACGCTCAAGCCCCATGGACCTCAAACACGCAACTGACCGTCGGCGGCCGCCTGCTATCAACGTTACACACGTCGCCCCCGGAACACATATTCGCGGCACTTAACTCACCTAGCCAAGTTATCACTGCGAATACCTTAGGTATCACCAATGACATTTCACACAATCACGCACCTGGCGCTTCTGCGTTATAACAGCACGCTAAACAAACAAACTCGCTCCTACAACCCGACCTGCTCTTTGATAACGCGGACACTGACCCTGTTATCCATGCTGCCGTGAATTGCACACAGACCACAAACTTAGCTGCGTTACATAACGACTCAACTAATGTCCTTCACCAATACGCGCACAATCAAACATTAACTGCACCTTCAAGGACATCACGTGTTGTTGTCCAGTGCGCATATATTATAAATTACAGAAACTTGGCACGCAACTGACTCATCTGGCGCACATTCCAGGTTACAATATTTTCTGCAATGGTCGTGCCAATCAACGTGGAGGTGGCTCCCTTATTTACGTCATCCATAACTTCCATGCATCAAGTTTCCAAGCTATTTCTATTGACTACTCAGAAAGTTCCTTTTGAAATCAATCCATCGGAGGCCAGTTCGCCCTCCTAATCAAGTGTGTGTATATCCCACCTAATTCCTATTCCCCAGGTATCTATCTGGTAAAGCTATTTCCTGAAGCATCATTCGTGTCAGCATGCCATTAGGTAATTGGCGGAAGTTTCAATATGCCCAAGATTTAATGGCTTGATCAGTCCACACCTTCCAGGTATACGGCCTTCGTTGACACCATTTGTGCACATGCTTGGACTAAACGTGTGCATGCTCCCACGAAAGGATCTAACATCCTGGACCTGCTATTCACTAAAGGCATTCCCCCGCGCATTAGCTAACGTGTTACATGCTCTTCAGGGTTGTGGCCACAAGATAGTGAAGCTCATCATTTTACGCCCAAGGCTTCCTCTCACCGACACTATAAATTTTTCACCAGGACCTCGCCATCCTAACAGTTGGAAAGCATTTTCTGCTTCTCTGAGCGGAACCTTGAGATGGCTTCTTATTTGTGGCCCATATAGGTATAGCGACTTGTGAGCTTATAAAAGCCTAACGAATTGCTTAGACTCCTTTGCCCCAAAGCACGCCAGGATAAGCAGAATACAGTCTCGTAATGACGCCACCAGGTGCAGCGTTTCTACCAAGCGCAAGAAAGTGCCCCCATTTACAACAAGATCAAGGACTCATCACATACTTCGTATAAACGAAATCCCGGCCAATTAGCGCAAATTGCTAAACACGGAACGGTTATCAGCTAAGCACCGAGCGCTTGGTACCCACAGCAAACCACCATCTCTTGTTAAACCTATGAAACTTCGGAGTGACCGCACCGATATACGCATTACATCTCTCATACTTCCTGTTAAATGGGTACTTACAGGTTTAGGCCATCTATGCGATTACGTTAACAAGCACTTCTGTGACTCCTTCACTGGCTTAGTTTTGATAGTACCGGATAGCCTACCTAAGTTCACTGACGACCTACTGCACACTATCAACTGCATCCTGAGCAACATCACGCGAGCACTTCGTTCCCTGAAGAAGCCACATTACCCTGGTCCAGATGTTGTCTCCTCCACACTGCTGAAACTTGGGGTCCGGACATTCCATTCCTCCTTCTTAATATTTTCACCTTGTCCGGGAAGAGCGGCTTCTACCGAAACACTAGGAAGCACGCGACGGTTGTTCCTCGACATAAAGGAAGTAATCGTCAAAATGTCGACATCTACCGTCCTATTAGCCACACACTCATAGAATCTATGGTCATGGAGAGTATCATTAAGGAGGAAATGCTTGCGTTCCTACTGCATCGTAACCTCAGTGACAGGTCATAGCACGGGTTTCTACCATCAAAGCCCTACCAAAGTTGCCGGTTTGAATTTCTGTACAACGTAACCTACCCCATAGACATGGGGCAGGCACTGGTTATGGTCTTCCTTACCAGGAGAAATGTAGTTAGCAGTCTCGCACAAGGGACTACTCACAAATTTAAAGCATTTAGCATCTCAAGTAAACTTCACTCTTGGTTTTCATCCTACCTTAGCCACCGAACCCAGTCTGTACAACTGGGTAACGTCGCTTATCTGTAACCAGCACTGTGTTCCACGGAAGCGCTCTTTGTCCCTTGCTGTTTCTACTCTACATAAATGACATTCTTCGAGTTTTCAGTCACGACACACCATACTTGTTTGCGAACGATGTAAAGGTGGTGCTTTCATTTGATCCTACGGACATGAAATACAGCCTCTCTCATTCGAAATGACCTCAACCCACTTGAAGCCTTGTGCGATTTATGGAAGTTTGAATTCTCACCATCAACGTGCAACCTTCTCTCCTACAGGTGGCCTGTACCACCTAACCCGCTACTAATTAAAGGTACTTCTCTAGAAATCTGCTCATCCGTTCGTGCCCTCGGTGTGCACTACTTAAGCTCGCTAAATTTTGCTGAACAAGAGAGTTATGGTTCTTTAACTGCTAGGGCAATTATTGGATAGATCGTCAAAGCTATGCGTTTAAGAGAATATCGACTCAATCTTTACAAAATATGCGCCGGAGCAATCCTGGAATATTGTGTGTTAGTCATTGCTAAAGTAGGCAAATTCGATAGCTTGGTGCGTCAGGAGGTACTGCGCTGGATAACTAAGCGTCTACTAATCTGTACTAAAGTCAGTTACCAAGACCGGGTAAGCAGCTCGGTATAGAGCCACTTTGGCCTCGCCGACTTATTGCCAAAATTATCTTTCGCTATAAATTCGTCAAACGCTCTAACTCAGGTATCAGCCGCTTTTTCCAAAAGCTGTGCCATACCCTATAACCTTTACGTATAAAGCCGCACATATTTTCTTTACCTAAAGCGCACTGTTCCATACGTTTTAACTTCTTTCTCTGCAGATACTCCGGCGCATGGATTAAGTTACCAGAAGCCGTCAGGAAGCCTGAAAGTGTCAGGTTATTATCTGCGTTTATAAAGAGATTACTCACAGTTCCAAAGGTCACAGAAATATTGAGCACATGCGTACCTGCAGCCGAGTTCTGGGAAAACCGACCTACCCATATATAGCTGTACAACAAAACTAATTTGCTTCTACCTGTCCCTAAAAGCTACCTTGCACCCGCTAATACTTTTCTTCCATACACTCGTGTATACTCTTTAACTACCTACTGCATCTGTTCCATATAATCCTGATTTGTGCACCTCTTCACCGTTGCCTAGTCCAGGCTCGGCTGAGCTGTCTCACCGGCTCCTTGGTTACAGCCAAGTGATTGAGGTATATAGCACTACTTGTATCGCATTTCCGCCGATAAGCTTCCTTCCAAAACTAAGAATGTTGATGTTCTTTACACTGTTACTTAAGCCATTTCAACGTAATCAGTTGCTTATCCGTCTGCTCCTGATCTTATGAATCTATGCCTGCCGCCTGGGATTAGCTCAGTAACGACTAATCCATCACACCTTTGGTCTCCCTGACCTCGGTACATGGCCTTTATTAAACCCCGTCTCAGATTTTGTGTCCCGGAACCCTCTTGCCTCTTTAATTGTCATCCCACATCTGTTGGGACGAATAGTCTCTCCTTACTGCCTAATCCAATCTCGTCCAAGGTGTCTTACCTATTTTCTTACAGCTTCTGGGCGACTGAGGTATACTGGCTTATGTTTGGCACTTGCACTGCGCTTTCATTTTCCTTCTGCTTGATTGTAGCTCTTCCTCAATTTCGCTAAAGCCGTTCCAATCTGCTGCTACGCTTATTTGTTTGAGCCACCAATCCAAATCTCGACTCAGCTGGCTTGCATGTTGCCAACCAGACACGTTCGTCCCGCACTGTCTCAAATGTCTGTGCTGTTTTCTGTCCTAGCGTAAATAATTAGGGCTTAAACGCATGTGTTACAGCATTTGCATCCGTAGTGATTTCTTTTAACCATACCCTGCTTAGGCTCTTTCACACTACCTTTTCACGCCATATCCTCGCAAGGTTATGTTAACCTGCCTGATTAGTCTATTCTTGATCCCGCCTCCCATGACTTTATGAATCTATTCATGCCGCCTATGATTAGCTCATGAACGACTGATCCAACGCACCCTTCGCCTCCTTGCCCCATTTATAAGGCATTGCCTAAACATTGTCTCGGATATTGTGTCCTGAATCTCTGCTTGCGTCCTCAAATATCATCCCTATCTCCGCTGGGGCAGCCTAGCCTCTGCTTTCTACCTAATCCAGTCCCAGCAGAGCTCTCTCACTTGCTTTCTTACATGTGCTAGGCGATTGCTGTACGCTGACTCACGTTTGGCCCTTCCGCTGCTTCTTTTATCTTCCACAGCTTTGATTGCTTTTCCTCCGCACGTTTTACCCTAAAGCCATTTTAATGCGATTATACGCTTAGTTAATTGAGCTACTTATTCCACTCTCATCCCACATGGCTTGCCTGCTGTCTGCCTGATGCCTTCGCCTCACGTTGCCTCGCCTGTCTCTGCTGTTTTCTTATATAGCCTAGACCATTGAGGCTTAACAGCCTGGTTTGTGGCCGGTTCACCCGTGATATATACTCTAACCTTCACCAGGCCACCGCTATTTCAGACTACCCTTCAAAGTCTTATCGCTGGGGGTCTATGCTAACTTGCCTGGTTACCCTGGTCCTCATCCCGCCTTGGCCTGACCTTATGAATCTATGCACGCGGCCTAAGATTAGCTCAGTAACGGCTGATCCATCACACCTTTCGCCTTCTTGACCCCCGTATGAGGCGTTTCTTAAACTTTGATACAGATTTTGTGTCCGGTAACTCTGCTTGCCTCTTTAACTTTAACCGCACATCCGTTGGGCCGAATAGTCACTTTTTACTGCCTAATCCAATCTCTGTTAAGGTGTCTTGCGTGTTTTATTACAGCTTCTGGGCGACTGAGGTATACTAACTCATCTTTGGCACTGCCACTGATCCTTTTATTTTCTATACTTTGTTTGCTGTTGCGCACCACATTTCCCTAAAGCCATTTAACTGCGATTAGACGCTTATTCCACACTGTCCTCACCTGGCTTGCTTGCGGTCTGCGTGCTGCTTTCGTCTCGCATTGCTTCACCTGTCTTTGCTATTTCCTGACCTCGCATATCAGACTGAGGCTTAAAAGCCTGGTCTGCAGCAGATTTTCTAGTGGAAACTTTTATTTTGTGTAACCTTAACCAGGCCTTGGATTGACTCAGTAGGACCTGCTTTTCTCACCTTGTTATTGCTCTGAAACTATTGGGCTCTAAGTGCGGCTCTGTCCCTAGCTACGTGACACCTCTCAGTTCCCTGTTTACTGTCCGATGCTCCTTCCTAGAATGACATTGCAGACTTTGGGTTTCAACACGTTGCTTGTAGCTTTCTTCTCACTTCTAGATTAATGTGGTAACTTGTCGGTATATCTTGTCTCTTGGTCATAGACACCAACCACCTTGAAACGTAATTTCAGGGCAACTAGTGCATATACGTTCATCCCATTTCCAGACTTTCCTATTTAGTTTCCCTTTTTCCGCTTGCCACTGTCTTCTCTTTGGCCTTATTCATCCTCCCAATTTTGCTGCTAGTCATTAAGCAACCATCGCCCGCACAGATATTTTAGGTGGCCGCAGAAAACAAAATACTGACTATTTTCTTTGTTCTTCATGTAGAGTTTACACCATGTCTTAACATATATGACTTTTAGCTGCACACCACATTTTGTCACAGGATTCTTTGGTAGTCTCTGCTGCTCTCCTCTTTTGCTTTTCTCTCCTCTTCCCCGACGTCTGAAGATATCAACAGAAACTTACCAAGGATCATTTCTGGCCACTTTGTCTGCGACCGAATAAAAGTACAACGACAAATGTGGAGCAAATCAGCTCTCCAAAACACTCACTCTCATCCAGGTCTAGTAGCATTGTACTATCTTAGCTGGATGTCCTTTTCCAGGGGATGGAATCAGCCAAGGCCTGTCTACGAAACTGCTTTCAAAACAACTGATTACCACAACATACCTAAATCAATTCATAACCACCTGACCTTTGGTCCCGCCTGTCAAGCTTTCGATTGCTCGCTTATGGCTTGTCAGCAATTGCAGGCTGCTCAATCGACAATGAACATTTGACGTCCTCGTGACACCAAATGCGTGGTTCGGGTCTACCCTGTTCCAGAAAAGGTTTAGTTACAGTGCTCCAGGAATTGGTGGGTTTTCGCCTGGCAAGCGTCCCCATAAAAAGCCACTGACGTCCGTTTAACAGCTCTGCGACGGGGCGAATGTGACACGCCTCTAAGTAAAGCCACGGCCGCATGATTACTTAACCAACCAACCACACTCCCACCACAGACGTCTCTCATCCCTTCTTATACTATCCACGCGATCAATCGCGATTGTAGTGGCACATATTCAAACTAGGTTACCAGATAGACCCACGCACTTCTACCTACAGGTATGAACGCTCAGCACCAATGTTCATGGCTAACCTGCACCATCTTTTATTAATACCCCGACATTTGTTTGTACCTTTAACCTGATCATGCCTACATAGGTGCGTCTCGCATTGCACGAGAATAATGTCTCTATTTAGTTTATTTTAGTTTATTACCCATTGGCTTCTGTACTATAGACGCACTGTCAAACTCCCATTGATCGCTGACGCATGCGAGCGTCAGCTCCGTAATGTTGCGCCTGTCTGCAGTTTTGTAGGCATAAGTTATTAAACATATAAGTATGTCCAAATTTGTCAAGGCAAACTTGCAGTGCTGTGTTAGTTTACCTGCTGCACAACTTTAATGTTTTGTTGTATTTAAGTCTGTCCATTCTTTGCTCCTGGTTTCCGAGGTTAATATCAAAATGGCAAACTGTTATGGCGTCCAAGTGAATAGATTTCGGCAAACACATCACGTTCCGTTCAAAGATTGTTCAGTGGGCCCTGTGCGATTGCTGGCTGCACAAAACCTGCTGTAACCTCAATTACACCTTATACCAGTGTCTACAACGTCCTGCTTCTTAGGTCCTAAGCCCTCGTTGTGACTCGCGTCGACTATTAGTAAAAGTCAAAGGTCTTCTGGCCAACCCTCAATGTGTCAATAAATCTAGTGCTGCCTCCCTGCCCGTGTCTAACATTCTAGATAAGCCGCACACCGCGCGGTATCCCTACCTGCGTTTAGATCTGCCCCACCCAGGCCAAAGTCATGCAGCACGCTCCCGGCTACTTTGGTATGATCACTACCTTCCAGTGAGCTGAAGTGTGGACAATAAAACAAGCCTAAGTCCTAGGCGCAGGTCGTGAGCACCACTGCTCCAATAACATCCAGCCTGGGCAGAGCTGCAAGCAATTCCCCACGGAAGCACACCTCAAAGCCTAAATTGGGGCCTAACCCTGCACACGAGCTAAAAGTTGTACTTGCGAGCGTAACACTAGTAGAACAACAGCTCAAACAACAGACTTCCACATCGTTTAGCCTCTATGGGTAGAAAGAGCACTCCGCTTCGCGGCCGCTGCTTGGTCGTCAATAACTTCACCAAATCCAACAACGATTGCGCTGCTAAGAGGCTACTCGATGAACAAACCTTACCCTAGCTTATAGTGGCAAAACTATTCGAGGCAAAAAGCAGGGGAGTAACATCATCTGCTATTTGCCTTAGTAACATTTGTGACCCGTCTACGTTGCCCCCACTGAAAATTGTTTGTCAGGGCGGAGAATATTGCCGGCGAATTAATTAAATAAGTAAATAAATAGGTATATTGCTAGACCGGCTAGAGGCTGCACCCTTAAGTGTTCAGATCAATCTTTACACTAATCCGATGCTCTTGCATGGAAGTAGGCAAATTACAAGTATACGTTCCTCGTTGGCAATTACAAAAGCATTAGCATGGTTTGGTGTACAACTGCTGGTTTGTAGGCGCCCACATTGAAATTTTTCTGGTTCCTTCCGGCGATATTGAGCTCCCTGTTCTTTTGTTGCGAAAGCTGCGCAGAGCTGTAGTTGTGCGTTTTCTCTTTGGAACAAGATCCAATTCACCATAAGTTCACTTTAAATTCATTGGACATTTGTTGGCACGCTCAGCCGTCACAATTGTTGGTGCGCACATGGAAGAAATGAGTGTGGCAGAATTATATGGGATACAAAAGTAAAAAGATAATTTCAATAAATGCCGATGAAAATAAAAAGGATTTGTTAAGATACATACTAGGGCGGCGTGCTTCACTAGAAAAAACAAAGTTACAAAAAATGCAGCAAAGATTTGCTTGCGCTGATATTGCTTTCTGGCGCAAAATGTAAACCTGAACAAATCTCAGAAAAAAGAAAAACCTTTTCTAACGCTAGAATACTGCGTAAAGTAGCACAAAAATTTATCGCTCTGGACAAATTTTAACCGCTGAGTACGCTGAAAGTAAAAGCAATGCAGTACGCAGAGGAGTTTGCGGGTTATTTGAAATTAAACGATGGTCTACGAGTAAGGCTGTTATCATTTTTCGTTAAAAATAACTTTCTCCTTTGCAAGCAGATAGCAGAAAAAAGAAAAGAAAATGCAAAAAGTAGCGAGGCGGTTTATGTTCTAAATAGGATTAGCTATCCAGCAGTGTTATAATTAGCCCGTAATACCCTGCGACCACTAGGGACTGCGTAGGTGGCCGGAAAGTACACTTTGCAGGCATACATGGCAAATATACGCAAAGAAGCGTTAGGCTTGCGCGAAAACACTAAAAATCCAGTAAGGATTATTATGTGTACATGGCAATGCAAGAGAGCGTATAATTAACCCAGGGTTAGAACGCCACAGTATACAATTTTCAGTGGATCCTGAGCCACATAAACAACCAGGAATATAGAGTTTAGTATTTTTAAGCCACTAAGTGTTTCTGAAGTTTATATCAAGGCCGCATGATCCAGGTCCACCTGAGTAACACAGGAGACCTTTCGGATAAGTTGACATCTTTTGGCCTGGAAAATACACACACTTTTTAGCTAAACATCGCAAGTTTTATCCCTTAGAGCCGATTTTCTATATTCATGGGGCTATGTTGTAGCGACCTGGAGATTCCCCCGTATGACTGTGTAACCTATTCTAAAATATTCAAATTATAGCTTTCTTATGTATTAGGGAACCATTCGGTTTGCCTGTTGGAACGTTGTTCCCGTTTGTTGGAAACACGAAAACGATCTCCGCCTTTGGCGCGCGGCTCGACTGCGAACGACGCTCCGTCCTACGCTCTCGACGCCAACGACATTCTCCCTAGCTAGCTCTCTCCGGGTGCCCTATTTTTAGCATTAGCTAACGCTCCTCCGGTCCTAATAAACTAGGGAAGAAGAGAAGAAGGAAGAAGAGAAGGATGTCTCTAACATCAATGAGCTAGAGGAGCCTTTCACTACTAATAAAGAAATGTGTATGGGAAAATTTAGTAAAATTTGGCAAATTGCTTTTGGGCGTGAAATCCATTTTGGTCTGCCTTGGTGGGGCATTACCAACCTTACTTCCGGTGATTGAGCTTGCTCGGACTTGATGGATTGTTATGCCTCAGGTGTTGATGCACACTATTGTGCAGCCCTTTGATGAATGTCGAGCGTTTTCTCTCCAATTTTAGATTCCGAAGCAAGTGCCGGCGTTGTTCATCCAAGTGGCAATTTTAACTAGTGCTCTACTGTCACACCGGCTACTTCTTTTGTGTTTTGCCTGGCAAGAGCTGTTCTGGCATCCCACGCAAAGGGTGAGAAGGTAAATCAGGAGTAGAATAGTAACAAATACCACTGGGAGCTGGTCGTTCACACGCCATTACGCATAACGCGTGGTAGGCCTTGGAGCCAGCTAAAGGCTAAATAACGCACGGGCGGCCAAGGTAAGAAAAGTGGTGATGGAAAGTTTCTGGTGCTCCAGCCAACCAGTGTGACAAGGGCCTCCCTGTCTTTGGTTGGCTTTCGCGTTAGTGAAATGGAATCTGGAAATGCGAGTGTTTTACTAGCAAAAGCAGTTAAATAAGAGGACCTGTTTTTGATTACACCTGTCTACTAGTGTTGCCAATAGTGAAAGGCATATTTATACCAGATAAAGCTAAGTATATAGGGCCAAGAGAGGATAAGTTGAGAGCAAAATGTCTGATTCTTGGGCCTAGAACTTTTAAAGTGCTCTCTGTCAACAATATGAAAGATATATATATTATTTTGCTGGTTACATACTGATAGTGGTTGGAAACTGCGGAGTACAGTATCTAGTGCTAAGATTTAATGAAAAAGCATCAATAATGGCCCGCTAGCAATTGGCATGCACGGAACGCACGTAAAGGTTCATTAAGCCGGCATTTAGACGATTTTGGACAATATTAATGCTAAGCTTCGGTACACCAGCAGCAACAAACGCCTTCAAAATCTTAGGCAAGGCTTAGGTCTGGTAGGATGCGTTTGCTAGGAGTACCTTAAAGGTCATAAGCCTAAAAACTTTTTGCACGTACCCAGTGGTCAGGAAGTTAGCGTGATAATTGTGAAGCTGAAGACAAGGAATGAAGATGTAGATAAGATGTAAAGCTTGAAATTCGCCTGCACGGTTGGCTAAGTCATTGTTCTGCAATATTCTATATGAGGAATAACTACGGGTTTGCGAACCTGCCAGTCAGTAGGCTAGGCTGTGCTTTGGTGAAATTTTGAAACATAGGCGAAGTGAACATAGAAAGAGAGAAGCCGGAGGGTTGTGGATACTAATTGGTCCATTCAGCCTTTGGATCAACGTGTCGGTGAGGGGGTCGAAGCACGTCAAGAACTACTCAGTATTGGCTAAGTACCTCTTGCATTCAGAATTCTAATGTTAGCACTTGCACGATGCGTGCGGCTGATCCGACTGAGACCTTCTGGGTCATCTGTGTGCTGTAATGGATAAGCTAAAAGCAAAAGGGTCACTGATGGAGACCATTCATGGGTTATTCCTTAGTATCCCTTACCGGATGCTTTTGTGCTGTCGTCTACTCTTTCCATAGTGCAGTCCTAAGGTGGATTTGTCCGTAGGAGAACTCAAGTAGGTTACGAAGCGATCGTTCAAGAATAAAATCAACTTGTACTCGGTTTTCTATTCTTAAACCCTAAAAAATTAGTTCGATGGACACCGCTAAAGTATCTTAGGTGCTAGAACGGTAACGACAATGTATGTGGGTGAAACCTCTCTTTCTCAAAATTTAGAGCATTCTGCCTTACATTTCCCGCACAAGCAAATGGTCTTTCCTGGCAAAAGAGTTATCATAGCTTGCCTGGATGTCATTTAACATCCATCTCATCGGGCTAGTGATAAACTCATCAAAAACCAAAGTCGCTCAACCAAAGCAAACGAAGTATTTCCAGCAGCCGGAATAGATGTGGTGTATGATTTTCTAGAATTCTGACTGTGCGCTTATAGATATTCTGTAAATATATGCGCCAGGAAAGTCAAGATAACTCAATGGAATCATTTCGTCACATTGGTCTGAGAAGGTTGTCTTAAGCACCAGCAAGTTATACCGATGGATTTAAGTACTAATCCTAAACCGCCCTACAGACATGTTAGTATGCTCTACAGGCAATCCCAGTTTTACGTACAGCAGATGGGTTGGCGCTAACTGCACAACAGTTTGCAGACTCGCTGTAGCACACATCATCCGTACTTTCCAGCGTAAATCGTTAGCTCCCCCGCCTCTGACATACCTCACCGTACCACCATCAGGATTACGCAACGTCTCCTTAACTAACAAATGGAGCAAAAATGCTGTTGCATTTGCACATGCACAGATCTGCCGGTATGGATGACCTAAGAAAAAAAGCATGAGACACATCTAGCGTGAACATTGCCAAAAGGTTAGCTCGTAATTTTGACAATGTCTTGACAAAATGCAAGTATCCCCCAATGAGGAAATATGGAATGACCATTCTTTTTCGAAGAGTGTCGATTGTGCGGGATAAAAGCAAGTGCTTGACCCTTCGAGTAAGCTGGTTGGGGTGAATAGGATAAGCTTAAAATGTATCCCAGTCATCTACCGAACGTCTGCTTAGATGAAAACCTTCAGAAAGACACTGGGGGTGCTGCGATCCTTGATGTAAGGCTTGATAAAGTAAAATATGGTCGTTCACTTGGGTCCATTTGCTGCATAAATCCTGTTGAAAAAGCAAGCTTGGCGTAATCCACAATAGATTAGTTTAGGTAACCAAATGCTGAGAGCTAAGAGCAACATCTAATCGTTTTTTGAAAACGTCCAAGGTAGGAGAAGATACAACTGAGTCTGGGAGTGCGTTACTGGGTTTGCAAACCCGAAACAAAAAAGTAATTCCGTCAACACTCTAGATGGCTATATTGTTCATTCAATTTTTAGCAGTTATCCCTAAGCTGCGTGTTGTGGTTAAGTTTCAGCAAATGGCGGCATACGTCGTTGCGATTATTCAGTATTTGATACGCTAACATGAGATCATGGCGCAGGCTTCGATAACGTCCGCTGAAAATTCCCTGCAGCTTCGGTCTTCGGTGGTAAGAGTGACGGCTCATGCCCTTTACATTCTTTGTTGCTGTTTGTTGTGGTGCCTCTAACGCTTCTAGGTCGCGCTTCAACCAAGGTTGCCAAGCTTGGATAGCGTATTCTACATGCAGGCGCATGTAGGAATTGTGCGTCATTGGGAAGTTTGATGGGTCAAACCTCCCGAATGTCCTGCGCAACATGTCGACCTGCTGGTTGCTTCTTTACGCAACTACAGCCTGATCTGAACAGTTGAGGACGCTCTGTACGATCACACCAACGTCACGCTCCTGGGAGCTGATTTGCAATCCGTAAATAGGGTAAATATGTGTAGTTATGTCTATGGCGTAATTGTACAACACGACATTTGTCTATGTTGAATGGTAGGGCATTTTGAACTGACCAGTTCGACATTGTGTTAAGATCGCACTGGACCCGTTCGTAGTCGTCCGGTCATCTGATCCTTCGCCATGTTTTGACATCATCAGCGAAAAATAGGAAATCGGAAGCAACTGACCTCGCCAAATCGTTAAGGAACACCAACAATAGACGAGGTCCAAGAACCGATCCAGCAGACGAGTAAGGCAGTTGGGAAGTGTTAGTTAGTGAGTACATTGAACCAATGGGGATGAATGGTTCTTTGATAGTTTGCCGAGATTAACTAGGATAATAGCTGCTTGGGATCTACATAAGACCGCTACGTATCACACCAACTAAAAGTTTAAGCATCAGGAATTTTCGCTCCCACGTTAGACAACGTCGTTTTTCAGTTAATTCTGAAGTAGTGATGATTAGGGAAAAATGAAAAACTGGTGCCTTACCGGTAAAAAAGTAATGCTTAACGAGTCACGTGGAATGGAAATTATTGCGAAAAGTAACTTGTATGATAAAGTGAAAAGTGTTTTATTGAACTCACCATAGACTTTTGTAGAATAGCGGGGATGTTCGCATATTAAAAGTATAAATGCATAAATCCATTTTTCGGAGTTTGCTAAGACACCGTTTGATTGCATTTTGTAACCCCTGGATAAAAATTTAAAAAATGAAATGAAAATGCAACAACGCATCGTCAGCTCCTTTTTTAATATCGCCAGATTGGGAGCAGAGACGACAAAATTAAGGAGGGCGTTCCGAGGCTGGCAAACGTGGAGGGGATAGAAATTTCTACGGGCTTTCAAGCCGACTATATTGTATATTTATTTTCAGAGCATGACCTGTTAGGTTAGTATTGTGGTTTAATTCCAGCAGCGGAAGGCAAATGTGGTTTGGGTTATTCAGCATCTCGTACACAATTTTGAGTTCCCCCCCCCCCCCGAGAAAAGCTGATATCGACTGCTGTACATTCTTAGAGATTAAAGTCTAAACCGATAAGGAAGATGTAAGAGGCTCCTGACGTTCTTGTTTGCCCTTCCTTGAGGTGTCCCCTAGAGCAAAGAGATCCTGTTGCTGCCCACGGCTGCTCCGTCTGAATAGCATGTTCTACGTGCGGTCGCACGTAGGCTTTATGCTTTTAGCGAAAGATTGAGAGTCCAAACTGATGAAGGCGCTGCGAAGCAGGTCGAGGTGTTGGTTGCAGTTTCTCGTTGCCTTCTCTGCTTGTTTCTAGCTCCCGAGATCCTCCTGCATCAATTCACTCAGGTCACGCTCCTGAGAGGCCTTCTCCAAGTTGCAGTCCCCAAGCTTGTAAACATGCACCGGCTGGTGGTGCAGATGGATCACCTTGTATTTAGTTACGTTCAACTGAAGTAGATTCCTCTTTGACCGTACATAAATTCAATATACTTCATGTTGGACATGAACATTATGATCAATAATCGCCCGCAATATCTTGAGGTCATCGGCGAAAAGCAGGGCAATTTGGTGTGATATTGCCAGGTCATTGATAAACACCAGGGGTAAGCGCGGTCCCAGCATTGAGCCCCTGTGGGACACCGCATTCCATCTCAATCGGGTTAGGTCAAAAGTGCCTAAAGCGCACTTGAAATTTGTGGTAAATGAAGGAAGTTGCCAATTCAACTAATCATAGCGTTCTCCCATTCCGTAGCTCGGTAGACCGGTGAAGTAGGATGCGATGATTCAAGCGGTCGAAAGATTTGGAGAAGTCCAGATAGATGACGTCGACTCGGACCGCATCATTAACCACTTCCGTCCAACTACCTCGTGCAATCAGTAGGTAGTCATGCAGCACGCTCCCGGCTACTTTGGTATGATCACTACCTTCCAGTGAGCTGAAGTGTGGACAATAAAACAAGCCTAAGTCCTAGGCGCAGGTCGTGAGCACCACTGCTCCAATAACATCCAGCCTGGGCAGAGCTGCAAGCACTTCCCCACGGAAGCACACCTCAAAGCCTAAATTGGGGCCTAACCCTGCACACGAGCTAAAAGTTGTACTTGCGAGCTTAACACTAGTAGAACAACAGCTCAAACAACAGACTTGCACATCGTTTAGCCTCTATGGGTAGAAAGAGCACTCCGCTTCGCGGCCGCTGCTTGGTCGTCAATAACTACACCAAATCCAACAACGATTGCGCTGCTAAGAGGCTACTTGATGAACAAACCTTACCCTAGCTTATAGTGGCAAAACTATTCGAGGCAAAAAGCAGGGGAGTAACATCATCTGCTATTTGCCTTAGTAACATTTGTGACCCGTCTACGTTGCCCCCACTGAAAATTGTTGTCAGGGCGGAGAATATTGCCGGCGAATTAACTAAATAAGTAAATAAATAGGTATATTGCTAGACCGGCTAGCGGCTGCACCCTTAAGTGTTCAGATCAATCTTTACACTAATCCGATGCTCTTGCATGGAAGTGGGCAAATTACAAGTATACGTTCCTCGTTGGCAATTACAAAAGCATTAGCATGGTTTGGTGTACAACTGCTGGTTTGTAGGCGCCCACATTGAAAATTTTCTGGTTCCTTCCGGCGATATTGAGCTCCCTGTTCTTTTGTTGCGAAAGCTGCGCAGAGTTGTAGTTGTGCCTTTTGCCTTTTGAACAAGATCCAATTCAGCACAAGATCATTTTAAATTCATTGGACATTGGTTGGCCCGCTCAGTCGTCACAATTGTTGGTGCGCACATGGAAGAAATGAGTGTGGCAGAATTATATGGGATACAAAAGTAAAAAGATAATTTCAATAAATGCCGATGAAAATAAAAAGGATTTGTGAGGATACATACTAGGGCGGCGTGCTTCACTAGAAAAAACAAAGTTACAAAAAATGCAGCAAAGATTTGCTTGCGCTGATATTGCTTTCTGGCGCAAAATGTAAACCTGAACAAATCTCAGAAAAAAGATAAACCTTCTCTAACGCTAGAATACTGCGTAAAGTAGCACAAAAATTTATCGCTCTGGACAAATGTTAACCGCTGAGTACGCTGAAAGTAAAAGCAATGCAGCACGTAGAGGAGTTTGCGGGTTATTTGAAATTAAACGATGGTCTACGAGTAAGGCTGTTATCATTTTTCGTTAAAAATAACTTTCTGCTTTGCAAGCAGATAGCAGAAAAAAGAAAAGAAAATGCAAAAAGTAGCGAGGCGGTATATGTTCTAAATAGGATTAGCCATCCAGCAGTGTTATAATTAGCCCGTAATACCCTGCGACCACTAGGGACTGCGTAGGTGGCCGGAAAGTACACTTTGCAGGCAAACACGGCAAATATACGCAAAGAAGCGTTAGGCTTGCGCGAAAACACTAAAAATCCAGTAAGGATTATTATGTGTACATGGCAATGCAAGAGAGCGTATAATTGACTCAGGGTTAGAACGCCACAGTATACAATTTTCAGTGGATCCTGAGCCACATAAACAACCAGGAATATAGAGTTTAGTATTTTTAAGCCACTAAGTGTTTCTGAAGATTATCTCAAGGCCGCATGATCCAGGTCCACCTGAGTAACACAGGAGACCTTTGGGATAAGTTGACATCTTTTGGCCTGGAAAATACACACACTTCTTAGCTAAACATCGCAAGTTTTATCCCTTAGAGCCGATTTTCTATATTTATGGGGCTATGTTGTAGCGACCTGGAGATTCCCCTGTATGACTGTGTAACCTATTCTAAACTATTCAAATTATAGCTTTCTTATGTATTAGGGAACCATTCCGTTTGCCTGTTGGAACGTTGTTCCCGTTTGTTGGAAACACGAAAAGGATCTCCGCCTTTGGCGCGCGGCTCGACTGCGAACGACGCTCCGTCTACGCTCTCGACGCCAACGACATTCTCCCTAGCTAGCTCTCTCCGGGTGCCCTACTTTTAGCATTAGCTAACGCTCCTCCCGTCCTAATAAACTAGGGAAGAAGAGAAGAAGGAAGAAGAGAAGAATGTCTCTAACATCAGTGAGCTAGATGAGCCTGTCACTAATAATAAAGAAATGAGTGTGGGAAAATTTAGTAAAATTTGGCAAATTGCTTTGGGGCGTGAAATCCATTTTGGTCTGCGTTGGTGGGGCATTAACAACGATACTTCTGGTGATTGAGCTTGCTCGAACTTGATGGATTGTTATGCCTCAGGTGTTAATGTACACTATTGTCCAGCTCTTTGATGCCTTTCGAGTTATTTCTCTCCAATTTTAAGTTCCGAAGCAAGTGCCGGTGGTGTTCATCCAGGTAGCAATGTTAACTAGTACTCTGCTGTCACACCGGCTAGTTCTTTTGTGGTTTTCCTAGCAAGAGCTGTTCTAGCATTCTAAATAAAAAGTGATAAGGTAAAGCAGGAGTAGCATAGTAAAAAAACAGTGGGAGCTGGTCGTTCACCCGCCATTACGCATAACGCATGGTGGGCTTTGGAGCCAGCCAAATGATAATAACACAAATGCGGCCAAGATAAAAAAGTTGTGATGGAATATTTCTGGTACTCTTGCCAGCCAGTGTGACGGGGGCCTCTCTATCGTTGGTTAGCTTTCGTGCCAGTGAAATGGAGTCTGGAAAGGCGAGTCTTTTACCGCAAAAGTAGTTAAATAAGAGGACCTGGTTATCATTACTCTTGTCTACTAGTGTTGCTAATAGTGAAAGGCATATTTATACCAGATAAAGCTAAGTATATAGGGCCAAGAGAGGATAAGTTGAGAGCAAAATGTCTACTTCTTGGGCTTAGAACTCTTAAAGTGCTCTCTGTCAACAACCTGAAAGATATATATATTATTTTGCTGGTTACATACTGATAGTGTTTGGAAACAGCGGAGTACAGTATCTAGTGCTTAGATTTAATGAAAAAGCATCAATAATGGCCCGCTAGCAATTGGCATGCAGGAACGCACGTAAAGGTTCATTTAAGCCGGCATTTAGACGATTTTGAACAATACTAATGCTAAGCTTCGGTACACCAGCAGCAACAAACGCCTTCAAAATCTTAGGCAAGGCTTAGGTCTGGTAGGATGCGTTTGCTAGGAGTACCTTAAAGGTCATAAGCCTAAAACTTTTTGCACGTACCCAGTGGTCAGGAAGTTAGAGTGATAATTGTGAAGCTGAAGACAAGGAATGAAGATGTAGATAAGATGTAAAGATTGAAATTCGCCTGCACGGTTGGCTAAGTCATTGTTCTGCAATATTCTATATGAGGAATAACTACGGGTTTGCGAACCTGCCAGTCAGTAGGCTAGGCTGTGCTTTGGTGAAATTTTGAAACATAGGCGAAGTGAACATAGAAAGAGAGAAGCCGGAGGGTTGTGGATACTAATTGGTCCATTCAGCCTTTGGATCAACGTGTCGGTGAGGGGGTCGAAGCACGTCAAGAACTACTCAGTATTGGCTAAGTACCTCTTGCATTCAGAATTCTAATGTTAGCACTTGCACGATGCGTGCGGATGATCCGACTGAGACCTTCTGGGTCATCTGTGTGCTGTAATGGATAAGCTAAAAGCAAAAGTGTCACCGATGGAGACCATTCATGGGTTATTCCTTAGTAGCCCTTACCGGATGCTTTTGTGCTGTCGTCTACTCTTTCCATAGTGCAGTCCTAAGGTGGATTTGTCCGTAGAAGAACTCAAGTAGGTTACGAAGCGATCGTTCAAGAATAAAATCAACTTGTACTCGGTTTTCTATTCTTAAACCCTAAAAAATTAGTTCCATGGACACCGCTAAAGTATCTTAGGTGCTAGAACGGTAACGACAATGTATGTGGGTGAGTTGTGAGTTTAAGGTACTTAGATGTCATGCACTACATCGTGGGCGTCCTCATGCGACATCAGGGCCAGTTACGAAGAAGTAGTCTTGCGAATTGCGGATATGGAGGATGCTTTGCATATTGCCAAAACATAGGAATCTTTGTATCTCCTTCCTGAATACCTACAAGTTTTGGATTTCCCTTATTCTGGAAGGCAACCTGTTCCATATGTTCACGTACACAAAAAAGAAGAAACGAGATCGCAGTCTTCTTTGTCTTTAGCGGAATAATGGAATGGCCCTTGTTTCGGAGTTTTTATTCAGATGCGCCCCTTAGTTTAAGACAAGTGATATTACTGTGCAGCTTATGTAAGAACCATAGGTTAAGGTTAATGCGCCTTTGCCATAGTGGCTGAATTTTAAGGTATTCACACCTTTGTCGGTAACTCAGCCATTGCTGTGATGGAGTCAACGTCTTCGTAAAGCGTCTCTAAGCTTTTTCAAGCAGAACACGCTCCGACTTCCGTAGGTTGCTGCATATAAATGAGCAATATTCCAGATGTGGCCTGACGTGGCTGTTATAGAGTTCTAGCTTTGCAGCTGCGGTGTTTATGTGACGGCGTATGTGGAACAATAATCCCTTACCCTTGTCACTGGATACTGGACTTGCTCTGCAAAGTTGAGGCTCATGGAGTAGCGCAAGCCCAATTCGGTTGTCATGGCGTTCCGTTTGATGGTGATGCCTTTCATTGTTAGGGACCCTGCAGGTGTAGAAAATTTGTGGGTAAGGACATTAGATTTTTGAGCGGGGAAGGTCATTTGCCAGAGTTCGCACCACTTTTCAAGTGCTTCAAGTTCCTCACGGATACTATTGATTGCGGATAATTCATTACCAGGGGAAAGACGTAAATAACTTTTATGTCGTCAGCAAAGATAAAGGAGCGACCGTGTTGCAAACCCCTGCAAAGGTAATTGATATACATCAAAAATAGGGTAGGATCAAGGACGCTTCCCTGCACTACACCACGGAGACGGCGGTCCGGGTTGGTATACTTTGTCCAACCTTAATAGACTGCTTACGTTCTATTAAATAGGAACCCAGCCAGTCTAATAGAGGACTGTCTACCTCGCAAGCCTTTACCTTATGTATCAGGCGCATGTGTGGTATCCTGTCAAACGCTTTTGGCATATCAAGGTAAAGAATGACAACTGAAGATTACAGTCAATAACCTCAGGGACCAAATTAAGGAAGTCAAGCTGACAGGTTGCCCGAGACCCAGCACTTAGAAACCCCTGCTAAGATTCATTTATGTGCTCGCCTGCATAAAGCTGAGACATGAGGATATTTTAGTCAACCTCTCCATCACGCGCGAGATAATAAAGTGTGATTAATATTGCGATAGTTACCAACTTCCTGTACGCTTCCGCCCTTATGCCTTGGCATAATGATAGAATGTTTCCAAGCGGTCGTGCATTGATCTTTTTGCATTGATAACGTAAAGGGTTTCAAAAGAAGAATAGGGACATCTTCACCACAATTCTTTAGTAGACTGGGCGGTATTCCGTCTGGACAAGGGTTCAAGGTTGGCTTGTTAGTTTAAATCGCAGAACGGACACGCTATATGTCAAAATGTTAGTGCACACGAACTGGCTAACAGGCGCTTGCACTGCCTGAAAAGTTGAACCTATTTCTGAACACTGCAGTTCTTCAAAATGTGAGCTGAAGTCTTCATATCAAATTCTTGCGTCATAAGAAGTTTCGTGGGGACTGCTCTTTAGAGTAGAGATCTGGCGTCCATAGTTAGGGGTCCAAGAGCGCAGCAGCCAGCTGAGATTCTTAGCTTTGTTTGCACTATTTAGTGCGGATATCTCTTGGTTGTTTTGCTGCTCCTTTGCTCTGGCAGAAAACTGATGTTCAATCTCATTTGCTCTCATGATGTGGGCAAAATTGAAGGTGTTGTTATAGAATCGTCTAAGCTGACGCATTTTGTTATGCATTTTGGTTTGGGGCACACGTTTAGACGAGTGCCTTATGAAATGTGAGAAGGGAGCTAGAGAGTCGAGACAGTGAATTATTTCCTCATAAAACAGCTCGGCCGAGCGATCCACAGAATCAGACCTAAAGAATGCATCCAAATATCTTGAGCGGGCGAGTACAGCAAAGGTTGTCCAGTTGACGCGTTGCATCGGGCGGTATACTACGACGGCGTCTGTTTCTGTTGTGTGGGCATTAGGTTGCTTTAAGCAAACCGAGCAATGCAGTAATCTGTGATCATTACCCGGAAACTCCCGGTCGAGTGCCACTCGCGTTGATGGGATGCCAAGAGTAAATATTAGGTCAAGAATATATTCCGCCCTAGTTGGAGCAGATACATGTTGCGTCCAGTCGCCTAAATTTGTACATGCTAGTAGGCCAGCATACTTCGTTGTTGCAGCAGGTGAGAGCCAGTTTAACTCAGGCAGGTTGAAACCTCCCGTAACCAGATTATATTCGCAGGAAAAAGTTGACGCTTGCGCAAAAGTATCCATAAGTGCTTTGTCACCCTTAACTGAGGTGTCAAGTGGTCTATAAGCACACCCAAATAATACAGTCCATCCCAGGATATCCGCCGTTATCCATACTGTATCCATCGCCTCAGCCGCGTTCATGATTTCGGATATTTTTGCAGGATAAATATTTTTAACATAAATGGCGCACCCGCCCCCTCGTTTATGCACACGAGACTGCATAAACAGCTGATAGTCAGGAAGTGAGTAGTCCTCCTCTGAAGCATAAAGGGAAAACCGTGTTTCCGTGACAAATTTTGCAGCAGGGTCGACGAGGACAGACAGAGGACGCAAGATATGCATTTTATTTAGGGACTTAGCATTTAAAGTAGAAGTGTGAAAGAACACTTGGGGTCTACTAGCTTTACGAATGATGAGATAAATAAATAAATAGTTTATTCTCGACTATGCGAAGCACGCCCAAAAAGGCATGATCAGATACGTACAACTGTACAAACCTTTTATGGCAACTGTAACAGTGACAGTAGAAAATTGTTCATATGTCCATGGTTGGAACTGTACAATGGTGAAAATGCGAAACAATAATTTGGCTGTCATGAGATACGGGACCTCAGCTAATAATAGATTGAGAATCCTGAATGATCTATTGGAAGGTAATGGAAGAGCACGCTCAAGTGTTATATGCCGATAGAGTGAGTTCGTGCACAATTGACGCAAAGGTCAACATATAGTAGGAAGTAAAAACGACAGTATTTGCAGATGTAGAGGTTCCAGTGTAACGAACCCATCTAGAAATGTGACGCTAGTTGACCTGCTAGTGTGAAGTTATGGGCTGTGACTTTATTCGGTGACGAGTCACATTCGCCACGTTGCAGTGTTGTTAAACGGCCATTTATGGCTTTTTATAGGAAGAACGCTTGCCAGGCGAAAACCCACCACGTCCTGGAACACTGCCCCAAATCCATTGAATGGCAAATTGTAACTGGCTATGTTGCTTGTTGAACGCATGTTTGTTGCGTTATTCGCAGTCAGGTTGCGTCCCATTTTTCTGCTGGCTGATGCTTTGGCTGATTGCCTATTGCGTTCCTGGGTGCTGTCCATTGGTAGGTCGGAAACTAAACATTCTTCTTGAATATGGTGTGTTGATCCATTGCAGAACCACGTTAAGTCTTCTCTGATTATGTATATTTGGCGGGGACCGAAGAATTCATGTCCAGCTACCCTCACTGGACATCGGTGGTTGGGTGCAGATGGTTAGAATGGAAGTGAAGCCTTGGTCCAGGTATGTTCTTGTTGGTTATTTTGTCCCATCCCAGACGGAGGCAGTTCTTCAGTTCAATCCCGAATCTTTTAGATGTTCACGACCTCAGAGAAAAGGGAGAGAGGAACAACTTGAGAGAAGACCGAAAAGGACAGTCAATGTACCTAGCATTAGATCAAAATCCTACTTTAAGACATTTATTTGAGACACCTAGTGTACAAGGTGTAACAGATATTACGCTAAAGATGTTTTTAATTACGCAGAAGGCATGGCCTAATGGGTAAAATAATTTCATATGCATAAGGATGAAGAGCAGCATTCCGGTAAGCAATTCATGAGGTATAAGCTAACGATGTTCGAATTCTACCTGAGACTAGAAGGTTGGTGTGTGGTCACGATTGATTGTTATCGGAACCCAAAAGATACAATGACGATGTGGCCGTATTTGTATATGCTCCAAGGGATAAGGATTACCTAAGACAAAATACCTATAATGTACATGGGTATATGAAGATAGAAAGCTCAGCATACTAGAAGCAGGCTAAGAATAAACGGATATGAAATTTGAGCTGAGGTTATAGCGACTAGCTGCTGCTAGGCAGAGATAGTGGCTCTAAAAAGGATGTATCAGTGGCTGGTGTAGCTATGTCATTAAGACGTTTGATCACTACTGGATACCTACAGTTTCGCTGAAGAAAGCAACATACGATCGAAGCTTAGAGAGACAGACGGCAGAAGAAAATGAAGGCTGGAGAGTCATGGAGTGGTACCTTGCAAGCTACATGGAGCCAACAATGACTAGCCACTGCCAAGAAGGAGCGTTGACGCGAATGAGAAGAACGACGGATAACGGCGCGCTAGGAGAGAAATGAGTGGTCAATAATAAAGTTCGGATTAAGCCTTAAGTTACTAGTGGATCCTACGGTGGCACATAATAGGTCAACAAACCAGCTGAGATGTGACTCAAACAATTCAAGAGAATAAACTGTAAGAGAGGAGCGACACCTAGAGAGCTCCGGATATCCGTAAAGTTAAATGGGAGCTATGTCGACTAGCGGCTGCTAAGTAGAGATAGTGGCTCTAGAAACAGATGTATCAGTGGCCGGTGTAGCCATAACATTGAGACGTTTGACCAGTACTGGACACTCACAGTTTCAATGAATAAATAAGCAGACGAGCGAGGCAATGGAGCAACTGTGCGCAGACCACACGATTTGTGTTTTTAGGCAACAGTCCCAGAGAGTAAAGGAAAGTTATTTGGTAGGGTCTGTGTCCGTTATTTTGGGTTTTCAGCTTTAGAGGTGCTCTGGACCATGTTCCCAAATTTCATCCTTCGATAAATTGGTGTTAAAGAGCTCGTTTGTAGGCAGGGTAGCAAGGTGTCTATGTAGGGCTGATCGGAACTGTGCAGTATTATCGGATGCCCTAACTTGTAATGGTAGCCTGTTCCAGACGCGAGCGAATCTGTAGAGAAAGCAGTTGTTACGCAAGTTAGTGCGGGCTGTGGGCAGGGTAATGGTTAAGGGTCTATGGCGGAGTGGATACCGAGAGTCACCATTTTGTTGAATAAGTCCTCCAAGGTTCGTATTTGGGTTGTTTAGCGTCTGGAATAAGAAGGTGAAGTTAAGTCTCATTCTTCGTAACCATAATGGTTCAAGGCCAAGAAGTTTACAGCGCTCACGGTAGTTGAGAGTAGAGAGGCAAAGCAGGCGCTTTGTGAATGAGCGTTGTACTTTCTCAATTGCTATTCGGTCATTCTTTCTGGAGTTGGTAAATATTATTGAGCAGTAATCCAGAAGAGGTCTAGCGCATACCTTGTATAGAGTGAGTCTGGATTCGGTTACGAGCATTCTCTTGTAGATATGACCAATGAGAGATCTGGCTTTCGCTACACTATAGCTAACTTGTTCCTAGAAATTTAGTGAGCTTGAATTGTGTACTCCGAGATCCCTTACGGTTTGGCAGATGGCTAGTGAGACGCCATTCAGGGTTAGCGCACTAGGCGACACAGTGCATCTGTACGACAGGACGCTGCACCTTGCAGGAGAGAAGTCAAGCTTCCATGTGTTGCACAAGAAGTCTAATGCTTTAAGGTCAGTTTGAATATCGAGGAGACCGCTCCTTAGGTTACCCGGGGTCAAAGGAGAATACGACTTGGATAGCATCGGCGAACAGGTACGCCTTTCTATATTCAAAGACTTGAAGTATGTCGTTGATGTAAAGTAGGAAGAGTATAGGGCCCAGTACACTTCCCTGGGCCGTTGATGGTTACTTCGCTATCTGCAGTAGTTGTAGTAAGTGTGTGAGAAGACACTGCAGTTGGTAGTTGGGCGACTAGTTTGGTGCCGGGATGAAGCTGTCGCGGCTCATCCCCACCTGGTCTAAAAATGCGCAGGTTGCGGGGTAGGAAGCAATGGACTCTTTGGCCATTTTATCTGGACCGGCGGCGAAAGTCTGAGGGATGTAGCAGATACAAAACAGCCTGGATGCGCATGAAGTCGATCGGAGCTGCTTAGATTACCAAATGTAGCACTCGCCGTAAGTGAATTGGTTACGGTGGTGGTACGCGGTGCCGTCTCACACGTATCTGAGGTATGCTTCGGTAGTGTCCGGCTTGGTGGGACGAAACAAAGTTGCCTTGCCTTGGTATCATTGCGAAGTTGTTCACAATTCAAAACTATAGTGCGCAAGATTCTACTATCGTCTGTTCTCAGTTTGATTGGGGCTGGGAATTTACTGATCCTTTTGGCCATCCTCTCAACTTGTACCGAATTTTCCGCGATACCGTTAACCTTAAGGATTATGCCCTTAAGCTCGCTCGTCGATATGCCATCCGGAACATTAAATGCAAGTACGCTGAACTACACATTGTCCCAGCCTTGCTGCGGCGACTGGTTTTCTACGGATCTTGCTATATTTAAGGCTTGTGTGGGTGACATAGCCATCGTAGGTGAGTTACTAGGTGTGTTTGCACTGCAAGCGCGTTTAGCACTGGATGCTTTCGTAGTGTTAGCCGCAATGCCGTCTAAGCGGTTAGATGTAGCTCGTTGTTTCTTGCTGGAGGCGCTGGGCTCTCGTTGCCTAAAGCCTGTTTTGATGTTGGGATGCGTCACAGCCCAAGGTAAGCTTCTTTTCAGCGGCCCGAGTGTAAGCTGGCTTAGCATTGTTGCATTGCGAAGTTGTTCACAGTTAGCTATGAGAGTACGCAATACTGCGTCATCCTTGGCCTTCTGTTTGATGGAAGCCGCAAATCGGGTTACACGCTAAGCCAGTCTTTGAATCTGCAGTGCATTCCCTGCAATGCCATTAACCTCAATGATTGCACGCCTAAATGCGTCCACGCATATATCGTTTGGAACATTGAACACTAGTGCGCTGCAAAATCCATCCACGTACTCAGCATTATATGGTGCGAGCGTCTCCGATTTCCCTATTTTCAAAGTTGGTGGCGTTGAGCCCAGCGGCACAGGTGAACTCGGTGGTGTGGTCCATATGCGGGGTCTTGTGGCTCGAGGCGTTGGTGGCTCTGTTCTCTGAGTGTAGGTTTTGCTGGGCTCACTTCGATCGTCGTAGAATTTTCCCAACAGGTCCGATTTAACTGGGCTGTTTACAGGTTGCGTTAGGGGTTCGTCAACCATTGGCTCTTCCAGTTTAACTGATCGACTTGTATCGGTACCTGAGCAGTTAATAGTAACTGAAGGTTTTACCATATTGTTCTCGGGTTGGCCGATTTGATCTATGTATGATGTGTCTTTATGGATAGTACTGGTCCCAGGGTTTGCAGGTGTAATAGACGTCGAGGCCAAAGCGTGAATTCACACGCAAATGAGAACCAATAACCAGTAGGAGTTTTATTCCACAGTGTTGGTGGGAAGAAGGAACAATTACGAAAGAAACAACAGCAACTGAGACAGAAGGAACACGCGTCGCCACACACAAGAAGGACGGGGAACCGTTGCGCCCGGGAAGAAAACCAGTAGTCAGTTTACAGTCAAGGTCACGTCAGGGGAAACCGAGGGAAGAAGAGGTGGGTCAAACAACACTAGTTATCCGTGCGATCCTCTAGCTTCTGTGGCCATAAATGGTCGCTTTGGAATTTGTGTGCCAGTGGTTCTAAAACAGAAAAAGACAAAGTGTTAGTCGGCAACCAAACGCTTCGTGTTATGCTACATTGTTCTCCCTCGTCGTCAGGCGCTGTCCTCAGCGCCATGGATTTCCACGTCGGTTTTAGCCGGTTGTAACGTACGACGGTAGAGGAGGCAGACGCACCAGGTTTCATGATTCTTTACGTTATGTCCGATAATACGTCCTCCACCAATGTCTTGGAACATATTTGGAACCGATCGGGAAGTCATCATTTAAGAAAACTTGGTAAAAGACCGGTTAATGTATTTATGATAAGGTATCATCATAAATACATTAACCGGTCGTTTACCAATTTTTCTGAAATGACGTCCTCCACCACATATGGTCCCTCCCAACCGCGGCAGAACTTGGCCGGGACGCCTGCTGGTGTCGCCAAAGCCTTCAGCCAGACCGCATCACCAGGATTGAACGGACTCCCAAAAGCCTTTCTGTCGAAGTACGCCTTTTGATGGCGCTGCGCTGTTTTTAAATGAGACTGTGCCAACTGATGTACGCGGACCAGGCTAGACTGCATCCGAAGTATATGGTCGGTCGCAAGTAGAGGTTCGTGATAAGAGGTCGGCAACAGCGTATCTGAAGGTAGTCGTAGTTCGCTCCCAGTCATCATGCGGTGTGACGACTGACCCGTGACGGAATGGACGGAGGCGCAATACACCAACCTTCATTTGGGTAACTTCGTGTCCCATTCTCGGGGCATCTCCTCATTCAAAGATGACTTTAGCAGCATCTTCAACTTACGGTTGGTGCGCTCAACTAAACCGTTCCCTTCCGGGTGGTATGCAGTCGTGCGCGTTTTCCGAATTCCGAATATGTGACACATTTCCCTCATCAGTCCACTCTCAAAATTTGCTCCTCGGTCCGAATGTAACTGATAGGGTGCTCCCCACCTCGCCACCCAGTCGCTAAAAAAGGCCTTCGCTATACTCCACGCATCCACATTACGCAGCGGTACGACTTCGCACCACTTTGTAACGTAATCCACCATAACCAAGACATGGAGATGACCTAGTACTGTTTCTGGCAAGAGACCGATGATGTCAATGCCCACTATCTCATTAGGAAAGCCAACTGTCATCGGCTGAAGCGGACCACGACGGTTATTTGTAGATTTCTTGATTCTTGCACAGTCAGGGCATGCTTGCCAGTAAATGGCAATATCACGTCGCAAATGAGGCCACCAAAAGCGACGTCGGATTGCAGCCTCCATTTTGTTTTGTCCTGCGTGACCTAATTCCTCGTGTATGCGTCGCATAACTTCCTGGGTCGCGAATGTTGGAACGATTATTCTACGTAAATAACTGGGTCCGTTTTGAAAATACATGATGCCATCTATAACTTGTAAATGAGGCCATACCGACCACAGGCATTTCGTTTCCCAACTGGCGCCAGCCAGTTCTTGTTGTGTTAGTCGGTCCCCGTTTTGAACGATGCGGCAGTGTTCCAGGACGTGGTGGGTTTTCGCCTGGCAAGCGTTCTCCCTAAAAAAGCCACAAATGTCCGCTTAACAACACTGCAACGGGGCGGATGTGACTCGCCACAAAATAAAGTCACAGCTGAGCATTTCACACTGACGCAGTCCTCAGCCTTCTACATCGAACCTGTGCAACTAATTCTGCTATGAAGAATGCTTTGTTGGAGCACAGATCATCCCTATCTCGTAATGGTTATTTGTTGCAACAAAACGTTGTTTAGGCTCCTGTGCTCACGGATCACTACCTGGCGAAATTATCCCCAACTTGTGTTTTGACGGATTTTTGCGCGCCACAGCGCCATAATGTCCCTGGGTCTGTCTATTACCTGACAGTATGCTCACTCATACGTACAACATTTTTTCTTTTATACCTTTCATTAAAACGAAATGTTTTAACATTCCACAGAAGCTATGCTTGTATGCATATTTGATCTCGCCTTTACAGGTGTGTCTCGTTTTACCGAGAATATACTATTTATTTATTTATTGTGCGGAATGCTCAATTCTGGGTCTGTCGACTGCATACGGATCCATTCCTCGGTCCCGGCTTCATCGAGAATAACGGCGGACACACATGCAGCTGTGCACGACGGGCATGACCCATGATTTCCGTTATGTCTTCGTGATAAAGCGTCAGCGTTTCCGTGCTTTATCCCCGGCCGATGATGGCACGCAAAGTCGTATTCCTGCAACTGTTCTTGTCACCGGGCAATCTGACCTTCGGGGTCTCAGAAAGTTTGCAGCCAAACCAATGATTGATGATCGGTGCGCACGATAAAATTACGGCCAAGAAGATAATGGCGAAATTGTTTGACGAAAAATATCAAAGCAAGCATTTCCTTCCGTGTTGCACAATAATTTCGTTCACGTTGTGAAAGACTTCGACTAGCATATGCAATCACTGGTTCCTTTCCATCTGGTATCCGCTGCAAAAATACAGCTCCGATGCCTGTGTGGCTGGCATCTCTATCCGATATAAATGGTCTTGCAGATAGACGCGTATCTGGAAACGCCAGTACCGGTGCTTCACACAACGAATTTCGCAGACATTCAAATGCTTTTTGCTGAGCTTCCCCCATGTGAAGGCTTGGTTTGCTTTCAGGATTTCGTTCAACGGGGTGGCAATAGTTGCAAAGTGATGGACGAAGCGCCGATAATAAGATGCGAGCCTAAGAAATCTGCATACTTTGTCGGTATTCTTTGAGATGGGCCACGAACGGACACGCTCAATTTTTTCTGGATCGCAGCGTACTCCATTACCAGAAACGATGTGGCCTAAATAAGCTACTTCTTTCTTTAGAAATTGACATCTAGAGGGTTTGAGTCTTAATCCCAATTGTATCAGGCAATTCAACACTTAACCCAGATTGTGGTTGTGCTCAGCTGCCGTCTTTCCATGGACAATGATGTCATCCTGGTAAACTAGACGACACCTGGGTATCATTCCTGACTATGCTATGTGCATCAGTCGCTGAAAAGTAGCTTGGGCGTTCGTGAGCCCGAAGGGCATCGTCTGGAAGTCATACAAACCAGATGGAACAACAACTGCTGATTTACATCGATCGTCCGGATGTAGCTCCACTTGCCAATAACCAGAAGCTAAATCTAACGTAGTGAACCAGTGCGAACCTGCGAGAGCATCCATGGTGCCGTCTATTCGGGGGAAAGGGAACGAATCTTTTCGTGTGATGACGTTTAATTTCCGGTAGTCGACACAAGGCGTAAGGCGCCACTCTTTTTCTTCACCAAAATTATGGGAGATGCCCACGGGGAATTGGATGGTCAGATACTGTCCTGTCTAAGCATATCTTCGATCATACATTTCAATTTCGTCTGAAAGTGCACTGGTACGCGCCTGGCCGCTTGGCAAATCCGTTGTGCTTTGCCCGTATCAATGCGGTGTTGCATGAAACTACACCGACCGAGGTCGCCCTCTGTCCACGCAAAAGCATGCTGATAAGTGTTCAAAATTTCCTTTAATTTATCGAGGGTTGAGTATGGGATGTCCGCAGAAACGTTACGAATAAGTTTCTGCACGGATATGTCTGCTACCATACATGATGACGTGCAAGCAACAGTCGAATCAAATGACATTATCTGCTTACCGATTTTGAGAGTTTTGTTGACGAGGTCGATTCTCGCATCGTGCTCAAAAAGAAAGTCAACCCCAAGTATCACATCCCATGGTAGTGTACCGACTATGAGCAAGCGGTGACTGGTAGAAATGCCGCCTAGCGATACAGTAGCAGTAGTCCAGCCTACGGGATTGATAGAAGAACCATTGGCTGCTATCAGATTGACAGATCTGTCGGTATGTATAGACTCCTGTCGGTACGACACGTATATGGACCAGAGACCATGTAGCCCCGGTGTCAATTAGCATACCAACATGCTTAGACCACACCAAACCTGACACAGCAGGAGCTGAGATGGCATTGACCAACTTAACAGCAGGAACCTTAAACGAACATTGAGACTCACCCCGACGGTTACGTCCGCAACTGTAGGCAAATCTTCCGAATCTGCGGCAATAGGGGCAATCCGTTCTGGGTCCTATAGGCGATTCCTTAGAAAAGTGAGGAACGTTATTACGTTGGATTGACCGATAGTCAGGAAAATTGCGTTGACCTCTCCGTTGTTGATCACGAGGCCGAACAACCGATACCAATTCACTGTAATCCGGTACTCGCCGTGGTTCCTCCCGAGCGATCACAGCCAGGATTTTCTCTCGGCGAGTGGCGGAGTCCACAGCTTCTTGCAAAGTGGCAGGTGGCTGCTCCAGGAAATCCTGCTTGATGTCAATGTTAGTCGTGCCTTGAAGGGCCTGGAGCAAGCTCTTCTCCTCACGACTGCCCTTGTCGGCATGTGGGTAAGCCAGTACGGCAAGTTTCCGCAGCGCAGCAACAAATATGGTGAACTGTTCCCCGTGCCGTCGAATGTGAGCGTGGAATTGTCGACCGTATTCCCACTAATGTAGGGACAGTTGCAGGGCTTCCTTCAATTGAGCAAAGGTTGTTCCGTCCACCACATCTCCAATAATATCCTTCGAAGCTGCAATGTGATAAGCATCGTTGCTTAGGAGGCTAGAAAGTGCAGCGGTCCTTTTATTTTCGAGAAACCTGTCAACGTACCACCGGGCTTGTCGTTCCCATAGCTCATAATCATCCGCAATACAAAACTTCTCCGGGGGAAACGGCTGGGGTGACGCTTGTACCCGAAACTGACCACGATAAATAACTGAGTTCAACGATCCCAAAAAAGCCGACACCATTCGTCCAAATACAGTTGACTCGCTGACTGTAGATTCGGTGCCGTCTGAAACTTTGCTCTCGACCTCAGTTTTCGGCATGAATTTCATTTTATAAGGGAAGCGGTAATTTTTGTTGTCAATCCTGGCAGGGTCGCCAAATATGTAACAGACGTCGAGGCCGAAGTGTGAGTACACACGCAAATGAGAATCAATAACCAATGGGAGTTTTATTCCACAGTGTAGGTGGGAAGAAGGAACAAGTATGAAAGAAACAACAGCAACAGAGATAGAGGGAGCACGCGTCCTCACACACAAGAAGAACGGGGAACCGTTGCGCGCGGGAGGAAAACCAGTAGTCAGGTTACAGTCAAGGTCACGTCAGGGGAAACCGAGGGAAGAAGGGGTGGGCCAAACGACACTAATTATCCGTGCGATCCTCGACCTTCTGTGGCCTTAAATGGTCGCTTCGGAATTCGTGTGCCAGTGGTTATAAAACAGAAAAGACAAAGTGTTAGTCAGCAACCGTGCCTTAGTTGCCAACAGTCTAAGGTTCATCGACACACGAAAAGTCCGCTTGGTTCATTTCCACTTCCTAATGCCCGTTTTCACCATATTCATGTTGACCTTGTTGGGCCACTGCCCCCATCTAATGGATGCGTTTACTTGCTGACTTGTATAGACCGCTTTACAAGATGGCCTGATGCCATCCCAATGCCAGATTGCTCATCAGACACTGTCGCTCGCGCTTTTCTAGAGCGCTGGGTCTCACACTTTGGTTGTCCTGCCGTTGTGACAACTGCTCGAGGTTCGCACTTCGCAGGCACATTTGCTCACCTTCTTCAGACCCTCGGCTGCCGTCACGTCCAAACGACTGCATTCCACCCTGCCGCCAACGGCATGGTTGAGCGTTTTCACTGCCAGCTGAAAGCTGCACTATGTGCACATGATAACGCAGACTGGTACGAAGCGCTTCCCACCGTTTTACTTGGCTTACGAAATACTGTCAAAACCGACATTGACGCTGCTCCGGCCGAACTCGTTTATGGCTGCACATTGCGTCTCCCTGGACAATTAGTCGCCCCAACCCCGGAGAGGGCATGGAACTACAAGAGCTACATAGCTCGTCTGACGCACCACATGCGTCAGCTGCATCCCGCGAGACCCAGGGAACAACGCACTCCAGCGCACGTTCCGAAAGACCTTTCTACATGTTCTCACGTATTCTTACGTGTCGACCAAGTGAGACAGTCTCTCTCCGCACCTTACACAGGTCCATGCCGTGTTATTAAACGGTCTTCAAAAACTTTAGTGATTGACCGTGGGGGTAAAAGGGATACTGTCTCGATAGATCGCGTCAAGCCTGCGTTCATCGATGAACAACAGTTTGTTCCACCATCGACCTTAACGCAATCTAAAGAGCCACCTGTAACGACGCCCAGCTTTTCAGCTCCACCACAATCCCAGCCACCGGATTCGCCGCAAACTAATACCAGTCACGGTAGAAAAGTTCGTAAACCTGTTCGTTTCTCCGATTTTGTCGAACTCATCCACACCTCATGAATCTTTTACATTTTCTCTCATCGTTTGTATTATGCTTTTCCGTTAGCAGAGTACATATCGGAATCTGTCCCCAATTTCTTTCCCCATCTATCAAGTAAAGTCATGAGGCTGGCAAGTTTGGGTCCGTCCGTTCAATGGTTGGCTGTTTCTCAATTGTTTTGGTCGTTTGGATGCTTTGGTCTACCCCCAACGCTTTGTCGTCTCGCCCGATCACGTTGGCCTTTGGATCGTGGTCTGCTTGGCTCAATTTGGCTCGCCTTGGTCGTTCGTCTGGCTCGCCTGCCTGGCTTTGGCTGCTCGTGTGCTTGGCTCGTTGTTTTTGGTCCCCCACGGCTCGCCGGTACGAACAGGACTTCAGCTTCGTTGTGGCAGTGGATTGGAATGCGGTGGGGGGAGTGACCTCTCCCAAGCGCACCGTCCTTCAGCAGCGGTGAAAGGTCCTACCGGCCCTTTTTCTGGATTATCCAGTTTTTTTGTAGTCCGGTGTGCCCGCTAGGACGGCCCAACGATGATGCATCCCAATCCACAAGAAGAATAAATCATCTAAATACTAAACTACTCCTATGGTTCTGCCTTTTTCACATCTGCAAGCCAGCAACGATCAAAGTCCTCGTCCCTCGGCCTTCTAGGGGAAGGCCTGTGTAGTGAAAATGACATTATACTCCATCAAACATCACATTCAGACTTGTACACAATGTTGTTTTACTTTGCACCCATCCAAAGCCCAAATATACTGGACTGCAATTCTGAACCAGGTCCGCCATCTTTCCCGCGCGTTGCCGGCTGTTGCGCTCCAACGTGATGTAACTCCTTGCTTCACCATTTTCTCCCACTGTCCTCAGTCTATATTTACATAGCTATTGTACATAGCTATTTACTCAAGACAATCTTTATATCCTGCCGTCTTCTGTCTTACGGGGCTAGAATTTCTTGTGTAGCATTCGTCAAGGCGCTACAAGATGAAGCTAGGCCGCCAAATTAATTTTTGAGTAACAGTAAGGTGTGTCATAAGAAAAGAAGCTTTCGGGACGGAAGTGCCTATATGATGAGCCATTTAGCATGCCAAGGAAAGGTCTGGAGATGAGGGGAACAGAGTGTTTGGAATGTAGAGCCTCGAGTGATAACGTCTCGGATCTCTGGGAGCAGTGAGAAACGTGAGACTGGTCATCTGAGGATAGATTAGAGCGTGTTCCGAAGAGATTTACGTCTAATTGAAAAATTAATGCAAACAGAGTGCGAAAAGGAAAATACTCTATTCAGAAGAGGTGGAAAAGCCAACGATAAACCCCGGGTTATGTGTGCAGACCTATAAGTCTGCCCATCTCTGGTTATTCAGGTCACGATAGTCAGAAGCAAAGAGACTATTAAGATGAGATTAGAAAATCAGCTCAAAGAGTGAAAACCGTAGAATTTAGGTCTAAGTAATAAAGGAAAGCATCGGCAGGATAGACAATTCCAGTAAGAAGGGGGACATAGTAATACGCATGAATCATGGCCAACGATGCATCTCAGTTGAGGGTTGCAGGACGTTACGTCGGCAGAGCCTAGGTCATTGGGATCTCAGAAGTCCGAGGTGGGTCAGAAAGCAGGAGACCGTTCAGACGAGTCCGGATAGGCCAGCAAGATGAAGCTATGCCGCCAAATTAACTTTTGGATAGCAGAGATGAGTGTCATAAGAAAAGGGACGACAGCGGCTATATGAAAAGCCAGTTAGCATGCCAAGGAAAGGTCTGGAGATGAGGGGAACAGAGTGTTTGGAATGTAGAGCCTGGAGTGATAACGTCTCAAAGCAGTGAGAAACATGAGACTAGTCTGCAGAGGATAGATTAGAGCCAGGTCCGAAGAGATTTACGTTCTATCCAGAAGAGGTAGAAAAGCCAACGATGTTCTCCGGATTATGGGAGTAGACCGATAAGTCTGCCTATCCGTGAGCAATAGGGTCACAGTAGTCGGATGCAAAGAGAGCAGGCCGTTGAATATAGGTATAAGTATTAAAGGAGAGCATCGGCAGAATATGCATGTTCAGGAAGAAAGGGGACATAGCAATAAAGATTAATCAGGGCCAACAATGCATTTCAGTTGAGGGTTACAGGACGTTACGTCAGCATTAAGGAGTGTCATAAGAAAAGAAGCTTTTGGGACGAAAGTGACTATATGAAGAGCCAATTAGCATGTCGAGGGAATGTCTTGAGATGAGGGGAGCAGAGTGTTTGGAATGTGGAGCCTCGAGTGATAACGTCTCGGATGTCTGGGAGCAGTCAGAATCATGAGACTGGTCATCCGAGGATAGATTAGAGCCAGGTCCGAAGAGATTTACGTCTAATTGAAAAGTTAACGCAAACAGTGCCGAAAGGAAAATGCTCTATTCAGCAGAGGTGGAAAAGCCAAAGATGTACTCCGAGGAACGATAAGTCTGCCTATCCCTGATCAATGTGGTCACAGTATTCGGAAGCGAGGAGAGAATGCCTTAGTATTTAGGTCTTAGTACTACAGGAGATCATCGGCGTAATAGAGATGTAAATGAAGCAGGGATATTATATTAAGAACGAATCATGGCCAACAATGCATTTCAGTTGAGGTTTACAGAAAGTTACGTCATTTAGTTCTGAGAATTCCGAGGTGGGTCAGAAAGCAGGAGACCGTTCAGACGAGTCCGGAAAATCCAGTAACTTGAAGCTAGGCCATCAAATAAGGGTGGGAATAAGAGTAGTGAGTGTCATCAGAAACGAAGCAGCTTGGGACAAAAGTGACTATAAGACATGTATGCTCAGAAATTGCACAAATTAGTACATTTTGACTAATAGCATGGGAATTTATGTATGTTGAGATGTAAAACTATGTTTAACTGTGTATTGGAAGGGGACATGTTGTGTGAGTGGATAAATGTGACTGTGTGTTCTCTTGTTCGTTGTATTCGCCATCTAAGGGAGAAGACATGGAGCGCTTTGAATCAGATGACGTCCGTGATTTGTGAATGATCCTCCGGAGAAAGGAAGAGGCCGTGACTTTATTTAGTGGCGAGTCACATCCGCCACTTCACAGTGTTGTTAAACCGATACTTGTGGCTTTTTATAGGGAGAACGTTTGCCAGGCGAAATCCCACCACATCCTGGAACACTGCCGCCGAACCATTTGCTGGAACGGGACTTACCCGAACCACCCAGCTGGCACCACGAGGAGGTTGTTCGGCTAGCCAGCTCTACATTCCAAACTTTCTGTTCCCCTCATCTAGATAACTTTCCTTGACATGCTAACTGGCTTTTCATATAAGCACTTTCGTCCCGAAAGCTTCTTTTCTTATGACACTCATTACTGTTATGCGCACCTTAAGTTGGCGGCCTACCTTCATTTAGCTGGCTTAGCTGGACTCATTGAGCTAAATTCTACGGATTTCACAATTTAAGCTGATATTCTAATCTCGTCCCAGTGGTCTCTTTGCTTCCGACTACTGAGGACTTTGTGATCCGAGATGGGCAGGCTTAACGGTCTGCTCACATCACCCCAAAATATGGCTGGCTTTTTCACTTCTCAATAGAGCGTTTCCATGTTCGCGCTCTGTTTGCATTACTACTTCTTTCTTTACTTTCTTTACCGCCAAGGAACCTTCAATTCAATGGCATTGCTGGTCATTATTCATCATTATTATTATGTCCCCTTCTATCCTTAACCATTCTCTTTTGCCGATGCTCTCTATAAGTATTTAGACCTAAATTATACGGCTTTCTTTCTATGCGCTATCACTCTACTCTAGTCTTAATGGTCTCCTTGTTTTGGACTACTATGTCTAATGATCAGGCTTAAACAGACCCAATCGCCCGCTTACGTCACTCCGAGGCTAACCGCCGTTTCGTTTAGCCCCTTCCGGCAAAAACTGCTTCATTTCTGATGACAAGCATTACATTATACTTAGCTATATTTGGTGGACTAGCTTCGTCTTTCTGACTTACATGGAGTTGGCTGAACCGTCTCTTGTTTTCTGACCGCTCTCGGACTTCTGAGTTAGGACTGATCAGGTTACAGCTGATGAAACGCTCGGTTACCCTTACCTTAATTACATCACTGGGCATTATTCATCCTTCATTTTATTAACAAGGATGAATCTTTACCTGAAGAAGGTCGGCGGCTATTCCACTTCCCTCAATATAACCTGTTTTACCTACCCTTTCTTTACTTCCTGTGCTTTTCATTGCAGTCCTTCTTCATTCCACGCGAAATTACATGCGTCTGTCCTCTCTGACTTCTTACATTCCTACCAATTTAAGACTGAGGCTACACGGCCCTGTCGCTCCTTCTGAGTGAAATTCTTTCCCATAACCTGCACAACTCGTCCTCCTCTCTCTCATTAGCACCGCTTGAGCATATGCTCATTAGGACCAAGCAAACGCTCTTTTATTCACCTTCATTCCAACTTTGGAACAATCTTTCATTCTGTGCTCATCCGTGTCCTGCCCACTGCTCGTCGTAGTCCGCCACTTATGATACACATGTATTTGCGATAGTTAAATAACAATTACATGTAGAGGGGTACAATAGTTCAGTCATCACCGCAATTGATTGGCTACATTCCAGTCGCATCCTTTTCTTCTGTCTTTGTGGCTGCTTCTGTTCGGTTCCTTTTTCCCCGAGTTTGTCATAGGTACAAAGACATGCACCCAAGGAATGGTCCATCGTTGCGACAATAGTACAAGCCACACAGTTGCTTTATCTGGACATGAGCGGAAAAGTATCAACCCGTTTTACAACTTACTAACCGGATGAAACATTCGCTATCTTGCACGGATAAAATTTTACGAGGCTTGAACCTTTAGGTTCAGTTTGCCTAACACCATCTCCTTCACCTACCTCTTGCCTGGTGAACTAATTTTGATTTAAATAAATAAATAAACGGGATATTCTCGGTAAAACGAGACACACCTGCAAAGGCGTGATCTGTAGCGCTTGTACATATCTTTCTTCCCAATTGTACTTTCCTACTCTCATTTCCATTATTATTGTACAGTTTTGTTTTAACTGACCAACGACCGATACAACACTTTTTCGGGTTTCGATTCGCCTTCTGGTTTCCGCTACGCGTGTTGTGCTGTTGGTCGTCGTCTGTCTGCTGGCCTCCTCCATCGATCATCGGATCCAACGCGTCGATTTATTGTGCCGACTAAGTTCCGTCTTCCGACCAGATTGTGCGACCTACTGACAGCCTAGCGAGGATCGCGCTTTACCTAAGGTCAGCTACGGCATTCTTAGTTATAGACTGAGTTCTTATATGTAGTTAAGCCCTTTCCCTTTGGCCTTTCCACTACATATTTGGTGACCCCGTTTTCTTTTTTTGAAAGCTCAGAACTCCTTTTTGTGTGACTTGACTATGTCGAACCACGATCCCCGCACTGACATTTCAGAAAATTTAGTTGGTTTTTCCTTCTCTGCCTTCGATTCTTCTAATCCTCACGTGTGGTTTTTACAGTTGTAAGCTCTTTTTCGCATACGCCGTATTACTTCTCAGTCCTTAATGTTCGTACATGTCACTGTCCAGCTTCCTACCCACATCGCAACTGACCTTATAGGCTTGCTCGATCCGATAAACTCAAAGCCGCCGTATTAAAGCGCACCGCGGCCTCCGACGAAGCAAGACTTCGACAATTACTTTCCGGTCTTGAACTAGGTGATCGCACGCCATCACAACTTCTCGGGCACATGCGTACGTTGGTCGGTTCCTCTAAGGTCGATGACACGATTCTGCGACAGCTCTGGACGAAATGTCTTCCATCGAGCACCTCAGCTCTTCTCGTCGTCTTCGCGGATGATTTGTCTTTGGACAAGCTGGCTGAAACAGCAGACAAAGTTCATGAGCACTTTCATCAACCCTCAGCATGTCACGCAGTTGAGTCGACCACTAACGCGGATCTTAGGACTGACCCGATTGAAACCATTTCTGAGAGGTTATCGAAACTGGAGCTCGCCATCTCGAGCATTAATCGCTACCGTGGTAGAAGCCCTAGACGCTCCTCTCGAAATAGACGTAGTCCCGCCAGGAGTTCCAAACGTCATTTCTGTTGGTACCACCACCGTTTTGGCGATGATGCAAGGAATTGCCGACCTGGTTGTAACCATCCGAAAGCATTCCACAAACCGCAGCAGGGAAACCTCTACGCCAGCTAGTGATGGCGACGGCTGCGTCTGGCCAATCTTACAGTCGCCTACTTTACGTCTACGATTCCTCAACCATTTTGAACTGCTTGGTTGACACCGGTGCCGAGGTCAGCGTTATTCCTCGTTCTGCAGAAAAACGCAACCTACTTCCAACTGGACTGACATTGCAGGCGGCGAATAATACCAAGATCCATACATACGGCCAGAAACTGTTAACTCTTAACCTTGGTCTTCGTCGAAGTTTTCCCTTTGTTTTCCTCATCGCTGACGTCCAACGCCCCATCCTTGGTGTTGATTTTCTTACCAATTTTGGCCTGATCGTGGACCCGCGTAACCGTAAACTGTGCGATAGTTTGACATCCTTGTCCGTTTCCGGTAAAGTCACTTCGATCAGTTCGAGCGGTCTTCGCTTGGCATTGCCCGCGGACAATGTGTTTACCAAACTATTACTGCAATTTCCTGCTCTTTGTCAATCGTCTAATGACTTTCCTGAGCCTAAGCACGAAGTTACGCACCACATCATAACACATGGACCGCCAGTAACCGCCCGACCTCGACGATTACCTCCAGACAAGCTTGCTACTGCCAAGGCAGAGTTCGAACATATGCTTCGTCTCGGTATCGTTCGTCCTTCCAATAGCCCATGGTCCTCCCCGCTTCATATGGTTCCCAAAAAGTCCAGTGGCGACTGGAGACCTTGCGGAGATTACCGTGCACTAAACAATTCCACCGTTCCTGATAGATATCCGATTCCGCACATTCATGATTTTTCAACTGGTTTACATGGAAGAACAGTTTTCTCGAAGATTGACTTGGTGCGTGCATACCACCAAATTCCGGTTGCTCCCGGCGATATTCCGAAGACCGCTTTAACCACGCCATTTGGTCTTTATGAATTCGTTCGCATGCCATTTGGTCTACGAAATGCCGCACAGACTTTCCAAAGGTTTATCGATCAAGTCCTTAGAGGGCTGGACTTCGTCTACGCCTACATTGACGATATTCTTGTGGCCAGTTCCAATCATGATGAGCATCTGTCACATCTCCGATCGATTTTCGAACGCTTTGCCCAGTACGGCGTTACGATCAATGTTGACAAATGTGTTTTTGGCCAAAGTTCTGTTGATATTTTGGGCCACCGAATCGATTGCAGTGGCATTAGTCCACTCCCCGAGAAAGCACAAGCGATTGCAGACTACCCCATACCTCAATCTTTCAAAAGTCTCCGTCGTTTTCTCGGCATGGTGAATTACTATATCCGTTTCATACCAGATTGCTCTGGGCTACTTCAGCCATTGACCGATTTACTTAAAGGCAGGTCACGGAAATTCGAGCCAACTCAGGAAGCTATCGATGCATTCGACAAGATCAAGCACGCGTTGTCCAACGATACCACGCTTAGTCATATGAGGACTGATGTTGACACCACTTTGATCTTCAAGACTGATGCATCTCAGACCGCCGTTTGGGCTGTTCTCCAGCAAGTAATCAACGGTCAACCTGAGCCGCTATCCTTTTTCTCTCGTAAACTCCAGCCAGCACAAACGCGATACAGCGCATTCGGTCGAGAACTTTTAGCTATCTACCTTGCTATCAAACATTTTCGGCACCTGCTTGAAGGTCGCACTTTTACCATCCTTACAGACTATAAACCACTTGCCTTTGCTTTCCGTGGTTCCTCCGACCGTTTCTCCCCTACAGAAGTTCGTCATTTGGATTATATTTCACGGTTTTCTACCGACATTCGCCACGTCGATGCTGCCAATAACGTTGTCGCCGATGCCATGTCACGTATATGTCTCCACGAAGTTTCACGGCAGAAGATTAACTTAGAAGACATAGCAGCTCATCAGGAAGGAGATCCTGAGTTTGTGCAACTGAGATCAAATCCGTCGATCAAAATCTCACAGTTGCCAATTCTTAACTCAGACTCCAAAATTTACTGTGATATTTCTACTGGCAAGCCCCGGCCTTTTGTCCCTCAGCAGTACCGCCGAATCGTCTTTGACCACCTGCATGGAATCTCACACCCGAGCATCCGAGCCACCGTCAAGCTAATCACTGATCGCTTCATTTGGCACAACATGCGCTCCGAGATCCAGCAGTGGGCCAAACATTGTATCACTTGCCAAACCAGCAAGATCCACCGTCACACGATTACCTTCCCCGGCACTTTTGCCCTTCCCGAGGCTCGTTTCAAACATGTTCATCTTGACATCGTTGGACCCTTGCCTCTGTCCAACGGTTTTGTCTACTTATTGACATGTGTCGATCGTTATACGCGTTGGCCACTTGCCGTGCCTTTACGTGATGCTTCTACAGAAACGGTGGCGTGAACATTCATTGAGAATTGGATTTCCGTCTTTGGCACACCAGCCACTATTACTACCGATAGAGGCTCCCAATTCAATTCGGCCTTGTTTCGTGACATGAACCGCTTGCTCGGTTGTTCCCACCTACGGACAACCGCCTATCACCCAGCTGCTAATGGCATCGTTGAACGTTTCCATCGTCAACTTAAAGCTGCACTTACTGATTCACAGTCGAAATCACAATGGTCAGAACGTCAACCGATTATCTTGCTTGGTATTTGTAACACCATTAAAGAAGACATTGGCTGTTGTCCCGCTGAGTTGGTCTTTGGCACTACTCTCAGGCTTCCTGGAGAAATGGTGCTAGACTCAAGGGTTACTGGAGAAGTTGATCCGACCTCGTACGTCACACGCCTGAGGCAGCACTTCAGTTCAATTCGTCCAACGCCACCTCGAATCAGTCCTCGGAGTCAACAGGTACACCCGGATTTGCGCACTTGCCCCTTCGTTCTCGTGCGCGTCGATTCCGTCCGTAAACCTCTGACACCGCCTTACGAGGGCCCCTTCAAGGTTGTTGCCCGGAAAGAGAAGTACTTCGTGTTGGATAGAAATGGTTATCAGGATACTGTGACTATTGACCGCCTGAAGCCGGCGTACATCGAGTCGCGACCTATACCGGAACCCACAGACATTCCTGTCACCGACCAGCCAACCTTCCCAAGTACGCCTCCTACTCAGCCCATGTCTGACACCGCTGTTCCCTCTTCTGCACCCCAAGCATCTCACGACACAAACTCGAAATCGCATCATCGAACACGCTTCGGACGTACAGTTGTTCTCCCTTCCAGACTATGGTAAATGACACCCAAGTTTCGAGCTTTCGTCTCAGTGACTCACGCTCTAGGGGGGAGTTCTGTAGCGCTTGTACATATCTTTCTTCCCAATTGTACTTTCCTATTCTCATTTCCATTATTATTGTACAGTTTTGTTTTAACTGACCAACGACCGATACAACACTTTTTCGGGTTTCGATTCGCCTTCTGGTTTCCGCTACGTGTGTTGTGCTGTTTGTCATCGTCTGTCTGCTGGCCTCGTCCATCGATCATCGGATCTAACGCGTCGATTTATTGTGCCGACTAAGTTCCGTCTTCCGACCAGATTGTGCGACTAACTGACAGCCTAGCGAGGATCGCGCTTTACCTAAGGTCAGCTACAGCATTCTTATTTATAGACTGAGTTCTTATATGTAGTTAAGCCCTTTCCGTTTGGCCTTTCCACTACAGATCAAATATGCATAAAAGCATAGCTTCTTTGGAATGTTAAAACATTTGGTTTTAATGAAAGGTATAAAAGAAAAGCTGTAGTCCATATGAGTGAGCATATTGTCAGGTAATAGTCAGACCAAAGAACATTATGGCGCTGTGGCGCGCAAAAATTCGTCAAAACACAAGTTTGGGATAATTTCGCCAGGTAGTGATCCGTGAGCACAGGAGTCTAAACAAGGTTTTGTTGCAACCAACAACCAGTACGAGATAGGGATGATCTTTGCTCCAACAAAGCATTCTTCATAGTAGAATTAGTTGCACAGGTTGGATGTAGAGGGCTGAGGACTGCGTCCGTGTGCAATGCTTAGCTGTGACTTTATTTTCTGGCAGAAGGCACGTTCTCTTGCGATAAATAGTCAGAACAATTGGTCATTATGAGCTTCTCAGTCCGCTTTGACCGATCAGTAGGCCGTGGTTTCCCATATTTCCAAGCAAGTTTACTACCAACCCGGGGATCTGCGATTCTTTCATGAGAACCATATTATATCCTTCATGACTTCAACAACCATTCAAGAAATATTTCAATGTTATTCCTCGGAGACTTCACGTGGTTCTGCAGAGGATCAACACGTCATATTCCAAAAGTATGTTTAGCTCCTGACGTACCAATCGGGCTAGCCGAACAACCTCCTCGTGGTGTCAGCTGGGTGGTTCGGGTTTAACCCGTTTCAGCAAATAGTTCGGCGGCAGTGTTCCAGGACGTGGTGGGTTTCGCCTGGCAAGCGTTCTCCGTATAAAAAGCCACAAATGTCTGCTTAACAACACTGTGACGTGGCGGTCGTGACCCGCCACAAAATAAAGTCACTGCCCCGTGGATATCCGGATAATTCTATTCAACCCACAGACACCAATCTCCTACTCGCATATTGATGACGATATCAAACATTGAAGATTAGAGCAGCACAACTACAAGCACAAAATACCCAGCTACATAAACATACACACACCATGACATACATACATACCCCCTACAAAAACACAAACTGCTATGACAAACATATCGGATTTTTGCACATTCTTGATCATGCATCGTTATGTCAAAATGATTATGCCTGTAAAGGCGTGCCTCACCTTGATGAGAATAAAAGATTTATTTATTTATTTATTTAAGACTCAGGAACCCGATAGGCACCCGGCTAACGCATCAGCCTGTAGAAAAATGGGATGCAACCTGACCGTGAATAATAGAACAAACAAACGTTCAACCAGAAACATAGTCAGTTGCAACTTGCCATTCAATGGATTGGCGGCAGTGTTTCAGGACGTAGTGGGAATTTGCCTGGCAAGCCTTCTCTCTATAAAAACTACAAATGTCCGTTTAGCAGCACTGCAACGTAGCGAATGTGACTCGCCACGTAATAAAGTCACAGCCCATAACTTTGCACTGGCAGGTCAACTAGCGTCACCATTCTAGTCAGGTTTGTTACACCGAAGCTTCTACATCTGCATATACTGTCGTCTATTTGCCTTCTACGACATCAATGTTGACCTTTTAGAGGGTCGCCTGTACCGGGAGCTCAGAGAGCGATTCGAGAAGACGGATCGAGTTGCAGGGAAACTTTTATTTGTGCAGTAAAAGATTCCCTGTTATCTAGCTATAAAAGAGCGACACCGTGGACGCTCTAGCTAGGGGAACGGAGCAAGCACAGCACACAGGGCAGTTGCGAGTTGCAACCGAAACGAGCGCCAAGCAAAAATGGCAATGAGCAAGTCAAGCATTCGAACTCAGCAATCAGTTCGACAAACCACACCGGTTGCCTAACTGTACAATTGAAGAATTTTAGTTAGAATTTTACACAGGCAAACCGGGGAATCTCCAGACTGCTACATAGCCCTCTCCCAGAAGGGACTGTGTAAGCAGTCCTTCTATCTACGTGAGGACTGTCCGTCGTGGGCCGGACTTCTGCGAGACCAGGTTGTGAAACCCGATGCAGCTGCTGGGGGAGAACCATGCAATCGGACCCTAGCGGGCTCCCACCCGTGTCCTCCCTACGGTGTCGAAACGGTAAAAACAGTTTGTTGGGGGAACAGTTAGTAAAGTTCACGTATGCGATTGAGCGGGAAGGTCGTTCTACTTCCAGTTGACGTGCGGGGATCCAGCGAAAATTGAAACCGAGGTGCAACCAACCGACGGTGTATATGGAAAGCAAAACGAAATAGCAGCATAAATGCATAGCCATACACAAAAGAATGCAATGCGAAAAACGTGCAAAGCTGCTTTTGGGTTTTCAAAAGCTTTTGTTCTTTTTTGGTAATTTCAAGACGGTTTGGTCTTTTTGTGGATTTTCAAAACCGTTTGATAAAAGCAGAAAATTTCAAAGGCACGTTCTATGTAAAATAGTAAGTGCGAAAGAAGTACGAAAAACGAACTGGGGGCTTGAGCTTCCTACCGCGTCGATTGATAGTACGGCGAGTAGGAGTGCTATCGGTTGAGGTTGTCGGACTGACTTGTCTGATGTTGCGGTGCGAGCTGTGATGGCACAGGCTGTGAAGGTGCTTGCTGCACCGAAGAGTCAGACTTGTCGAGGAATGCTGGCTTGAGTCGATCGACGTTGATCGTCTCAGTCTTACCATTGTAGTCAATGGTATAGGTCTTGTCGTTTCTGCGTACGACACGGTACGGGTCAGAATAAGGAGGTTGAAGTGGCCGGCGTACGCTGTCAGTGCGGACGAACACGTGCGTGCAAGTAGCAAGCCGTTCGTCCAGGTTGGTACGCAAGCTCTGTGCTCTGGGTTGCACAGGCTGAAGCTGTCGCATGTGATGAGATAGGCGAGCTGCGTAGTCGCCATAGTCGAAGGTAGTTGGCGCATTTGGTGAGACGAGTTCACCAGGTAAGCGTTGTGTGCATCCAAAGACTAGCGACGATGGAGTGGCGTGCAAATCTGCTTTAATCGTGTTTTTTCTGCCTAAGAGAACCAGCGGAAGTGCTTCGTGCCAGGATGTGCTAGATTGGGCACAGAGTGATGCTTTGAGATTGCCGATGGAACCTTTTTACTATCCCATTAGCTGCGGGATGGTATGCGGTGGTTCGGTTATGCTGGCAACCAAGAACGTCCAGCAGTTTGCTGAGGGATCCGTCAAAGTGCGATCCTCTGTCAGTGATGACTACGCTTGGTCAGCCGAATTGAGCTACCCAGCGTTCTAGTAAAGCTTGCGCGACTGTCTCAGATGAGCAGTTGACTACCGGAATCGCCTCTGGCCAACGGGTGAATCGGTCGACACAATTGAGTAGGTACACGTAGCCATTGCATAGAGGCCATGTCAGGTCGACCTGAACGTGTGCAAAACGAGAATCAGGAGCGGAAAAGACGCCAAGTGGGCTTTTGGTGTGTCTGTATACCTTGGCGCGCTGACCCTGCAAGTATGCGCGTGCCCAAAGGCGGATATCGCGATAAACGTTGGGCCATACGAATCGTTCCGTTACGAGCTTCTGCGACGCACGTATGCCCGGATGAGACAGGCTGTGTAAAGCATTGAAAACTAGTCGACGCATCGAAGTAGGAACTACGGGACGGGGAGAAGTTTGTGAAACGTCACAAAGAATGGTCCCCTCAGATAAAGTTCGTGGAGTTTCGCGTAGTTTCAACAAAGTGTTGCGTCGTAGCTTGTCTAGGTCGGGATCAGCTTGTTGAGCAGCTGCCATAGCGGCTAGATTAATGTTGGTGCCAGGCGATAAGCTGATCTGCCGAATGCGCGAAAGCGTATCAACGACGGGCTTGAGAGCACCTGAGACATGTCGTACGTCTGTCGTCAATTGAGAAACGTAGTCTAGGTGTCTAGTTTCCCGCGGAGAATACTTGTCCGTTGCGCCATTGATTGCATAGGTTAATGGCTTGTGGTCAGCGAAGACTGTAAAAGGTCGACCTTCGAGATAGTGACTAAAATGTCTGATACCTAGGTAGATAGCTAAAAGTTCCTTACCGAAGGCGCTGTAAAGCGATTCGGCAGGTTGTAAACATTTCGAGAATAAACCTAGAGGAATCCATCGACGGTCCATGAATTGTTAAAGAACTGCACCGACGGCAGTGTCGGATGCGTCAGTTGTCAGGGAGAGTGGTGCAGATGTGTCTGGATGGGCGAGAAGCGCTATGTTGGAGATAGCGTCTTTGAGCTTCTCAAAGGACAATTTAGCGTCGTCTGCCAAGTAAAAAATCGTTGTCTGCCGCGGAGCAAGTTGGTCATTGGTTGAGCAATGCTCGCCCAGTTAGGAATAAAGCGTCTATAATAGTTGACCATGCCAAGGAATCGGCGTAACTGTTTGAAGGAACTAAATAAATACATAAATAAATATTTTATTCTCGACTATGCGAGGCACGCTCATGGAGGCATGATCAGATATGTACAACGGTACAAACATTTTAATACAATTGTAACAGTAACGCAGAAAATTGTTCATATATCCATGATTGGAACTGTACAATGTTGAAAATGCGAAACAATAAGTTGGCTGTCATGAGATACGGGACCTCAGCTAATAAGAGATTGAGAATCCTGAATGATCCATTGAAAGGTAATGGAAGAGCCCGCACACAAGTAAGGAAAAGGGCAACATATCGTAGGATGTAAAACGACAAAAGTATATACAGATGTAGAAGTCCGAGTGTAACGATCCTATGTAGAATTGTGACGCTAGTTCACCTGCCATTGTAAAGTTATGGGCTGTGACTTTATTCGGTGGCGAGTCACATACGCCATGTTGCAGTGTTGTTAAACGGACATTTGTGGCTTTTTGTAGGGAGAACGCTTGCCAGGCGAAAACCCACCACGTCCTGGAACACTTCCACCAATTCATTGAATGGCAAATGGTTACTGGCTATGTTTCTTGTTAAAAGTCTGTTTGCTCGGTTATTCGCAGTCCGGTTGCGTCCCATTTTTCAGCTGGTTGATGCAATAACTGGTTGCCTATTGCGTTCCTGGGTCCTGTCCATTGGTAGGTCGGGTACTAAACATTTTTATTGAATATGATGTGTTGATCCTTCGCAGAACCACATGAAGTCATCTCTGATTATGTATATTTGCCGGGGAGCGAAGAATTTGTGTCCAGCTACCATCACTGGACATCGGTGGTTGGGTGCAAATAGTTAGAGTGGAAGTGAGGCCATGGTCCAGGTAAGTACTTGTTGGTTATTTCGTCCCATCCCAGCCGAAGGCAGTTCCTCAGTTCAATCCCGAAGCTCTCCGATGTTCACGACCTCAGAGAAAAGGGAGAGAGGAACAACTTGAGAGAAGACCGAAAAGGAACAGTCAATGTACCTAGCGTTTGGCTGGCTGGCCGAACAACCTCCTCGTGGTGCCAGCTGGGTGGTTCGGGTTTGACCCGTTCCAGCAAATAGTTCGGCGGCAGTGTTCCAGGACGTAGTGGGTTTTCGCCTGGCAAGCGTTCTCCCTATAAAAAGCCACAAATGTCTGTTTAACAACACTGTGACGTGGCGGTCGTGACTCGCCACAAAATAAAGTCACTGCCCCGTGGGCATCCGAATAATCCTTTCCAACGCACGGACATCCATCTTCTACTCGAGCATTGTCGACGATATGAGAGTGAAAATTAGAGCAGCACAGTTACAAACAGGAACCTCACAGTTACACACCCACACACACACAGCTACATAATTACATACCCCCTACATAAACATACACTGGTACGGCAAACATAACGTATTCTTGCACATTCTTGAGCGCGCATTGTTGTCATAATGATCATGCCTGTAAAGGCGTGCCTCGCCTTGTCGAGAATAAAACTTTATTTATTTATTTATTTATTTATTTACATTAAGACATTTATTTGAGACAACTAGCGTACAAGGTGTAACAGATATTACGCTAAAGATGTTTTTACTTATGCGGAAGGCATGGCCTGATGGGTAGAATACTTTCATGTGCATAGGGATGAAGAGCAGGATTCCGGTAAGATATTCATGAGGTGTAAGCTGACAATGTTCGAATTCTACCTGAGACTAGAAAGTGGGTGTGTAGTCACGATTGGTTATTATCGGAAACCCAAAGACAGTGACGATGTGGCCGTATTTATATATGCTCCACGGGATAATGATTACCTAAGACACCATAACTACAATGTACATAGGTATAGGAAGATAGGAAGCTGAGCATATTAGAAGCAGGCTAAGATTAAATGGATATCAAAGGAAGACTAAGTGTTGAGGGTAAGACGATCAGAAGATATCGATAATGGACCGGGTTTCAGAGGCCAAGGGTGCCTGTTGGGTTAATCATTCGAGGTGCCAATGAATAACTACCGTGTCAAAGAATCGGACAGCAAACCAGCTAAGCTGTGAAAAAACTATACCAAGGGAATAAACATTCTACAGAAGGACTGACGCCTAACGAGCTAAGGGGTATTCCCAAAGTTGAATAGAGCCTACAGCGAACAGCTGCCGCAGAGCAGAGATAGTGGCTAAAGGAAAGGATGTATCAGTGGCTGATTCAACCATATCATTAAGACTTTTGACCACATGTCAAGTAAACGTGAGTAAGACAGACGACGGATAACGGCGCGCTAGGAGAGATGAATGGCCAGCAATAGAATTCGGATTAAGGCTTCAGTTACTAGTGGATCCTACGGTGGCACAGAATAGGTCAACAAACTGGGAGCAGGATAGTCCTTCAGTGCCTGGATTTTGTCTGGCAGGGCTTTGATACCAGAGGCAGATATGCGGTGGCCAAGAAAGTCGATAAAACTTTGGCCAAGCTCGCATTTATCGGGGTTGACGGTAACCCCATGCTGCGTCAAGCGGTGGAAGAGAGCATCGAGGTGATGAAGATGTTCGTCATCAGAAGAGCTGGCGATGAGAATGTCATCTAGATAAGGATAAACGCCTTCGAGTCCTCGCGTTACCTCATGAATGAAACGTTGTACAGTTTGGGCAGCGTTGTTGAGGCCGAAAGGCATTCTGAGGTACTCGAATAGGCCGAATGGCGTGATGACTGCTGTTTTAGCAATGTCGTCTAGCGCGACAGGTATCTGATGGTAGGCGCGAACTAGGTCGACTTTGCTAAAGAGAGACTTGCCAGCTAGAGCTGAGGTCAAGTCGTGCATGTGCGGAATGGGGTATTTTTCCGGGACGGTAACTTTGTTAAGTGCCCTGTAGTCACCACAGGGGCGCTAGTCACCGGATTTCTTCGGTACCATATGTAGTGGTGATGCCCATGGACTTTTGGAGGGGCGGATGATTCCCAGTTCGAGCATTTGTTCGAATTCCGCCTTAGCAGCTTTGAGTTTGTCCAGGGCTAGTCGGCGAGGGCGGGCCGGAACAGGTGGGCCCTTAGTGCAAATATGATGCATGACGTTTGACATCACAGGAGGCGTCGTTCAGGACGCGAACGAGTTTAGGATGCTTGCTGAAAAGTTCTAGAAAAGGTTGTGTAGCTTGAGGTAGAACGCGGAATGGAGTGATATCAGCCACGTTGGCGCTAGTCCCGATATCACTGAGCTGTGTCCTAGAGTCGATAAGCTTCTTCCTCTTAGCGTCGACCATGAGGTCAAAGCGTTGAAGGAAGTCTATGCCTATGATGGCGAAATGGCACGGCAGCGATTATGAAAGGCCAGCGAAAGGTTCGCCGGAGGCCTAAATTGAGCGTTAGCAGCTCTTTGCCGAAAGTTGTGATTGGTGTGTCATTATCGGCACGCAGCTCCAACGCTTTGACCTCATGGTCGACGCTAAGAGGAAGAAGCTTATCGACTCTAGGACACAGCTCAGTGGTATCGGGACTAGCGCCAACGTGGCTGATATCACTCCATTCCGCGTTCTACCTCAAGCTACACAACCTTTTCTAGAACTTTTCAGCAAGCATCCTAAACTCGTTCGCGTCCTGAACGACGCCTCCTGTGATGTCAAACGTCATGCATCATATTTGCACTAAGGGCCCACCTGTTCCGGCCCGCCCTCGCCGACTAGCCCTGGACAAACTCAAAGCTGCTAAGGCGGAATTCGAACAAATGCTCGAACTGGGAATCATCCGCCCCTCCAAAAGTCCATGGGCATCACCATTACATATGGTACCGAAGAAATCCGGTGACTAGCGCCCCTGTGGTGACTACAGGGCACTTAACAAAGTTACCGTCCCGGATAAATACCCCATTCCGCACATGCACGACTTGACCTCAGCTCTAGCGGGTAAGTCTCTCTTTAGCAAAGTCGACCTAGTTCGCGCCTACCATCAGATACCTGTCGCGCTAGACGACATTGCTAAAACAGCAGTCATCACGCCATTCGGCCTATTCGAGTACCTCAGAATGCCTTTCGGCCTCAGCAACGCTGCCCAAACTTTACAAGGTTTCATTCATGAGGTAACGCGAGGACTCGAAGGCGTTTATCCTTATCTTGATGACATTCTCATCGCCAGCTCTTCTGATGACGAACATCTTCATCACCTCGATGCTCTCTTCCACCGCTTGACGCAGCATGGGGTTACCGTCAACCCCGATAAATGCGAGCTTGGCCAAAGTTTTATCGACTTTCTTGGCCACCGCATATCTGCCTCTGGTATCAAAGCCCTGCCAGACAAAATCCAGGCACTGAAGGACTATCCTGCTCCCAGTTTGTTGACCTATTCTGTGCCACCGTAGGATCCACTAGTAACTGAAGCCTTAATCCGAATTCTATTGCTGGCCATTCATCTCTCCTAGCGCGCCGTTATCCGTCGTCTGTCTTACTCACGTTTACTTGACATGTGGTCAAAAGTCTTAATGATATGGTTGAATCAGCCACTGATACATCCTTTCCTTTAGCCACTATCTCTGCTCTGCGGCAGCTGTTCGCTGTAGGCTCTATTCAACTTTGGGAATACCCCTTAGCTCGTTAGGCGTCAGTCCTTCTGTAGAATGTTTATTCTCCTGGTATAGTTTTTTCACAGCTCAGCTGGTTTGCTGTCCGATCCTTTGACACGGTAGTTATTCATTGGCACCTCGAATGATTAACTCAACAGGCACCCTTGGCCTCTGAAACCCGGTCCATTATCGATATTTTCTGATCGTCTTACCTTCAACACTTAGTCTTCCTTTGATATCCATTTAATCTTAGCCTGCTTCTAATATGCTCAGCTTTCTATCTTCCTATACCTATGTACATTGTAGTTATGGTGTCTTAGGTAATCCTTATCCCGTGGAGCATATATAAATACGGCCACATCGTCACTGTCTTTGGGTTTCCGATAATAACCAATCGTGACTACACACCCACTTTCTAGTCTCAGGTAGAATTCGAACATTGTCAGCTTACACCTCATGAATATCTTACCGGAATCCTGCTCTTCATCCCTATGCACATGAAAGTATTCTACCCATCAGGCCATGCCTTCCGCATAAGTAAAAACATCTTTAGCGTAATATCTGTTACACCTTGTACACTAGTTGTCTCAAATAAATGTCTTAATGTAAATAAATAAATAAATAAATAAAGTTTTATTCTCGACAAGGCGAGGCACGCCTTTACAGGCATGATCATTATGACAACAATGCGCGCTCAAGAATGTGCAAGAATACGTTATGTTTGCCGTACCAGTGTATGTTTATGTAGGGGGTATGTAATTATGTAGCTGTGTGTGTGTGTGGGTGTGTAACTGTGAGGTTCCTGTTTGTAACTGTGCTGCTCTAATTTTCACTCTCATATCGTCGACAATGCTCGAGTAGAAGATGGATGTCCGTGCGTTGGAAAGGATTATTCGGATACCCACGGGGCAGTGACTTTATTTTGTGGCGAGTCACGACCGCCACGTCGCAGTGTTGTTAAGCAGACATTTGTGGCTTTTTATAGGGAGAACGCTTGCCAGGCGAAAACCCATTACGTCCTGGAACACTGCCGCCGAACTATTTGCTGGAACGGGTCAAACCCGAACCACCCAGCTGGCACCACGAGGAGGTTGTTCGGCTAGCCAGCCAAACGCTAGGTACATTGACTGTTCCTTTTCGGTCTTCTCTCAAGTTGTTCCTCTCTCCCTTTTCTCTGAGGTCGTGAACATCGGAGAGCTTCGGGATTGAACCGAGGAACTGCCTCCGTCTGGGATGGGACGAAATAACCAACAAGTACTTACCTGGACCATGGCCTCACTTCCACTCTAACTATTTGCACCCAACCACCGATGTCCAGTGAGGGTAGCTGGACACAAATTCTTCGCTCCCCGGCAAATATACATAATCAGAGATGACTTCATGTGGTTCTGCGAAGGATCAACACATCATATTCAATAAAAATGTTTAGTACCAGACCTACCAATGGACAGGACCCAGGAACGCAATAGCCAACCAGTTATTGCATCAACCAGCGGAAAAAATGGGACGCAACCTGACTGCGAATAACCGAGCAAACAGACTTTTAACAAGAAACATAGCCAGTAACCATTTGCCATTCAATGGATTGGTGGCAGTGTTCCAGGACGTGGTGGGTTTTCGCCTGGCAAGCGTTCTCCCAACAAAGGGCCACAAATGTCCGTTTAACAACACTGCAACGTGGTGTACGTGACTCGCCACCGAATAAAGTCACAGCCCATAACTTTACAATGGCAGGTGAACTAGCGTCACAATTCTACATAGGATCGTTACACTCGGACTTCTACATCTGTATATACTGTTGTCGTTTTACATCCTACGATATGCTGCCCTTTTCCTTACTTGTGTGCGGGCTCTTCCATTACCTTTCAATGGATCATTCAGGATTCTCAATCTCTTATTAGCTGAGGTCCCGTATCTCATGACAGCCAACTTATTGTTTCGCATTTTCAACATTGTACAGTTCCAATCATGGATATATGAACAATTTTCTGCGTTACTGTTACAATTGCATTAAAATGTTTGTACCGTTGTACATATCTGATCATGCCTCCATGAGCGTGCCTCGCATAGTCGAGAATAAAATATTTATTTATTTATTTATTTAGTTCCTTCAAACAGTTACGCCGATTCCTTGGCCTGGTCAACTATTATAGACGCTTTATTCCTAACTGCGCGAGCATTGCTCAACCAATGACCAACTTGCTCCGCGGCAGACAACGATTTTTTACTTGGCAGACGACGCTAAATTGTCCTTTGAGAAGCTCAAAGATGCTATCTCCAACATAGCGCTTCTCGCCCATCCAGACACATCTGCACCACTCTCCCTGCCAACTGACGCATCCGACACTGCCGTCGGTGCAGTTCTTTAACAATTCATGGACCGTCGATGGATACCTCTAGGTTTATTCTCGAAATGTTTACAACCTGCCGAATCGCTTTACAGCGCCTTCGGTAAGGAACTTTTAGCTATCTACCTAGGTATCAGACATTTTAGTCACTATCTCGAAGGTCGACCTTTTACAGTCTTCACTGACCACAAGCCATTAACCTATGCAATCAATAGCGCAACGGACAAGTATTCTCCGCGGGAAACTAGACACCTAGACTACGTTTCTCAATTGACGACAGACGTACGACATGTCTCAGGTGCTCTCAATCCCGTCGTTGATACGCTTTCGCGCATTCGGCAGATCAGCTTATCACCTGGCACCAACATTAATCTAGCCGCTACGGCTGCTGCCCAGCAAGCTGATCCAGACAGTAGACAAGCTGTGACGCAACAACACTCCGTGAAACTACGCGAAGTTCTATAGCTTCAGCTGAGGGTACCATTCTTTGTGATGTCTCACCAACTTCTCCCCGACCCGTAGTTCCTACTTCGATGTGTCGACTAGTTTTCAACGCTTTACACAACCTGTCTCATCCCGGCATACGTGCTTCGCAGAAGCTCGTAACGAAACGCTTCGTATGGCCCAACGTCAATCGCGATGTCCGCCTTTCGGCACGCGCATGCTAAGAGTGTCAGCGCGCCAAGGTATACAGACACACTAAAAGCCCACTTTTCCGCTCCTGACTCTCGTTTTGCACTCGTACATGTCGACCTGGTCGGACCTTTTCCCACATGCAAAGGCTACGTGTACCTCCTCACTTGTGTCGACCGATTCACCCGTTGGCCAGAGACGATTCCGATAGTCAACTGCTCATCTGAGACAGTCGCGCAAGCTTTCCTAGAACGCTGGGTAGCTCAATTCGGTTGCCCAAGCGTAGTCATCACTGACAGAGGATCACACTTTGACGGATCCTTCAGCAAACTGCTCAACGTTCTTGGTTGCCAACATAACCGGACCACCGCATACCATCCCGCAGCTAATGGGATGGTAGAAAGGTTCCATCGGCAACTCAAAGCATCACTCTGTGCCCATTCTAGCACATCCTGGCACGAAGCACTTCCGCTCGTTCTCTTAGGCATAAGAAACACGATTAAAGCGGATTTGCACGCCACTCCATCGTCGCTAGTCTTTGGATGCACACAACGCTTACCTGGTGAACTCGTCTCACCAAAAGCGCCAACAACCTTCGACTATGGCGACTACGCAGCTCGCCCATCTCATCACATGCGACAGCTTCAGCCTGTGCAACCCAGAGCACAGAGCTTGCGTACAAACGTGGACGAACGGCTTGCTACTTGCACGCACGTGTTCGTCCGCACTGACAGCGTACGCCGGCCACTTCAACCTCCTTATTCTGGCCCGTACCGTGTCGTACGCAGAAGCGACAAGACGTTTACCATTGACTACAATGGTAAGACTGAGACGATCAACGTCGATCGACTCAAGCCAGCACTTCTCGACAAGTCTAGCTCTTCGGTGCAGAAAACACATTCACAACTTGCGTCAGCGCATCTCGCACCGCAACCTCAGACGAGTCAGTTCGCTCCAGCAGAACCGACAACCGCAACCGACAGCACTCCTACTCGCCCTACTATCAATCGACGCGGTAGGAAACTCAAACCCCCAGTTCGATTTTCGGACTTCGTTAGTACTCACTACTTTACATAGAACGTACCTTTAAAATTTTCTGCTCTTACCAAACGTTTTTGCAAATCCACAGGAAAAGATCAAAACCTTTTGAAATTACCAAAAAAAGAGCAAACTCTTTTGAAAACCCAAAAACAGCTTTGCACGTTTTTCGCGTTGCACTCTTTTGTGTATGGCTTTGCATTTATGCTGCTTTTTCATTTTGCTTTCCATATACACCGTCGGTTGGTTGCACCTCGGTTGCACTTTTCGCTGGATCTCTGCACGTCAACTGGAAGGCTCAACCGCCTACATGAACTTTACGAACTGTCCCCCCACAAACAGTTTTTTTTACCGTTTCGACACCGTAGGTAGGACACGGGTGGGAGCCCGCTAGGGTCCGATAGCATGGTTCTCCCCCAGCAGCTGCATCAGGTTTCACAACCTGGTCTCGCAGAAGGCTGGCCCGCGACGGACAGTCCTCATGTAGATCGAAGGACTGCTTACACAGTCCCTTCTGGGAGAGGGCTATGTAGCAGTCTGGAGCTTCCCCGGTTGGCCTGTGTGAAATTCTAACCAAAATTCTTTAATTGTACACCTAGGCAACCGGTGTGGTTTGTTGAACGGATTGCTGAGTTCGAATGCTTGGCTTGCTCATCGCCAGTTTTGCTTGGCGCTCGTTTCGGTTGCAACTCGCGACTGACCTGTGTGCTGTGCATGCTCCATTCCCCTAGCTAGAGCGTCCACGGTGTCGTTCATTTATAGCTAGGTAACAGGTAATCTTTTACTGTACCAATAACCGTTTCCCTGCAACTCGATCCGCGTTCTCGAATCGCTCTCTGGCCTCCCGGTACAGGCGACCCTCTAAAAGGTCAACATTGATGTCGTAGAAGGCAAATAGACGACAGTATATGCAGATGTAGAAGCTTCGGTGTAACAAACCTGACTAGAATGGTGACGCTAGTTGACCTGCCACTGCAAAGTTATGGGCTGTGACTTTATTACGTGGCGAGTCACATTCGCTACGTTGCAGTGCTGCTAAACGGACATTTGTAGTTTTTATAGAGTGAAGGCTTGCCAGGCAAATTCCCACTACGTCCTGAAACACTGCCGCCAATCCATTGAATGGCAAGTTGCAACTGACTATGTTTCTGGTTGAACGTTTGTTTGTTCTATTATTCACGGTCAGGTTGCATCCCATTTTTCTACAGGCTGATGCGTTAGCCGGGTGCCTATCGGGTTCCTGAGTCTTAAATAAATAAATAAATAAATCTTTTATTCTCATCAAGGTGAGGCACGCCTTTACAGGCATAATCATTTTGACATAACGATGCATGATCAAGAATGTGCAAAAATCCGATATGTTTGTCATAGCAGTTTGTGTTTTTGTAGGGGGTATGTCTGTATGTCATGGTGTGTGTATGTTTATGTAGCTGGGTATTTTGTGCTTGTAGTTGTGCTGCTCTAATCTTCAATGTTTGATATCGTCATCAATATGCGAGTAGGAGATTGGTGTCTGTGGGTTGAATAGAATTATCCGGATATCCACGGGGCAGTGACTTTATTTTGTGGCGGGTCACGACAGCCACGTCACAGTGTTGCTAAGCAGACATTTGTGGCTTTTTATACGGAGAACGCTTACCAGGCGAAACCCACCACGTCCTGGAACACTGCCGCCGAACTATTTGCTGAAACGGGTTAAACCCGAACCACCCAGCTGACACCACGAGGAGGTTGTTCGGCTAGCCCGATTGGTACGTCAGGAGCTAAACATACTTTTGGAATATGACGTGTTGATCCTCTGCAGAACCACGTGAAGTCTCCTAGGAATATACATTGAAATATTTTTTGAATGGTTGTTGAAGTCATGAAAGATATATGGTTCTCATGAAAGAATCGCAGATCCCCGGGTTGGTAGTAAACTTGCTTGGAAATATGGGAAAACACGGCCTACTGATCGGTCAAAGCGGACTGAGAAGCTCATAATGACCAATTGTTCTGACTATTTATCGCATGAGAACGTGCCTTCTGCCAGAAAATAAAGTCACAGCTAAGCATTGCACACGGACGCAGTCCTCAGCCCTCTACATCCAACCTGTGCAACTAATTCTACTATGAAGAATGCTTTGTTGGAGCAAAGATCATCCCTATCTCGTACTGGTTGTTGGTTGCAACAAAACCTTGTTTAGACTCCTGTGCTCACGGATCACTACCTGGCGAAATTATTCCAAACTTGTGTTTTGACGAATTTTTGCGCGCCACAGCGCCATAATGTTCTTTGGTCTGACTATTACCTGACAATATGCTCACTCATATGGACTACATCTTTTCTTTTATACCTTTCATTAAAACGAAATGTTTTAACATTCCAAAGAGGCTATGCTTTTATGCATATTT